>SJYO01000647.1:13961278-14364292 GCA_006410555.1 Capra ibex | reverse complement strand
AGACTCCAATAACTATAAAGAGGGCCGTTAGAACTAAGGTCGAACACAAAGAAGGTCAGGTCGCAAAGAGTACTACATGAGACGTATCTTCAATTTATTCGTCCCACTGTTATAGGTCGGAACTGTATGAGGAAAAGGATAAACCTTGGTCAGACAACAAGGTACAGATCAAGACAACGAAGAACTGGACGTATGTCTAAAGAGTTCTCCGTCCAGTCCACCAGACCATAAGGGTAGAGAAAGTCTTAAAAGGTCAAATGACACTAGGTGTGTCAGTTTCCGAAACCGTATCAGTTATTTCGTCTTTATCTACAAAAAGACCTTGAGAGAACGAAAAAGATACTAGGTCGTCTACAACCGTTAAACTAGAGACCAAGGAGACGGAAAAACTTTTGGTCGAACTTGCAGTCCCTCAAGTGTCAAGTGCATAACGACTTCGGACCGAACCTCTCAAAACTCGTAATTACTCACGTTAACACGCCATCAAACTCGTAAGAAAACGTATCGTAAAGAAACCTTAACCTTATTTTTGACTGGAAAAGGTCAGGACACCGGTGACGACTCAAAAGGTTTAAACGACCGTATAACTCCCGTCGTGAAAGTGTCGTAGTAGAAAGTCCTAAACTTTGTCGAGTTAACCTTAAGGTAGTGGAGATGATCGAAACAAACATCACTACGAAAGATTCCGAGTGAACTGAAGTGTAAGGTTCTACAGACCAAGATCTAATCACTAGTGTAGTAGTACTGATAGACCCAGCACTTCTAGAAAAAACATGTCAAAAAGGAACATAAGAACGGTGGAGAAGAATTATAGAAGACGAAGACAATCCAGGTGTGGTAAAGACAGGAAATAACTCGGGTAGAAACGTACTTTACAAGGGAACCATAGATATTAAAAGAACTTCTCTAGAGATCAGAACCCGTTGGGTTCTACCCGTCCAGTACCACCTCTCCAGACTGTCTTACACCAGACGACCTCTTTCCTTACCGTTCGGTGAAGTCATAAGAACGGAACTCTTGGGGTACTTGTCATACTTTTCTGTTTTACTATCCTATGACTTTCTCCTTGAGGGGTCCAGTCATCCACGGGTTATACGATGACCTCTAGTCTCCTCTTTATTGATGTCTTTCTTACTTCCCTACCTCGGTTTCGTTTTCGTTATGGGTCAACACCTACACTGACCACTATCTTCGTTCTAGGCTACGACATTTCTCGTTATAACGTATCCTTGGACCTTACAGTCCAGGTACTTAGTTCCGTTTAACCTTCACCAGTTTGTTCTCTACCGTTCCCACTTGTAGTTCTAAGATCCTTAGTCACTTGATTTTACCTGACCTTACCCACTTAAATTGAGTCTACTGGTAATATAGATGATGACACCCGTCCTTAGGGAGTCTTCTTTACCTCATCGGTAGTACCAGTTGTTTTCTTAGGCTTTACGTCATGAATCTACGTTAGAGCTTTTACTGTCTTACTAGAGACAAGCAGAGGTTCCGTTTGGTAAGTTATAGTGTCAATAGGTTCAGATACGGGGTTGGTCAGATACGGGGTTACGACTTCTTCGACTCCAACTTTCCAAAATACTTCTGGATATTCTGGAAAATCTTGATTGTGGGTTTTTTCTACAGGAAAAGTAATATCCCCTGACCTTACGTTTTCATCCTTCAGTTCTTTGTGGACCTCATTGTCCGTTTAAACCGGAACCTTATGTCTTTCTTCGTCCCGTTTCTGATTATCTCAAAACGGTTCTTTTACGTGACCAGTATCGTTTGTGGGAGAAGGTTGTTGTGTTCTGAGATGTGTACCTGTAGTGGTCCACCAGTTGTGGTTTTAGTCTAACTAATATAAGATACGTCGGTTTCTACCTCTTCGAGATATGTCAGTTGTTTTTGTTTTGACCCTCGACTGACACCGAGTCTAGTACTTGAGGAATAATGGTTTAAGTCTGAGTTTGACTTCTTTCATCCCTTTTGGTGATCTGGTAAGTCCATACTGGATTTAGTTTAGGGAATACTAATATGTCACCTTCACTCTTTATCTAAATTCCCTGATCTAGACTATCTATCTCACGGACTACTTGATACCTTACTCCAAGCACTGTAACATGTCCTCTGTCCCTAGTTCTGGTAGGGGTACCTTTTCTTTACGTTTTTTCGTTTTACCGACAGACCCCTCCGGAATGTTTATCGACACTTTTCTTCTCTCCGCTTTTCGTTTCCTCTTTTCCTTTCTATTTTCGTAGACTTACGTCTCAAGGTTTCTTATCGGTCTTCTCTATTCTTTCGGAAGGAGTCACTAGTTACGTTTCTTTATCTCCTTTTGTTGTCTAACCCTTTCTAATCTGTAGAGAAGTTCTTTTAATCTATATGGTTCCCTTGTAAAGTACGTTTCTACCCGAGCTATTTCCTGTCTTTACCATACCTGGATTGTCTTCGTCTTCTATAATTCTTCTCCACCGTTCTTATGTGCCTTTTTGATGTTTTTGAAGGCTGTCCAGACCCGTTCAACTTAAACGGATCGAAGGAGAGAAGGTTAGAACGAAGCTACCTAGACATAAAAACGGTAAACTACAGATGGAGGTAGAAAGTAGTCTAAAACGACATAAAGGTCGGAAGTTAAACGATGAAACCGTCTCACTTTCTCTAAGGTTCGAGCCATAACTGCGTAAAAAATAAGGAACTTTATTGTCTTTCAGAGTAAAGAGAATGGTAAACATGGTACACTTTTATTTTTTGGTTAACGTGACCAGTGGGTCGATCGATTCGATTCACCTGTACTTAAAGTCACAGTCATCTACCCTGACTCTACAACAAACAAGTTGACCTGTAGGGAGTTGGACACCGTCCAATTCTGAATGACTATTAGACTTCCTAGGCAATGATGGTTACCTATCAATTTAGTATACCACCAGTCAAGAGTCGGAGAGTCGACGAGGTTTTCCTTCGTGTCCTTGGTTGTCATTTGATGTGGTAGAGGGAGGGAGGTAAGAGTTATTTCGGGCAGTGGACGTTTCAAACCTTATGTGGGGGAGCTCTCAATAACACCCCTAGTTCCGTACAATTATTCGAATATTTACTGTTGTTATATTTTACAGTAAGTACCGAACGAACGGGTTTAGGTAGCATTGAGGTCCACGACACATCTTGTTCTCGTACCTCTACCCCAACCCTCTTCCCCTTCCAGGGTCCTCGACTTGCATGTTCACCTCATTGTGTTCGATTACCCTATTTGTCTCTCCGACTGCAAGTCTTCTGGTTTCCCCATACTAGCGGTTGTGACTTTTGTCTCCACTCGGCGACCACTATTCTTTGGGTCATCAAAGACTGTCCGTGCCGGGATACCTCTGAGTCCTTGTAGGATCAGTCTCATTCTTACATTGCGGGACACTTTCGGAAATAATTTGTAGATACATCTCCTGACCTTCTTTGACTAGAAGATATTTTATAAAGTAGAAGTTTTATTCCTTTAGTACTCCCCGTAGATTACATTCCATTGTAAAATAATTCATAACGGGATCTTGATACCAAAGCACGTTGTCTGTTTATACACTTTCCAGGAATTTTACTGAACTTATTATCTCTTTAGTGAATTAACACCGTTTAGTACCGTTCAGTTCACAACAAACCAAAGTCTTAAAGTGTACTAAAGTCCCCGGTCAATTCAACGACCAGAGTTTCCTCCATCTTAGTGGTGAACGTTGCGAATGGACACGTGACTTTTTAATTAAGTGTATTGGTCCGGATCTGTCTACTTCTTGAAAGTTCTTAAAAGTAATCTCCAACAAGATTGATGTAAAGTTAATAGTGTATTTTCAGTGCACACTTTTAAAGTAAAGTGTTCATAGTATAAAGACTAATTAAGTCCCTACGAATCGAGACGAATCTCCAGAGACGGGGTAGGTCACTGGACAGGTCAGTAGTTTACCCGTTTCTATTCTTTTGTTCTACAGTCTCTTTGTCGAGGTTCTTTAGGTGTATTCACCGGAAGTCCAATTTCTTTTAACAAGGGTCTACACCAGTTGTGTGACATTGACTGAGAGTGGTTACTCAGTACGGGAACTTATTAGGAGAGGGGGACTTAGGACCGTTTTGGACACAGAACGAAGATTGGTTGTCTTAAACCGGTTTCACTGTCCGTGTAGTAAGGGTGTTAAGGTAATGGAATATATTCTGAGACAGATTTGTTTGGCCTCGTTGTCTGAGGGTGGTTGACCGAAACTTCAGTCAAAAGTACAACTCTCTCCCGTATGGTCCTCCCAGTGTCGTTTCTTGACTTCTACTGGAAATTCTCGAATTTCAACGGGGGTCGGTTCTGTTGGTTCAATTTTTTTTTTTTTTTTTCTGTTTTTTTTTTTTTTGGGACACTAGAGTTGGGATGTTGACATTCCTTTACTTAAGACGGTTGTGTGACTATGACGGGTCCTCACCTCGAGAGGGGTCAACTCGGAGACTACTCTTGTACCTAGACCGGTTATGGTTTTGACGTCGGACCATTCTGGGACTTCGTAGGTTTCGGATCTGAAGACTGGATGGTTTTCAGACTCGATTTTATACACACAACAAAATTCAGCGATTTAAACGTCATTAACCAATGTGTCGTATCTCTTCGTTTCGTCGTCCCTCGTCTCAAGCCGACGAACAGTCGTGAAGTGAGTCGTCGTGATCACGTCTTCTAAAGTCTCGTTCTTTCCAGGTTCCATATCTGTTCTTGACCTATTAACCGTCCTTCAGTTTTGTGTGATTAAATCCGTTTACACACACACACCCCCCTCCCGTTGTCCCGTGTCAACCCACGTCCCCTCCTCCCAAACCTCCCTCTAACGTGGACTCCCCACTCCGTACACTACGTTTGGGTCATGTTCTGTCCTTAGGTAGTCGTTGGTTTCAACTCCACAATCTCCGACCTGTCCTGAATCAGACGTTTACCCCACGGATAAATAGCCTCTAATGGTATCAGTTAACACTCTTAATCCGGTCCATAAAGGTATGAAAAAACTCCATCTTGCTTCTCTTTGAGGTCAAGGTTTATTGTGACTTACCGACTTTGGAGGGGTCGTCGATATGTAAGGACAAATTTCGTTATGAAAACTATATTACTATGAGTAATTGATATTGTCATGTCTTATTTTATTAATAACTCAGGTTATTAACCTGAAGGGACCGTCAGACCACCAACCCTGAAACGGAAGGTTATGTCCCCCATACCCAAACTAGGGACCAGCCCCTCGATTCTGGGAGTGTCGGTTTTTTGGCTTTGTATTTTGTCTTTGTTATAACGTTGTTTGAGTTATTTCTGAACATTTTCAGAAATAACTGAAATGACTGTGTGTGTGTATGTGTGTGTCATAAAATTTTCTTAATGACCTAATACAAGGAATTACTTTCGAGGTTAAAACCCTGGTGACTTGTTATGAACCATAGTCTGGGTGTTAATTACTCTCTATCGTTTGTGTTTGAAACTAATAATGTGTTTAAATTATCGCCGACAGAAAAGGGATTTCGTTCGTGTTAGAAACCTCAATCTTGACCTAACTGTGGGATCGAGGATAGAAAGGAAAGACTAAATCCGTTTGGTGACGTGAAGAGATTTGGAAACAGATAAGTGAACCTTTTTGTCTGATTATTGAGGAGGAGGACTAACAGTGTCCCGGTTGCTCCATTGTTTTACCCTTTTACTTTACTAATTTTATCAGAGGTGGTCTCATTTTTCCCATTTGACTTCACAATGTTTTCAAGTTATCGTGTCTCTCAAATTCCGAAACAAAAACTCAGTCGGACACGCTTAAAATTAAAGTCAAGTCACCATATAATAGAGATACTGGAAAACGATCAATGAAGTGGAAGATCCTCAGGTAAATCGGTAGATTTCCGTACTTTTATTATAGATGAATGATATAATCCGTCTATAATTTACTCTGTTACATACACTTTACGAGATTAAAAAGGGATTTATCATCCAACGACGTGATGGACTAATTCTGACGAGTCGAAACCTCGATCGGTCGTAAAACACCAACCCATACTATACTGTTGAGGGATACACGGGAAAGTAGAAGTAAAGGTGACGAGAAGTATGAAGATTAATATTGTTAATTACCCAATATCATAGTAATATGTTAAGACAATTATGTTGATATTAAAGATCCCGATTCGAGAAGTTATTCACAAACAACGTGACTTAACTGGGGTTTAAACGTCTGACTCCTTCTCAACCACCCCATGTCCAATACCCCGAAGGAGAGATATTACAACGAACCGGAGTTATTATTGGAGTGTTGGTTTACACACTCGTATAAACGGAAAGTCACCTACTCTATTATGGAAAATCCAATTATCTTCACCAACTAAATTACGTCCTACAATCTAAACCATAGTCCGATTTAGTATAGTCGTGGTTTATATCACCCGTGGTGACGGACGAGCCTTAATACGATGTCCGAAAGGGTCAAGGTAAATTCAGGGAGATATAGTGACGTGTGTTTCGTGTAATGTTCCTGTTCTATAAATATGAGGTTCAATTTGCAGATATGGTATTTTCACTAGATACATTCTAGTTACATTGAGATTAAATCGTTATAACCTACCCTTACCTTTTGAAAAGTACCTACATTTACACTTAAATTATCCGGTTCTACCAATGGGATCTTTTACTGTGTATTTAACGAAATCTGCCAAGACCGTCTGAACACCTTTTGTTGAACGATAAACTGGTCGACCTCAGTATCCACTAACGATTTAATTTTCAATGAATTTTCACTATTGAAATAGAGGAATGACCGGAATGACTTATCACATTGATTTTACAGGGTGTACAGGACTCAATAGAAACATGAAATTACCCAGATGGACCTTCTTATAAGATATGAAAGGAAATCGTTTTGAAAGAACATAGAGTATTATTCGGTATGTATTCGTAATGGTCCATCTGTCAAAAGGTACACTACCAAATCTTCAGGTCTTTACGGGTTAGTTTTTATCAGGTGTCAAGTCAAATATTAATATTTATGAAACTGGTAGTAAATAATATCAGATCCGTGATAAGATTCGGAAAGACCTATGGTTGAGTAAATTAGAAGTGTCTCAGTAGGATACCTCATAAAGACCAGAAATAATGGTACAAGTAAAATGTGATCTCCTTTGACCCCGAGTCTCTATAATTCATTGAACATGTTCCAGTGTGTCGATTGATCGTCGTTTCAGTCATAGTTTGGTTCAATTGTATTGAGGTCTAAGTACGAGAATTGGTAATCCGATATGAATTGGGAGTTGTATCTATATAGTGGTTTGACCCTCAATATCCTTGATTAAAACTTCGAGTTGAGGAGTGATGTATCGATGTACTTTTACACATTGAAGTGAATTTCTTATGTTTATGGGCATAATGGTCCACCCTTTCTAAGTGTCTATATGTCTTTTAGAGGAAGGTACCACAGAGAAAGTAATTCTTCATGAAGTCATTTATAAGAGACATAGATTTAAACTAAGGAAGTCTAAAAAGTAATCCGGAGGTTAATTGGATGTTTATTTAATGACCCTAGACACTACGAAAATCGTTATTGGGGTACTTATGGATTTCTCTTCCGTTACCGTTGGGTGAGGTCACGAGAACGTACCTTTTAGGGTACCTACCACCTCGGACCACCCGACGTCAGGTACCCCAACGTTTCTCAGTCTGTGCTGACTCGCTGAAGTGAAAGTGAAAAGTGAAAGTACGTGACCTCTTCCTTTACCGTTGGGTGAGGTCACATGAGTGAACCTCTTAGGGTCCCTGCACCCTCGAACCACCCGACGGTAAATACCCCAGTGTGTCTTAGTCTGTACTGACTTCACTGAATCGTCGTCGTCGTCGGTACTTATGGACTCATATTAAACCAAATTGACCAATTGAGAGAGGATCTCGTTTGATAACTCCCCTTAACTTTCTTTTTCGTTAAGATAAACCAACCCAGGACATTTTTTCAGTTAAACTCCCATAGCCCGTGGTGACTTGTCCCGTCCGGATCCGACCACTGACACCTCAACAAAACCGTCGGTCTCCAGTGACAGTCGATTTTCCATCTACTACTCTGTTCTTTACGGTTTCTTTGGGGCTTTCCCACCTTGGGTAAAATGGACCCCGTCCTTGAAGAAATTACCGACGTTAAATAGGAGACCGGGTTACGGTTTGACCTCGTAAACGGATCATAGTATGGTCGTCAGTATATACCTACACTCTCAACCTGATACTTCAATCGACTCGTGACTTCTTAACTACGAAAACTTGACACCACAACCTCTTCTGAGAACTCTCAGGGAACCTGACGTTCCTCTAGGTTGGTCAGGTAGGATTTCCTCTAGTCAGGACTCATAAGTAAAGCTTCCTGACTACAACTTCGACTTTGAGGTTATGAAACCGGTGGACTACGCTTCTCGACTGAGTAAACCTTTCTGGGACTACGACCCTTTCTTACTCCCGTCCTCCTCTTCCCCTACTGTCTCCTACTCTAGCAACCTACCGTAGTGACTGAGTTACCTGTACTCAAATCCATTTGAGGCCCTCAACCACCACCTGTCCCTCCGGACCGTACGACGTCAAGTACCCCAGCGTTTCTCAGTTTGTTCTGACTCGTTGACTTGACTTGACTTGACTATGGTCGTCACCCCAAGTGTTTCCTAAAGAGAATAAAGGAGGATTTCTGTAATTACCGCTACTACATGAACTTGATAGACTCATGAAAAGGGTTAAAAGGTATCACCATATATTCCTTTTGCAGTCTCTCGTCTGTGAGTTCGAAACCATGACGGTAGACTCGAGACACACCTCTTCTTTCGAGACCCGTGACCCTCACCCGTCTTGATGGCACTACCTGTCTCTTGAGGAGTCCGTGTGTCTCAGGTCCAAGTCGGGCGATAGGAAGTACCACCTATGTAATCCGTAAAGTACGATGCTATTTGTCTCCTCGTTAGTCCATGGAATTCAGTGGTTGAAAACGAAACTCAGAAGGGACTTTCACTGTTTAGAACCGGTAGTGTGTACCTTAGAGTGTCTTTCGATCATGTACAAATAATGACGACGTACAGTCTTTCCGTTTTCGAAAAGGTCTGTGGAACATCATGAAAGGAGGTCTCGGTCTTGACACAGTACACTGGGGATTTGCGGTGATTTTCCCCAACACGTCTCATAAATCGAAAAGAATGTTGGTATCATCTTCATTCAATCCAATGGGATAGATTGTATTCGTCTTTAGGTATCGGATCTGCTTCCATCGTCTACAGTTACTTTCCACCTTAAAATCCATATTTCTTGTGTTTCCTCACTTTTCGCTTTACATTTAAAAAACTCACCCCTCCCTGTTTCACTTCCCCCTTCTACCTCGACGGTAAGACTATTTCAATCTGACTATAAGGATACTTGTTACCCACTTGTTACTCGAGTTTTGAAGTAGAGACCTTGAAGAATAGTTGTAACTATTCCACGAAAAACTCCTTCTTTAAACTTCCTTTTTACTTAATAACTAATGAGTACAATTTACACCGTTTGTTTTTACACTTTATGAGGGTTATAATTTACACCTCCACTTACATTTTACGTTTATACGTGTTTATTAAATTTTGGATTAAATTATAACTATTTATTTGTAGTCGAAAGAAACCATCGACTACGTTAGGAGTACTAAAAGGGGACGTTAATCAGAAAGAGACAAGATAGGAATTATACATGACAATCGTAGTACAGAATGGTCCCTAGTCATTTATAAACCACTTATTTACTTACTCATTTTACGTAATATATTCTAACTTGTCATTTACCTTTACTGATTTTTTTAACAAATTCTTCGATAAATTTCTAAATACATCCATAATGTAAATAGGTCTCTCGTTACTAGATCTTATAGATCAAATTCAATTCGTTCTTTCACACACTTCTGTTTCTTTTATTGACGTCAATAATTCCATTAAAATGTTAAATAGGATTAGGAGATTGTTTACTCAAAAACTGGGTAGATTAACACTACTCTTTTTTAAGTTAAATTGAACTGAGTTATCATGATATCCTTTTTCCCACTCTACTTAATTCCAATTACTCAGATATATCTATAAATATAAGAATAATATAACTTGTGAAAAATGATAAATCATATATAAAAAGATTCTCATTGTATTTTTTAATATTCTTAATATAGACAACAGTGTGTCCCAGTCTTATTTCATCCTCCTTTCTTTAGTAAGTAGATTTATAGTCCTTCTTAAACGACTGTCACCCTTTACAGTCTAACTCTTTCCCGTATTATACATCTCAATATGATAATCCAATCTGTTTCTTAATTTTGTAAGTAGTGACTTTAGTCGGAAGTGGAGGTCTCTGCATCTGATCGGTTGTATTTCCTGCTATCACTATATGTGACGAACCCATTATCCACTCTGGTCAGTTCCTTTTCTACTTATAAAGGTTACAATATTGAATATACTATGATTCTGGGTCAAGTCAATTGAAGTCAAGTCAACGAGTCAGTATAGGGTGAGAAACGTTGGGGTACTTGGTGTCGTGCGGTCCGGAGGGACAGGTAGTGGTTGAGGGCCTCAGGTGGGTTTGGGTACTGTTAACTCAGCCACTACGGTAGGTTGGTAGAGTAGGAGACAGTAGGGGAAGAGGAGGACGGGAGTTAGAAAGGGCAGGAAAGTTTACTCAGTCGAGAAACGTACTCCACCTGTTTCATAACCTCAACGTCGAAGTTTTAGTCAGGATGGTTACTTGTGGGTCCTGACTAGAGGAAATCCTACCCGACGAACCTAGAGGAACGTCAGGTTCCCTGAGAGTTCTCAGAAGAGGTTGTGGTGTCAAGTTTTCGTAGTTAAGAAACCGTGAGTCGATAGAAATATCAGGTTGAGAGTGTAGGTATGTACTGGTGACCTTTTTGGTATCGGAACTGATCTGCCTGGAAACAACCGTTTCATTACAGAGACGAAAACTTATATGATAGATCCAACCAGTATTGAAAGGAAGGTTCCTCATTCGTAGAAAATTAAAGTACTGATGTTAGTGGTAGACGTCACTAAAACCTCGGGGGGTTTTATTTCAGTCGGTGACAAAGGTGACAAAGGGGTAGATAAAGGGTACTTCACTACCCTGGCCTACGGTACTAGAAACAAAAGACTTACAACTCGAAATTCGGTTGAAAAAGTGAGAGGAGAAAGTGAAAGTAGTTCTCCGAGAAATCAAGAAGAAACGAAAGACGGTATTCCCACCACAGTAGACGTATAGACTGTAATAACTATAAAGAGGACCGTTAGAACTAAGGTCGAACACGAAGGAGGTCGGATCGCAAAGAGTACTACTGATTCTGGGTCCTAACTGTATTTATCGTTTAATGGTATTAGGACTTTTGTTTCGTGTATAAGAAAACAAACACAGATGGGAAGTGAAGGATGGTTGTACAGGATGACCATATATTTTTAATCTAAAGGTTGTTCTTTCATTTCGTGACTTATATAAGTAAACAATCCTACTTCACACTAGATACTTAATGTCTTATATTATACGTTACCCTAGGAGACCATTAAAAACACCTTCTGTCTATTTCAGTCGATGGGTAATATTACTAGAAGGGGAGAAGAATAAGTGGATAAAGTAGTTAAGATGTTTATAAATAATAAATGATGTAAGATCCGTAATACGATTTTTGATCTACCAGAGACGACAGAACCTCACATATCAGACGATCAACTACCTCCCGTCCGTATTTTATTGGATGACGATTTAATAGAAGATAAGTAAACAGGTAGAAGGAGTAACTTCACTCTCTAAAACCCCACTCTTGTTACGGAATAAATAGTACTATTAGGGGTTTTGATTGTTTCACGTACTATGTATCATCTTTATACCCGTACGTTTTTACTACCCTATTAACACACTAACTTTCCTTCTTACTTCCTTCCTTCGAATTACTTTTCCCTTCTTTTACCAACCATTTCCATTCACTAACTTCAATTTTCTCCTACAGGAGTGCAATTCTCTTACGGTGGTAAAGTTGCCAATTTTAATCTGGAAATCTTTATTTTGGAAGTCTTTTTACTACAAAGGTAGTTTTCAACTGTTTTTCTCAAAATCTTTTCTACACAAAGGTGATTTCTGGTTTGTATACGAATGTGAAATTCGATTCAAAGTCCTTCAGTCATAAAGTAAGGATCCAGGTGAAACTTCAATGGAGCATACCACCTTGGTACTTCGTATACAAACGGATCAAAAAAGGTGAACAACTGTCATTAGTAAAAAAGAATCCGTGCCCATACGTTCTAATTAACTTTGTGCATTAAAGTTAAAATCCACTTTTTGTAATCGGGTTGACCATATAAGTAAAAGGTTACTCCTTGTACTACATGTATAAGTAAAACCTATCTGAGTCCTCTCTCAATCCGTTTTACTGAGAGAATTTCTTTGTCTTAGATTAAAGAAAAGGTTGTCGGATCTTTATGACCAGGAAAATACTGGGACACTGAGGTTCTGGACTCCTTCCATCTCTCTCAGGAGTCAGTGAAGGACCTGAGTCAGAGGATGGGGTCCTTTTCATCTAGAACCGGTTCAGTGGGTTTCCTCTGTGTTTCTCTAACAAAGTTTTGGTGTCTTTATATTAATCCTTGAGTAGGTGTTTTAAAGGAGTTGAAACTGGATTTTGTAACTAAACCCTAAAGGTTCAATGAGACACTAGACATAAATACTGTAAAGATTACTGTAGAAGAATACGTAAACCACGTCGTACGGTTAAACTCTTGGTGTAGGAGTAGGACTTGTTCTTAGGTCTTCGATGACGAAAGGAGGTTCCTTATTTGTCGGAAATCCTTTAGTTATCTCCTTCGACATTTTCCAGTAAACCAGATCGAGTAACGTGATTAGTCCATTTATTAATTAGGTCGGTTCTGTTTTATAAAAACCGTCCTAGATTAACTTTGGTTGATACGACTATCTGACTACTTTTATTATGGGCCGTAAATGGTTCGCATCTGATACTCGGTTCCAGGTTTGTGAAAAGTTTAATAGAGTAAATTAGGAGTTTAGAAGATTCTTTCCGTGCAAAAAATTTTAACCTCATATTGACGAAATGTTATAACAGAATCAAGGACTCCATGTTGTTACACTTAGTCGATAATCACGTGTATATAGGGGAGAGAGATCTCGGGGGGAGAGCGGGGGAGGAGGGTGAGTAGACCCGGTAGTGTCTCGTGACTCGACTTGAAGGACACGATACGTCGACGAAAGGTGGTCGCTAGACAAGATGTGTACCATGACTTACATGACTTAAGTAAGTCATCCACGTTAGAAATTAGAGACGAAGTAACTACTTTTCTTACATCATGTCTATTTAGTCCCCCCTTAGACCGATTAAATTAGTCTTTAACCCGTTGACTTTCGTAAAGACCATTACCATTTTTTTTTTTTAGTCTGAACTCCTTCTTACCTCTTCCCGTCTTGTGTCGGGTCTATGAAAATGTCTTTCCTACGACTGAGATGGGAGACAAGGTGTTGGTCTGAGGGTTGAGGTTTAACACAGTCTTTTTCAGAGATAGACTGGGACGTGGAACCCAGTAAAGGAGTTTGGAGTCTCAGGGTCCCTCCTCGACCTGAATCCAGTTCGTAGAGACATAATCGACCGTCCTCGGGCCTTTTACGATTTCGATAAGTTGGGTAAGTAGGTGGAAACCGAAGGAAACACCCCTTTATGTTAGGAGGAAAGAACTTTATTGGAAGTCTAAAAGAGGGTTTACCCTTTGGTCTAAACTGGTACTTTTACAGTGGATGTGGTGAGAGTTTTCAAATATCCGTTCTTATAATAACGTGACACGAAAAATCGGGATATTTGTGTTTGAAGATTACATGAGTACGACGTCGAGAAAATAATATTATTAAAACTAGGACGACGACGACGACGACGACGATTCAGTGAAGTCAGCACAGGTTGAGACACGCTGGGGTGTCTGCCGTCGGGTGGTCCGAGGGAGCAGGGACCCTAAGAGGTCCGTTCTTGTGACCTCACCCATCGGTAAAGGAAGAGGTTACGTACTTCCACTTTTCTCTTTCACTTCAGCGAGTCAGTACAGACTGAGAATCACTGGGGTACCTGACGTCGGATGGTCCGAGGAGGCAGGTACCCTAAAAGGTCCGTTCTCATGACCTCACCCCACGGTAACGGAAGAGGCTTAAAACTAGGAATCTCGTTTTATTCAGAACGGGATTTTCTGAGGTCTTCACACCGACGACGACGACGACAATTCAGCGAGTCAGCACAGGTTGAGACACGCTGGGGTATCTGCCCTCGGGTGGTCCGAGGGGCCAGGGACCCTAAGAGGTCCGTTCTTGTGACCTCGCCCAACGGTAAAGGAAGATTCTTTATTTTGAAGTCGGTGAATAAAGATTGGATATAGAAAGAAAGTTTACTTTATTAACTCTAATTATTACCCAGAGAGTAAGAGAGTTAGAAAAGATAAGGAGTCGATTTACCATTAAAGAGTCCTTACTTAATGTTATAACAAAGATGGACGAGTAAAGGTACAACCATTTTATGAAGATTAGAATTACTTACTAGGAGGTAATTTACTTAATAAGTAAAAAAATTATAAAATACAAAGGGTGAGATATCTAGATAATAATTGAATATTTACAATTGTACCCTTCTACGGTGGTAACTCGAAGTAGTTATTACCTAACAAAATAAAAAACTTACTAAAAAAACATGATAACTAACAATCACCCAAACTGGACTTCCCGGAATACGAAAAAGGTAATTTTTACCTTCATTCGTTTCCAAGTCACACCTTATTGTGAATTTTATACGATCTGACATGGGACTATCAGAATTACTTAACTTCACCTAAAATGGTCAGATTGGTAAACCTTTTACCAGGTTAACTACTTAAAACTATCATATACTTTTCAGGAAGATTTTAACTCTCAGTCATTAATCCTTATTACTACATTTTTTTTTTTGTTGATTAGTAGAAGTGGTGTTTGAGTGACAACCTGAGACGATTTTACTTAGGTACGACGTTCAGTTTAGATTTTTGTCAGAGTATATTACTCCTTTTCTGTCTTTTCACGTATCATTTAGTAATATATAAATCATGTAACTTTATTTTCTGATAGTACTTTTATTTTGTACAACTGGTTCCTTTTCTTGTTTTACGAACTATTGATACTTATCTTTTTTTAATCAGGCTCAATACAAATCTATAAAGTGACACTTTTTTTTTTCAATTGTAGTTAGTTGGTCTTTTCGATCAGGAAATAGATGTCATATCCATAAACGAGGTAAAATGGAAATAGTAGTATATATAGAAAAAATTTCCCCTTTTGTCATTCAAATATAAATCGTTCTTCTACAAAGAAAGTACATAAATAATTACGTAGTCTGTAAATACCTCGTTTACAAATACCCTTTTGTGACCCTATTGAGTGTACCCCCAGTAAATATACCAACAGAGACGAAAGTCTTACTAATATCAGTTAATTGTTTTTATATTTTATATTCATTAATATATTCATTATTTCCATATTGTCGTTATAATTTCTATGTCCATTCACGGTCCCTTCAAATTTTCGTTTTTTATTATAATTTGATCCTCGTTCTAAAAGTAAAGTTAAAAATTTAATTTTGGTTTGAGATATAACACAACATTTTACTATAAAAGAGAAGATACCTTTACTAAACCTAGACCCAAAACGTAATTGAACGATATTTTGTAGTCTTTACTAGTTAGATCCCTCTACCTTTTAGTGTATTTAAGATTTCCAGAATTTTTGTTAAGAGTTCCCACTTTAGAGGACATAATACTGAAGTGTGTGGTGAAATACCGTACATTTAGAATCCTTGATATTCTCTTCCAATATTTAACGAGCTAGGGTATTCTATCGGTCCACAGGAACCCATCTGGAAAGATACAGAGTCAAAGAGTTGGCATTGTATTTCCCCACTTCGAGTCTTAGAGATGCTAGGAAAGTTCCAGATTATAGGACTCTAAGATTCTGAAAAAAGTACCCGGTAAAAAGTACGTTGGTTAAAAGTTAGGTACTTATTTACAACAATCCAATGGTCAAGGTGTATTTCCCTGGTATGTCTTCATTAATCTAGGGGTACCTTTTCGTTACGGGATACACACAGGGTACCGAGTATTTATCATATGATACTTGTAAACACTTAGGATACGTTTCATTCCTTTCTGAACTTTAGAGGAATAAATAAACCTTTGTTATAAAAAAGAATAATCTCTGTGAGTCTGATATGAGTAAACGTGTTTTATCTCTTGTGTCAGAATATTTGTATGGTGAAAAACTACTTTTACCATGAACATATGTTCCTGACCTACCTATAGTTCTCTCGTCTCGACGGTTTATTTAAAGTTATTTTCCCTAGGATTATACTTTAAATTCCTAAACAACTAAATGTACTATATAAGGTCAGAGGAGAGGTGGTTTGGAAGTTGGATAGACGGTTCAGACACATTCATGAAAATAAGAAGAACAACCAACATATGAACGACACTTTTAGTGTCTACTCCGATTTGGAGTATAACTCAACTGTTACATCTTTTTGGTGACTTGTCGTTATATTCCTCGACGGTCCATAGACGTTCTTGAGAAAATTATTGTGGGTGATGAAAGGTGAAGAAAAAATATAACACCTGAAAGAAGAGAATGTAACATTCAATCATCCCTCTCCCTAGGTACAGACTAAATAGAATATAGACAGTGATTCAGAGATCGTAACGATAAAGAGTCGGTCACCCACGGACTATTTATAAAGGATTTACTAAGTAATCTGTATCTATATAGATTTCGTTTCCTCTTAGTTACTTAAGGGGACCACTGTTGGGTTAGATTTATATATCAAAAGTACTTAACACAGGAACTCCAGACTTAGGGAAACCAACAGGTACTCTATAAAACTAAGGAAACTGCAATCAGAAGACAAATCCGGAACACACAAATAATTTGAACAGATAGTCTGTTACTTCGAAATTCCGAACCTGACAAAGAGGATAAATTAAGTTTCAACCTCTGACTGTGATTTGTCTCTTTGAAACCTACGACTACGTTAAGACCACCAGAGGTGTGATTGTTACGGAGAACAGACTTATTTATTATGTTAGTCACTGTGTGATTAACAAGTAAAGAGAGGACAAAGAAGATGTACTATGTTTTCCTAAGGAAAGTGAGCTTCTTTTGCCCATACTTTTATGAAAATAGAAGTTAAAATATCCAATTCCTTTAAAGATTATTTGATAAAATTTATATTTCTTTTCTATAGTGACTTCTAAACCGTACAACCGTCTCTTTAAACCTTTTAAAAACACGAAACACAACTAGTATTAAATTCACCATCCCTGTGTTGTCGTGTACAAGGTAAGTTAAACCCGATACCTGGTCCTTCTTGCACTGACTTTTATGGTAGTAGTGAAGAGTCTCCTGTCTTTTGTTTGTAGTATGTAAGTGTGATACTAGGGGGATCTAGTACCTTTTCAATGGGAAGAAAGAGACTTAATCAAATAGATGGTAGGGGTCCCTGATAGGCATCCTAAAAAGGATTTGTAATTCTAGTATTTGAAAAGAGAAAAAGGGTTTACACCCTGAAAAGAGAGGTTATACCCTTCACCTCTGGATATTCTTAAATTAAACGAATTCCAATTCGTCTCAGTACTAACATTTTGAGGATTGTTAGGTAAAACCGATTCTCATCTATAGATTGACGACGACGACGATGACGATGACGACGATTCAGCGAAGTCAGCACAGACTGGGACACGCTGGGGTATCTGCCGTCGGATGGTCCGAGGGGACAGGGACCCCAAGAGGTCCGTTCTTGTGACCTCACCCAACGGTACAGAAAGAGGTTTCGTACTTTCACTATAGATTGATCCACCGAGAAAAGAAATCTTGTAGATGTCGTACCACACAGGTATTATATCTTTTTCTCCTCTCCCCAATTCAACGTTTTATTTTGTGAGTAGAAGGTAAAAAATTTCATAAATAAACGGAGAAGACCCGTTATTTAGGCTAATAGTGTATAGTCTAGAAACTAGAAGGAACATCTTAAAAACCAACACCGAACACCCTAGATCAAGGGATTGGTCCCTAGTTTGAGTCCGGGGGACGTAACCCTCACGTCTCAGGATCGGTGACCCGGTTCTCCCTTCAGGGGTCCATAGAAGGTTAAAATTCTACCGTTAAATAATAGTAGAGATAAAGGAGGAGAGGGTAATAATAAATTCAATTGTAATTCTAGAACCTTCAATTGTATTTACTGTTCCTTGAAACTTGTGTCAAATCAACCCATTCCCACTTTTACTATGTTTCGTATCCGTGGGTCTTGACACGAGGATCTTTTGTCACACACTCCGTGTCTAAAGAAATCGAACTACCTACACTACTTCCTGTTTTTGTTTTAAAAGAGTGACTCTCTTTTTTTTGATTCTATTTTCGTAACCGATGTCTCCGTAGAATATAGTGTAAACTGAAGGAGTTTCACCGTCCTTACGTTCCTGTTTCGGAATAATGAGTAAATTTTTATTCATTATCCTGTAGGACATGGGTCTCGTCGTCCATTCCTCGAACCTTCAGTAGTGAGGTAGGATTTTTGTCTACTTTTGACTTGTTTGACTTTTTAGTTGTTGAGAAGATTCTAGACATTCACTCCAGACAGGGGGACAAAACGGTTTTCAATGAAAGTAAAATCCAAGTTTTCTGACCTATTGATTTCTTTGGTGATCAATGAGTGTTTATTTCTTAAAGTTGAAAAATGTACTCTAATAAACTGAATTAGAGTATGTCAGTGACTTTCTTTTCTTTATCTTTGTTATCTCTCTTCATTCTCCCAGATATAGTGGTTTGACCTGACTGGATGTAGGTCTGAACTTGTTGTGACCCTTCAGGGACCAATTGTCGTTAGACCTCAGGGTCCACCCTTTTCCAGGGTCCGTCACGTAGGTGGTGTATCGACTCTGAAGTTTAACGTCAAAGCCCCGAAGGTAAATATTAGGGTCCGGTGTTTGACTATAGTAGGAGTCAAACACACGTTTTTACGTTGAGACTAAATTGAAAACCTGGGGGTCCCGTCCCACCATGACAGGTCCGGGAGTCCCCGAATTCTCTAAGGGTCCAGGTGAGGGAAAGAATGTACTTCATGACGGACTGAAAGACACGAACGTCCGTCCGTGTCTTAGTCCCGTCACAGGTTCGTCCAGTCTTCGGACTTGTTCTGAAGGAAGCTAAAGAGATTATAGGGGTCACTTCTCTTATAAGGATAAGTGACCTTCCTGACTACTACTTTGACTTCGAGGTCATGAAACCGGTGGACTACGTTTCTTGACTGAGAATCTTTTCTGGGACTACGACCCTTTCTAACTTACGTCCTCCTCTTCCCCTACCGTCTCCTACTCTACCAACCTACCGCAGTGACTGGGTTTCCTGTACTCAAACTCGTTCGAGGTCTCGACCACTACCTGACCCTTCGGACCACACGACATCAGGTGCCCCAGCGTTTCTCAACCTGCACTGACTTACTGACTTAACTTGACTTGACTTGTAGAGGTTTACGCTCTCTGTTTATCCACTTAGGTCTCTTAGTCTCGTCACAGACACCCTTAGTCACACCCATCCCTATGGACTTGACAGGAATTACTTATTAAGACCCCTTTTTTTGTGGTTAGCTTTTAAGACATGGGACACTTACATAGGAAATTGTCACTTCTTCTTTATTTTTGAAAGAGTCTGTTTGTTTTCAACTTTAAAACAACGACCACTTGGACGGAATGTTCCTTCAAATTTTCTTTTAAGAAATCTTTCTTCCCTGTATACAGTCTTTGGACTATCCTTCATATAGTCACTTCCTTACTTATTTGTTATTTGGTAACAAAGACTCTATCATGTATTTAATTTTTAACGATATATCTATCTGAGGATACAGTAATTAATTGGATTCCGATTTTTACTCCGGATTTCTGTTAGTAACGATAAAAATTTATAATAAAACAAATTAGGGATATTCGAACAGTCAGTTACACCTTTTGTAAGACTGTGAGAAAAATACACTGGAATAAACAAGGGGGTATGTTAAATCCGAGTAAAATCGATAATTTAAAACATACAACATATGAAATTTTCTACCGATTATTAGTCTCTCTTTGTTTACGTCGTATAAAATTTGAGAGAAGTTTTTCGTTATTTCCTTATTCCTTTTGTTTGGTGTTTCTTGTGGAGACTTTTGTACAAAGATGTCTAATTTGAAGTACTGGAGTCGGTAAAGGTTCTTGAAATTACTTTAAATTTTTTTTATGGTTCAGATATTTTATTCTCTAGTGTTCTCTCTATACCTAACTTCTTTACTCCTTTGTAGTCTAATCCTTTACTTTTTACTAAACCGTCTTGAATTCTCTCTTTTACGTTTATTATTTTGACAGTGTTTTACTTCAGACGTAACCTTCGTCGTTTTATCTTTTCTTCTACCTACACGTTCTTTTCGAATTCTCTTCACTTGTTTACTAGGTTCTTAAAGATTTCTTTTACCTTACGTACATTATGCTTACACTAAGTTGAATCCGTGCTAACCACAGAGGTTTTCCACTCCTTTCTTTTTTTTTTTGTCTAAAAAAATTAATAAACAGTAAGTTTCTTTGAAGTCTTTGACTTCTGTTAACTGAGACGTCAAAATTCTTCATGAACCACAAAGTCCTCCTTTTTTCAATGATAGACAAATGGTTGGTCTGGGTTCTCATTTTATTAACTGGATGATCTGAAATTTCTTTATTAGAGTTTTTAGTTTCGTCTCTTTGGTACCGTCAAATATCTCCTTTTATTAGTCTGTCAAGAGTCTTACAGAAACTCGTCCATTCGATGTGTGTACTTCGGGGTTCCTTTCCTTCACTCCGGTGTTTAAACACATGGGTCGGTTTTATAGTAAGTTCATATTCTACCTGTAAAAGTCAATGTACTTAGTCTAGTATCTAAAGTATTCGGAAAGAATTTCTTAGTTGAACTAGACTGCATAACTACTCTCCCACTTGATCTGTACCTTGATCCATCGGAGGAGTTTAGTGTTATGTCATGACCTCTATAATGTCTTCACTCTTTCTTTGTCTACCTACACTCTTTTATAGTATCTTTGGAACTGTTAGGAAACCCCCTTTTATCTTCCTCGGACTCAAGACCGTATATACGACTCCCGTCCTTGTCATTATCTCAAGTTTCCGATCCCCAGTGTAAACCGTTATCTCTTTTTCTTCTCAAAACATCAGTAAGAAACGATAAGGAAGGGAGAAATGTAGGAAATAGTGTGACAAATGGTAAGGTGACCGAGACACCCTAACTTTTTTATGTATGTATGTCTTATATTTTATTTTGGGTGTTAGCATAGTCCGACACTATATAGGTGTCAGAACACGATCATGGTCGGACCTTACTGGTCCATTGAACTCTAGTCACAAGACCGGTCTATCCCTTACCTGTTCTTGTTCGTATCCGGGTACCATCTGGGACTCGTAAAGGGGAGAGACGATTTTATAGAACTCCTGATCTGTTAATGTTGAGTCTCTTGGTCGTAAACCCTTTCTCGTCTCTGGTTTGATTTCTATATTCCTGTAAATGATCCCTTTCCCTTATGTCGTCTCCGTCCCTTACTCTTACCAAGTAGGGTTACCTAGTGTCAGGGTTTCTTAGAAGAGGGTCTTTGTACAAGGGGAAGACTTTATAAGGTTCTCCCTACATTAGATCATACAACGGTCATGAAGAAGGGTTACGTAATGATCTGGGTCTCTTACTAGAGTACTCCCTTTTCCTCTGTAGATTTGTATGTACGATAAAATTTTTAAGTTATTTAATTGTTTGGATATTGTTTCGACTTAATTATATTATGCAATCTTTTCTTCTTAAAATTTATTCACATTATTTACATGAACTTCTCTATTCCCTTCTATAACTTCTATTCTATGTCTTTACCTAACAGTAAACCTTTTTTTTGTTCATCTCTAAGTGCCATACTTTTAATTTTCCGTTAGATGGCTTGTCCTCTTCTATGAATATTTGACATATAAATTGTTCTCTAATTATAGGTTTTATATATTTCTTGAGTTTATCGTAATTTTTTTTTTGGGTTTGTTAGGTTAATTTTTTGTCTGTCTCCTGGAGTTTAAATATGTTACAATGTACAGTTTAAAAAGTTAATCTTGTCACAAGAGTCTTCATGTACTTTCTTAATATGGATGGTTATGTTAAAATGAAGTTGCTACAAGAATCTATCATTAATATCTTCGTTTTTTTCTTTTCTTTCTTCTTTTTTTTTTTGGATTTCCGGTTGTAACCTAAATTCTGTTTAAAGTTAACTCCTTCTTTCTTTATAATTTTTAAGATCTCTTTATATTATTAAGGTACCAATGTATTATTGAACATTAGTAAAACTGGATCCCAATCGTTTGATACCTGGGTACCCGGTTTAGATTGGGAGTCGGTTACAAACAATTATTTGAAAATGTCTTTGTGTCGTTCTGAATGAGTAAGTGTATGGTAAATACCGGTGAAGTCACTGTCTCAACTCATCTACACTTTTCTGAGTCCGGGTATTAGGACTTTATAAATGGAAGACCGTGAACGTCTCGTCCACACGAGTTGGGGTCTAAATCTACTACTCCTTCCTTTTTAAGAATACGATATTATAATATATTCTTTAATATACTTATGTGATTATTATTTATCCTTCCTTCTGACCGTCCTTTATCGTCAATATAAACCTACCATCGTTATACCGACGAGAGAGAGGAGAAAAAAAAAAATTTACCCTCTTTAACACCAACATTATGCAAACACAATGAAAATAAAAATAGAATACTATAATAAAAAGACGAAACATTCTTATACCGTTGGTGTTTTAGTCCTTCTTCGTTATACTTTTGTCTTTTTTACACTTAATTTCAAGTTAAAGTTCTATACCTGTTTAGACAATATACCTTTCGTACTGGTCGAACGGACATGTTTTCACCAAAAAATTTAAGGTGTTTTCATTTCCTTTTAATAGTATCGGACATTCTCTGGTAAATACCAGTGATTGGTTGTCTTACTGTCACGATGGAATATAAACGTATTTTATAAAATTAAATATCTGTAATCAAGTAAGTTGGTATTTGATTTTTCTGACTATTTAAAGATATAGGAAAAGTTTTACCTCTTTCCTCTCATTCTCTAATTCGTGGAAACGGTCCCAGTTCCTCTAAAGTTCACATACTGTCTCCTTGTCTTTTGTCTTAAAAGTACTTGTAGTGTTAACGTAGGTGGAAATCATTATTTACCCGAAGGGACCCCCGAGTCTCCAATTTCGTAGACGGACGTCACGCCCTCTGGACCCAAACTAAGGACCCAACCCTTCTGGGGGATCTCTTCCTTTACCGTTGGGTGAGGTCATAAGAACGGACCTCTTAGGGTACCTACCTCCTCGGACCGCCCGATGTCAGGTACCCCAACGTTTCTCAACCTGTGCTGACTCACTGAAGTGAAAGAAAAAAAGAAATCATTATTTATTTCCGAAAAACCTAAGAGCATTTCACTGATCTGAAATTTGTAACAAAAAGAAAGTAATGTTTAATAAAAAAGAATGACCAAACAACTTTATTATGACTTCTTCGAACACTAGGGGAAAAACAATAGTGATAGAAGTTAATTCATTAGTGTTTAAGTCAAATTGTTCACTGTGAACAATGACTTACGGAAACTTCATTAGTAAAAGTTTATTTTTCTAATAGTTAGTCAGGGATTTTTAATTTCAGGTACACCCGGTACTTGTTCTCCTTGAATTTAATTAGTAATGTCAACGTATAGAGAGAACCAAAGTACAATCTTATTACAAAATAAATTGATGCACATCAAAATATTACCCGAAGGGACCACCGAGTCGACCATTTCTTAGGTGGACGTTACTTCCTCTGGACCCAAGCTAGGGACCCAACCCTTATATGGGACCTCTCCCCTTGCCGATAGATGAAGTCATAAGAACGGACCTCCTAAGGTACTTGACATATATCAGGTTCCCCGGCGTTTCTCAACCTGTGCTGACCCCAAGTCAGACATTTCTTAGACGGACGTTACGTCCTCTGACGGACGTTACGTCCTCTAGGTCAAAATTAGGAACCAAACCCTTCTAGGGGACGTCTTCCTTATGGGTGAGGTCATAAGAACGGACCTTTTAAGGTACCTGTCTCCTCGGACCACCTGATGTCGGGTACCCCAACGTTCTAAGTCTGTGTTGAATCGTTAATTTGACGGTAATATACTTTACAGTAAAAAGTCACACTGTTTTCACGGATCTAGATTCAGTAGTTGAAAAGTATGGAGGACCTTATAGACAATCCCCCGTATACAGACGGAAGTCCTGACGGATTCAGAGTTAAAGGTTTTGTATTATGTTTTGAGATGACCTGACAAAGTATACTGTTTCCTAGGAAAATAAGATGAGGAATTGGAACTATTTGTGTTATATCATCATATTACCTACTCCGATGGTTATAATTATTGTTTGAAATTAATAAAACTACAAGTATAAAGAATAACAACGTCATTTTTTTCTTCAATTTGAAATAAAGTAACATTTATTATCGAAATAAAAAAAAAAGTAATAGAACAAAACCTTCAGTCATTATGTAGTGTTAAGTCCTTTGAAAGTATTCGGGGACACGATTTCTCCGGAGTTACTGGTTCCTTTAGTTTCCGTTTGTTTGGGTGACTCCGAGACCCACACATCGGGAGTTGAAGTCGAAGTAATCTCTTAAAAGAAACTTTAAAACTTCAAATCAGAGATTTTACTTGCAAACAAAAGATCAAGAATGTAGAAAGTATTCTACATTGTCTTTTTGGGTTTACTTGAAAAACCGGTATGTTATGTATACACACAGTTATTTTTAAAGTTTAATGAATTCAAATTCGACAAGTTTCTTGTACGACGAACGAACCTATATGTCGTTGGAGTTCATAGGTGTCTGCACCAGTACAAATTTGGGTTCAAATTTAATTCGGACACAACCCTTTGTTCACGTTGTACTGATTTAGAGTAGTAAAATCGGAATTTACTTTTTTTTTTAATATAACCAGACTGAATATACCTTCAACAAGACAGAGTTGAAGGAGTTGACATTTTGGACGACGACGACGATTCAGTGTAGTCAGCACAGGGTGAGACACGCTGGGGTATCTACCGTCGGGTGGTCCGAGGGCAGGGACCCTAAGGGGTCCGTTCTTATGATCTCACCCAACGGTAAAGGAAGAGGTCACGTACTTTCACTTCAGTGAGTTAGCACAGACTGAGAAGTGTTGGGGTACCTGACATCAGACGGTCCGAAGAGACAGGTACCCTAAAAGGTCCGTTCTTGTGACCTCACCCAACGGTAACGGAAGAGGACTGACATTTTGGATGATCGGGGGTTTACGAAGGTTATGGAGGGTATCTTGACCGAGAGGGTAGGAGGTACGGAATTAGGACACGACGGAAACAGATTTTATCAGAGGGGTGGGTAGACGAGGATCCTGTATTCTTGTTTAAGGTCACGTTGGAGACTAAAAGGGACTTCAGAAAATTAATGGAAGAGATACTTTATAACAGTAGGTCCATCTACGACCATTAGGTAAAAATTTTTAATTAAAAATAACTAGATATCAACGAAGTGTTACACGATGAAAGATGACGTGTCGTTTCACTTAGTCGGTATGTACATGTACATAGTGGAGGGAAAACCTGAACGAAAGGTGAGTCTAGTGGTACCACACAATTCATCTCAAACGACCTGATAAGTCATACAAGAGTAATCGATAGAGACAATATATGTCATAGTTATCATGTATATACAGTCAGGGTTAGTGGGTAGGGGGGAACGAAGGGAACCATAGGTATGTAAACAATAGATACAGATACAGGGATCAAAACGAAACGTTTATTCTAATAGATATGGTAAAAAGATCTAAGGTGTATGTACATAATTGTATACTATGAATAAAAAGAGAAAGACTGAATGAGGTGAAACATACTAGGTGAGATCCAGGTAGGTGTAGAGATGTCTATTGGGTTTAAACAAGAAAAAATACCCACCCATTATAAGGTAACATATATAGGTGTAGAAGAAATAAGTAAAGAGACGACTACCTGTAAATCCGACGAAGGTAAAAGATAAGATAATGACGTTGAAGGAGGTGGTATTGTTCATATAAGTCGACGTTATTAAACAGACTTACAGACAAAGAGTGTCAGGGACATGTTGGGAAGTCCCTTTAGGTAAAGTGTAGACAAAATAAGTGATTACATCACGGACCAACTCATGGTTATCCTTGAGTTTTCTATAACCCCTATCTATTTACTTCATTTGTTCAATTAAATTCGTAGCGAAGAAACCTTGAAGTGTATGTAGTCCAGTAAGTCACTTTTTCAAGAAATAAGAACCTTAAGTAATTGACGTAGTCCTTCTTAAATTCGATTCTTTTACTCATCCCTGTGTGATAACCTTCCACGGTGTAAGACAGTCAGAAAGGACCCCATTCTTTAGGTAAGATGATCCCTCCGTTTTTTCAATTGTCAAATATATTATACGGTGAACAGAAGATAAAGCTTAATTCAGTGAAAAAAATTTTAAAAAAATTAAAAAAAAAAAATGAAATAAAATGAAATGTTATGACATAACCAAAACGGTATGTGACTGTACTTAGGTGGTGCCCACATGTGCGTTAGGGTTTGTACTTGGGGGGAGGGTGGAGGGAGGGATGTTGTAGGGAGACCCAGTAGGGGCACGTGGTCGGGGTTCGTACGACATAGGACGTAGCCTGTATCTGACCACTAAGCTAAGAATGTACTATCATATGTACAAAGTTACGTTAAGAGGGTTTAGTAGGGTGGGAGAGGGAGAGGGATACTCAGGTTTTCAGACAATATGTGTAGACACAGAAAAACTTTGTGTTGAGACTCCGTTTATTACTCGGGAATCGTACTAAACCGTCGGACGTTATAATTTATCACAAATCTGAGGTGTGTTAAAAGACATGATACATAGTGTTCAGTTGCAATTTTTTTCTCAACTTATTTAGGCGTCGGTAGGTATACTAGGCTGATATTGAAGGAGTTCTTTAGACTGGAGTTTCATTTTTATTTCAGTAACGATGAAATAGATCTTACAACGACCCGTAATTATAATACATTCAATCGAAAAAGAAATTATCTTAAAATTATATTTTTGTTTCAAGTCAACCGGTAGAAAAGACCAAGTTTAAAGTAAGAAGTTGTCGACATTGTATTAAGACCTCTATGAATAAAGTTCGATCCACAACAACGGTAAATAAACAAAGATATCTTTACTTGACCTGTAAAGTCTTTCTAAGTTAAAGTCTAGATTGACTATAGTACACTTAGGACGTATAATGTCTACTCTTTTGACTCCCGACTATTTCGCCACTGTTCTAGGTCCAGTGGATCCATGTGTGAATTATGGTCTTGGTCCGACCCTTAAGGGACCACCAGGTCACTGAGTCTGAGGTTCGAGGGTCACGTCCCCCCGGTCTAAGTTAGGTACCAGTCCCTTGATCCAGGGTTTACACCGTTGACTCTCATCCATACGACGTTTATTCTTGGACATATCGTTTATTTATCAAAAAAATTTAGTCATTATTCGAAATATGAATTTAGAAGATGACGACAACGATTCAGTGAAGTCAGCACAGGGTGACACGTTGGGGTATCTACCGTCGGGTGGTCCGATGGGACAGGGACCCTAAGAGGTCTGTTCTTGTAACCTCACCCAACGGTAAAGGAAGAGGTTACGTAGTTTCACTTTTCACTTTCACTTCAGTGAGTCAGCACAGGCTGGGAGTCATTGGGGTACCTGACGTCGGAAGGTCCGAGGAGGTAGGTACCCTAAAAGGTCCGTTCTCATGACCTCACCCCATGGTAACGGAAGAGGCTTTAGAAGATGTTGTGTAGTAAAAAATGCTATTATACGGTAGGATAAGAAAGTGAGAAAAACTAAATAGGAGGGATAATTTCACAACTAGAAGTTATTATTTTAAAATATTAAAACTCAAAATATTATTTTAAAAATGTAAACGATTCGCTTACGGGAAGGAATTTGTATCACAAAATTTGTCACTTTAACTGAAAAGATGGTTTCAAAGATCTCCAAAATTGTAATTTCTGTAGCTTTCCTGAGTCCTTACAAGAATGTAATCGTACTGAAAGTCATCCCCCATTTTCCTAGTATATATCTCCTTTCAACTGCACCAGAAGTAATCCTGTTCTATGTTAAACGACGTGTGTCTTTGTTTCACGTCGTTTAAGAGTCAGTTTTCCTGACTGTTAAGATTAAATAATTTATAAACGGTTAAATACGTTGTGAAAAAGTCTCAGTTGATAAAATATCTAACAACCACCACAATATCAACGAGTCAAAACAGACTGAGAAACCCTGGGGTGTCTAAAAGTGAGGTCCGAAGAGACAGGTAACCTAAAGACTCCGTTCTTATGACTTTACTAAACGGTAAAGGAAGAGGTCGCCTAGAAGGACTGGGTCCTTAGGTTGGGTCCACAGGACGTAACGTCCACCTAAGAAATGGTCGTTCCGGTGGTCCCTTCGGGGTAAAATATCTAATCTAATTATATTAGGGTGAGTAGACCTCACTATGACACAAAGGGTCCCTCGTAGTTCTTTATACACCTTTCCTCATCCAAAGATCACCAGTCTTACGGACCTCTTTCGAATAACGTCCGTCACCTAATGTCAGGATGTCATTGATTTGTAAGACGGTTTCTCCAGAGAAGGGTGGGTGTACGGTTGTCCTGAAAGGGGTTCTTGGGGACTCGGTCTTCCTTTCGTGTAAACTAAGAGAGTAGAATCGTAAGTTTTTGTGGTACAAAAATTCGATGACTTAATTCGTCAGTCAATTATGACTCGTTTAAATGATTAAAGAATGTTTAGAAACTACTATCTAAGTATGACGATTTGATAATGTTCGTATGGAGAAAAGTGACACGAAGTGAAATAACACTGAATGTCTAAGAAAAAATTGTTTAACTTCCAAAAACCGTTGGGACGTAGCTCGTTCCCATACCCATGGCAAAAAGGTTGTCGTAAACAAGTGAAAAACAGAAACACAGTGTAAAACCATTAAGAACGTTATAAAGTTCGAAAAAGTAATAATAATAATAATATACACAATACCAGTAGACACTAGCCACTAGAAACTACAGTGAGAACACAAATAAAACCCCGGACGTTTACCATGGGTATATTCTATCGTTTGTTACTTATTTGTAAACACACTAGTCTGACGAGGTAGTTAGTTGGTTAGGGACGGGGAGAGGGGAAGGAGTATACGACTCTGTGGTGTTATGACTTTAACCCGGTTAGTTATTGGGACGTTACCGAAGATTCACAGTTTCACTTTCTTTCCTAGTGAAGTTTAGTTTTCGATCTTTACTAAGTTGAATCACTCGTTCCGTAAAACTTTTGACTATATTCTACTTTCGATCCTGAGAACTCCGTTTATGAATCGGTTCAACACTTGTGCTACCTTTTCAAGAACTTCCTTTAATTTTCACGAGGAGGTCACTCGCGTACTTGCCATTCACTTTGACGGAATAACTACTATACCTCTTTTAAAATCACCAGACCTATCTTCCAGTAGGGGAATTTTGTTGGAAGGGGAATTTTGTTTCGGATTGATAGAAGTTAAAATACTTCCAACTCTCTTGATTCCTACAACGTCTTCTTTTAAAAATTCCATCGTCTACTCTAAATTCTTTTCTTTGACGGAGGTATTTATTTTTACATTCCACTTCGTCGTACACGATGACGTCTTCGACATCGTTCAATAAGACTTCTGGATCGATTCTATTACTTACTTCCACTGATATGACTTGTTGTTTAAAAGTCACATCTACTTTGTCGAAAGGTAACCTTCTACTACGGTAAATTTTGAAAGTATCAATCTTCAGTTTCGGACCGAAGTTTCAAAGTTTCCTTTCCGATTGAGAGAGTAATCCCCAATTAAGTCGACCACTGTACTTTGACTTCGGTAACGAGTAAATGGTAAGACTTTTCTGGGATTTCTTACTGACTGCAGTTTAGATGAAAGGAATACGAGATATTTACCTTGTCATTTCGGACCCACTTTTGTGTAAACAAATGTTGTACCAAATGACTTATAAACTTCGGTTTACAACTCTGAATTACGAGTCTTTTTTTTGTATGGAAAGTTTGATAATGAAGAGTAACTGTTACGTGGACCGGTGGGTTCTCGAGATTTGTCTCTACATGTTACTCTAATTACAACAGAAATTACGGACGATTGTGATGTAGGTAAGATGTCGGGTACCTAGTTCCTCACTAAAGTTCAGAGTAATAAATTCTTTATGTAAAACACTCCGAAATCGACGGTATCTATCACTCAAAAGACTACCCGGACTTGTTTAACTTTTGGATTTTTTTCTAAGTGATAAGATCCGTGGTAATTCTTCTGGATTCTAAGTGTCTTTCTCAAATTTTATATCAGTAATTTTCCTCGATCCTTTTTCAACTAAGGTTGAGAGTACTTACTGAAACTTCCTAAGTTCTGAAGTCACTTCCTTCCACGTCTCGACCACTTTTGTCGTTCACTTAATCTTAATCTTTATCTCGGGCTTCCATACTGACTTAACGACGTTAGAGTACTATTTTATAATTATCTACTTCTCAACGAAGAATACTCGTTTCTTTCACCGAAGAACTCCATCTTAGATGAGGACCACTTCTACGACACTTCTAACAACTTTACTGTTGTTTCCTAAGTCTTATACAGTATTTGAATCAACTATTTCGTCACCGTCCTAATCTCTACTAACCGAGTTTAAAACTTTCAAGAAGAGACCCTTTTTGTGATAGTTTGTCGTAAAACCCGATGTCTCTTTGACAGACACTTTCCTTCTCAGTTAGCTACTCCGTTTGAAGTGACAACAGAATGAAATTCTTTGACGGTTTTGGTGGGTTTGAAGTCTTTGGTGATGGGATTAGTCAGTCATCGGTAGTTGTACCTTCGTTCTGGTTGGTCGTTGGTTTTCTAATGTTGAAGAGTCCCATATACGGGTCATCACCCTCGTCTTTGGTTGTGTTGTAACATTTCGTTGATATGGGGTTAAATCTTTTATATATATACTGAACGACTTCCGAGTGTACTACCAATTGTAAAAAATCGTTATTTAATGAAAAAAATAAATCCAACATGTAGTGAAAAAATCTACATTACGATAACGTATACATCTGTTGTCCTCTCATATTTATACGGAAAATATACGTGACTCTTTGGTCTTTTAATCATACTGAGTGAAGTAACACTATAAACGAATTAACTCCACCAGATTTTGGTTTGGACGTCATGGAAGCTCCATGTAGACGTGATTTCATTAAAAGGAATGACATAAGAAAACGTAAACAACACAAAAAGAATTCCCTATTCCATTACTCTATTTTTAGTTTTTTGTCAATTGATAACTTTCGAAACAAATTTTGTTTTTGTTTTAATTAGAACGAAAACAGTCGATGACAATTGTTTGTTTTTTACGATGGAACCTCAATACAATTTGAAACGAAATGGTTCCTGATATGTCTTTATGAACTCGTTTACATCACATTCCTGGTCGACGACTACCATGATATGTTCATTTCTTCGTTACTCTGAGATTCCTCTTTATTCGGTCACTTTTCACAGTAACGAACACAGATGACGAAAAAACACTGTGAAGCCATTTTTCAGTCCAGAGTCCGTTCGTAGACTCCACTCTCGGGTCACCTCATTCGATTTTAGGATCTATCCAGTAATTGTAGTGTAGCGTCCTGTTACTATAGGATTCTTTCCCGGGAGTTTAGTATTCCTGTGGTAGGAACCCTATGTCCCTCTTCTCTCCTATTATCATTATGGAAGAAGAAAGAGGTAGAGGGGTCATTTCGTACCCCTTATATAATTTTTTATAACGTAATTAAAAAATACCAATGTCTACTATTGATCTAAATAACACCACTAGTAAAGAGTTCCATCAGTTTACAACTGAGTGATCCGACATGTATACTTTGATTACATTATAACATACAGTTAATATGTAGTTATGTTAAAAATTATTATTTATTTATATTTTATTTTTGATTTTGTCTATCGGAGGGAAAGAGGTTACGGTCATAAATAAATAGATAAGTAAATAATAACTTAAAAAAAATACACTACACCTGGTAAAAAATTTCAGAAATAACTTAAACAATGTTATAACAAAGACAAAATACAAAATTAAAACAACGGTACTCCGTACACTCTAAAATAGAGGGGTTGGTCCCTAACTTAGGTGTGGGGTACGTGACTTTCCACTTCAGAATTGGTGACCTGACGGTCCCTTCAGGGGGGTTATAAATATGAATTCTGAATCTTAGATCTTACTGAGTTAGCCCATTTTTCGTTTTTAGAAAAGATGTAAAGTACGTGAAACAGGTGTCAGAAGTAATTCACTGAAAAGTTAATTTGAGTAATAGGAATTCTAGTATATAGGAGGTTCAATACGAAACGTAAAGATAATGATTGAGTTCCTAAGATACCTTTTGGACATGAGGATTAATTTTCACTATTTAGGTAATTTCATTTAAAACTATAGTTCTTTACAGTTTGCGTGATTTTATATACATTTTCTCTATTCGTTGTTCCTAAATAACATGTCGTGTTCCTTGATATAAGTGACAGAACATTATTGGATATTATCTTTTCTTAGTCTTTTATATACACACATACATTGACTTAGTGAAGAGACATTTTGATTGTGTTATAACATTTAGTTGATATGAAGTTAAATTTTTTTCTTTACAGTTTAAACCGATAGTCACTATAAAATCCCTAAAAAAACACGCATAAACGAGAAGAGACTTTATTTTGACCGAAAGGATAGACAGCCATTATTAAGATGCTTTTTTCCTTTACGTAGACTTCTTAAAGGACCGGTAACTCTATAGACCATAGTCATCACGACGCTAATAGGTGGGTACACGTTTTCGAAAACGACTGGATAAAAAATGCACTTTACACGAATCTCGTATTTCAAAGATATTTAGGTAATATAAAGGGTTGCTAGAACAAGAAAGTAGAAGTAAGTTGAATACGGAGGTAATCTTCTCTCTTTTTCTCCAAGGAGAAGTACAAAACTTTTGCATATTCGAACAGTGAAAAAAATTATGTGATAAAAATTTTCGTCAAAATCCGAATGTCGTTTTAACTCACCTTCCATATCAAGGTTCTTGGTGTATATGTGTCGGAGGGGTGATAGTTGTAGGGTGGGGACTCCATATGTAAACAATATTGACTATTTGGACGTAACTATATAGTAATAGTGAGTTTCAGGTAATCCCAGGTGAGAACCACAATATGTAAGTCACCCAAAACTGTTTACATATTACTGTACATAGATGGTTATCTCATAGTATGTCTAAGTAAAACGGTGGGATTTTTAGGAGACACGAACAGTGAAAAATACGACTTAAAACTAATTTTTGTACAATACTAATTTTTGTATAGAATATGATAATTAGTTTCCATAATATTCCGTTATTAAAAATCAATCTATACAACTAGGTCATATCCAAATTCCTAAGACAATTTACCACATAATAAAACAAATCGTTTACACTAATATGTATAACATTATCTGAGAAGTAAGTTTACTGGAAGTTCAAGTGTAGTACACAACTCTATCGTTTGATAGTCCCTATATTCATGACAGACACACATACTATCAATAACCATTCTTTATAAACGAGTAAACCCCTATCATCACAGTGGACTCTCCCGTAAGCCAACGGTTTTTATTTCGGTAAAAGTAATAAAGGTGAGATCGTTGTATCCTGGTCTACAGTATTTGAGAGTCTTACAAAGCGTCCTGAACTCAGGGTTCCATCCAAAGGAAGTTTATCCTAAGACTCCCGTTTATGTAAACTCTTTACCACGTATGATATCATAAGAATCCCGTTAAAAGTTTCATATAGACGGTAAATTTTTTAGACACTACAGAGTGTGGTTTATTAAACAAATTAAAGTGAATTGGGTCGTAGAACGTTTGAATAAATCAGTGCCTTGTCAAATCCCTAAAGTTTTTTCGTAGTGTATCCGACCGACGTAGTTTTAAGAGTTTCCTCTAAAAACCTTTACATCCAAGATCAATTTATTTTATCTTATTCTATTAAGTACAGTAATTGTAAAATTTTTATATTACGTATACATTAAATAACAAAATATCAAATGAAAAGGGATATAATATAAAATCATAATCCGTACTATAAAATTTTATGACTTAAACTTTCTGGTACAAGACACGAATTACCTTAAGAAGTCTTCAAAGTAGTTAATAAAAATAATTATGAACATATTTAAGTCCTATCATATGTAAAGATTTAATACTCGTTTTTGAGTTTTCGTTATTGGAGTTTAAGAGGAATGTGATTCTATATGATTATCTATATTTCTCTCAAGCACTAATAGATTTTACGTATACTACGTTCTTTTTGTTAAGATAACACGGTTTATTCATATATTTTGTTAGTATCCTGAATCTTCTAATGTCTAAGATTAATGTATAAAAATTTTATTTCCACTACTGTTTTCTATTAAGTAGATACTCGTTTGTTAAATAAAAGTAGTAAGGGTAATGTTACCCTTATGGAATTTACCAATTGTCCTCTTAATTCACTGTACAATACATTTCATAGATCAAGGTATGAAGTATAAATTATTACAAAGTTTTAATTATTTACAATAATTTTAAAAGACAGTTTTTGTTAGTAACGTTTTAAACCAAAGTATATATAACGATTAGTATACATATATTTATATAAATTATCAGATTCCTTGTACGTTACCAGTATCACTTTACCTTTACTAGCTATATAAGAGTTACAAATTTAATGGGGAAGATAAGGTTTTACATTGATAAGTGTATTTCCGAAACTAATATCGAAAATTAGGTGTTTTCTACAAAAGACACCCAATAGTATTAATTTCAAACATAGGATTAAAAGACCATACCACCATTTCAGATGATTAAGATTGTTTGTACAAGTTTACTTTAAAATACTAACAGATGTTATAAATATTGGTTTCGTATATAGTCATCAATACGTTTTCGAAATTTTCTTAAATTTTCATGTCTTATCCAAAGAAGGGAGTACGTAGGAGAGGAAGGGTTAAGTACCTATATAAAGTTGTCAATTCCTATTTAAGTCTCAGACCCGTTCAGTTAGGTCGGAGGTAGTCTCTTAATCTCGATGTATGTGTGTAGGTTAAAGAGTTGTAATGTGTGACCCACCGAGTCTACCATTTCTTAGACGGACGTTACACCCTCTGGGTCCAAGTTAGGGACCCAGTCCTTCTGGGGGACCTCTTCCTTTACCGTAGGGTGAGGTCCTAAGAACGGACCCTTTAGGATACCTGTCTCTTCGGACCGTCCGATATAAGGCACCCCGACGTTTTCTCAGTCTGTCCTGACTCACTGATTGTGAAGGTGAAAATCCTTTGTTGATCATGTGGATATTTTTGATATCACTTGATATAAAGTCTTATCTCACTTTACTTCTCTTACTGAAAATATATATAACCAATGTTTAATGATCTGTTTGAAATAACTAAAAATTATTATGTAAGTAATTTTATTACATTCTTAATGTCTTTCCTGTTATTTTTTAGTAGTCATTATCATCATGTCCAGTTATAGGATCATTCTTAAAACGACATACATACACACACACGTATGTGTCTCATTTTTACGTGTATACATAAACGAAAATTAAATACAAGCTAGGGACCCAACCCTTCTTGTGGACCTTTTCCCTTTCCGATGGGTGAGGTCATAAGACCGGACCTCTTAAGGTTCCTGACATATCAGGTACCCCAGCGTTTCTCAACCTGTGCTGACTCGCTGAAAGGGAAAGTGATATTGTATATACTCAATACTCATATTAGTAGGGAGTCATAGGTACCCACTGTCTAAGGTCCTGGCGTCACCTATGGTTTTAGAAGTCCACGAGTTCGATGTTTATGTTACATTTACGTATATTTATCAACAGTCCCGTGTGATGTTTAAGTTCAAAACGAAAAACCTTGTAAGACCTAAAAAAAAAAAAGGACTTATATAAGGTAAACACCAACCGACTTAAGAGACTACTCCTTGGGTACCTATGGTTCCCAGTTGACATGCAAGTCTCAACGTTTTGATACTTATGGAATTAGATATAATAGTTAAACAGGAGATCTTTATAGTAAGGGAAAGAACTAGGGTCAGTTGTCAAGAATAAATATGTATTAAAAACTGTCGGAACCTATAAAATTTTTGTAAACGGACAAACTTTTTATTTTGTAGAATAAGAACAGAATAAACGAATTAAAACTGATGAACATTACTACTTGTACAAAATTACACTAATAATGGGAAAAATTAAAACACTTAACAATATTAGAGACTAGTAAAAATACCCTAAAAACAGAAAATAGAAAAATGAATAGTCTAAAAATATAATTTTTATAATTAAAAACATACTTCGTACAAGACTTTTATAAAGGAACAGATTTAAGACTAAAAAAAGGGTTTAAATAATAGTCTCGTGAATAAATAGTCGTAAACATTAAATTTTCTAGAAATAGAGGTTTTCGGTACAGGTGTTCATAAGTATCACTGAAAGTAGAATACTTGTGAAGTAAGAATTTAAAAAACAAGAAAAATCAGACATTGTAAAATCAAGTTTTCTTTGAAATTTTGTCGAATTATTCACTCTAAGGATTTTATATTGTTAAACTTATTTTTCTTTTTGACATTTGAAATCTTTCCTTGTCTTTTTATTTTTCACGAAATTTGTATACCTTTATACGAATAACTAATTCGTATTAAAACCAAGATTCAAAGGACCGTTGTCTCTGTTTTATTGTCTTTTGTCACGATGTCGACAAGATTATAAAATAAAAATTTTACTTTTCGTATGATCAAATAGACCCTACTGTCAAAAAGGATATTGAATTGAGATTTACTAGTAGACCAAAAACTAGGTATAAGGTATCGTACCCCGATACCTTAAGTAGTTAATTAAGTAAGTCAAGTACTACGAACTTACAAATTGTACGCGATACGACTCCGAAACCGGAATCGATATTATGACAAAAAGAACCCAGGATTCGTTCAGAAAGGAAGTAGTGACATGGAACACAACTAGGTATAAGAGGTTGACGAAATGGGTTTCATCTTTTGAACTTTTTGACTGAAACATATTATAAACACAAAGAAAACCAACATTTCCATCAAAAAAAAAAATTAACTCAATGATCCTACCATAATCTCATGGACATTAGGTTATTTAACAATTTATTCGTTCGAAGTCTTTATCGTCTTCAGTTCCGTTAAGGTCTTTGGAGTTAAGACCTTCAAACCTCCCAAACGTATAGAAATAAATTCTCGTCACCTACTCCCTGAGATCGATGTTGGATCTTGGTTGTCTATTCTGACGAAATTTCATGATATACGTCCGGGGTAGAGTTTAGTTAATTTAACCAAAGTCCCCGGGTCCGGATGAGTCGTCATACAAAATTCACAGGGTCCACTAAAATTGTACGTAAACTACACCTTTACGAGACTTCTTGACGTAAATTATATTATTACGACGTTTTGTTGGGAATCAGAGGATCACTTAAAGAGAGTCAAGTCGTAAGTCTTAGAGTTGTCGTCTCTTCCACTGGCCAGGTGAAAGTCTTGTTGTTCCTGGTACCCGACACAGTCAGTATCGGGATCCCCTCCGAGTGCTTGGTCTTGTACCGAGGTCCTATCCATCTGGTCAACAGGACCAACGGACCCTGATTCCTCAAAGGACCCTGTACTCTAAAACCCATGATTTTAACCCTCTTCAGGTCCCGAAGGGAGTATCGAGTCAACCATTTCTTAGGCGGATGTTACGTCCTCTGGGACCCAACCCTTCTAGGGGACCTCTTGCCTATCCGATGTGTGAGGTCATAAGAACCCGAAGGGGACACCGACCGAGTCGACCATTTTTTAGACGGACGTTACGTCCTCTGGACCCAAACTAGGGACCCAATCCTTCTAGGGGACCTTTTCCCTTTCCGATGGAAGAGGTCATAAGACCGGACCTCTTAAGATGTTTCTCAACCTGTGTTGACTCACTGAAAGTGAAAGTCCGTTTACCTCCGTCTGTCAGTGGGAACGTCCCTCGGTGTGGGAGTCCCGTCACATTCCTCCCTAGGAGTCCTCACCCTACCCCTTCAACTCTTCCAGTTGTCACGACGTAGTGTAATATGTTAGAGGTACAAACGTCTCGAGTGTGGTAGACTCCACAGGACAGTAACTGAAAGAACAGTGACTGTAAAGGTCACCCTCCTCCCCTATACCTAAACCACTAGATGGACACCACGAAGTCCTTCATGTACAAAGTATGGTAGAGTGGTATAAATTACGTCGCATTAAGTTTCTTGACCAGAAGGGTCCACCGAGTCACTATTTCTTCGACGGACGCTAAGTCCTCTGTACCCAAACCAGGGACCGAACCCTTCTTGGGGACCTCTTCTTTTGCCGTTGGGTGAGGTCATAAGAACGGACCTTTTAAGGTACCTGTCTCCTCGGACCACCCGATGTCAGGTACCCCAGAGTTTCTCAGTCTGTGCTAAATCGTTGATTTGTTGTTGTTAACGTTTCTTATCTATTTTGACTTAATTCAAACCACTAAATCTAATGTATTTGAGAAAATACTAAAAACATGTGGACCGTCGTTTTTATAATTCATATATGTCATTTCCTTAAGTTAAAATGAAAATATTTAGGACATGACTACGAGATTCTACGAAATTCAGTTGCAGTGTTGACTTTAAATTTTAGGGTTTACATCTTTACGTTTTCGCAGTCCTTACAATAGAGACTGTCGGTTCACAGTGGGAAAAGGTGTAAAATTTCACTTTTGTATGTTTTTCAACCTGTGAAATTGAATTTTTACCGTACGATAAAGGTCATAGAAACGAGGGACGATCAGTCTGTACCAGCCTACTGAAAAATTTTTAGAGATAACAAAGATTAAGTCACCCGGTTCCCTGGTAACCCGGTATTCCGCTACCGTTCGACCCTCCAGGTTTGTAAGTATACCCACTAAAAAGTCTGGTATTATCGCATAGACCTATTACTTCTGGTGTTGTTTGAGAATTTAATATTTGAGATACTACTTACATGGAGAAGTATGTTATGTTGTCCGTAAGACCTTTAGGTGACATGTCGAAGATCCTCATCATTCTAGGTCTCCAGGGATCCTGAGGGTTTGGTTTTATTTGTTACGGTTACTATGTTCTGTAAACCCTTGTGTTTTACATTGAACAATATATATATATCCTCACGACCCACTCAACTTTTAAGAGAGGTTGGTGTCTTTCCTTTCCAGATGTTATCTAAAGTGTGACTTTCAAATTGTGACTGAGTCCTATATAAGACGTTTCCTTTTAGTCACAGGAACCTCATACCTTCCTTCTTGACTAGTTATATTACGACTTGGTTGGATTCTTTGCGACAGGATGACTGTTTGGTGTCGATGTTTTGAAGGTTAACTTTGTTCATGTTTAGTCACGGACACTATATATAAAACTCTTTAGGTAAGAGTCTTTATTAGAACGAAACTCTCAGACTTTTATTCTATACCGAGTACTAAGACCACGGGGACAGGGGTGGGTGTAGGGAGGTGGTTTCTCTACTATTGAAGGGTCCACTACGATCACCATTTCTTGGGAGATCGGTTTCGTCCTCTCTGAGCCAAGTTAGAGGTCTAGTCCTTCCAGGAGACCTCCTTCCATTGTCGATGGGTGAGGTCATAAGAACGGACCTCTTACGGTACCTGTCTTCTCGGACTACCCGTTGTCAGATTTCCTGACGTCTCTCAACCTGTGTTGATTTCACTGAATCGTGTGTGTGTTTCTTTAATATTAGTGCACCTGTTATTTACAATTTTAAAGTCTGTTTCTGATGTTCATTTCTTTGTGTTTTTCTTTTTCCTGTTGAAAGAAAGGTTCCTCTGGTTCGCCGAAAAGACTCGGTGTTAAAAGACCAAACGGATACAAGATTTTTACATGAAGAAATGAATCTTCTACCCTTTACCAAATATAAGGAGTTTTATAAGTATATTAGTTATCATTCGGTTTTTTGTTTCTCTCTTTGGTCTTTGGTCGTTGTTGATCTCACGACGACGACGACGACGATTCAGCGAAGTCAGTACAAGCTGAGACACGCTGGGGTATCTACCGTCGGGCAGTCCGAGGGGGCAGGGACCCTAAGAGGTCCGTTCTTATGACCTCACCCAACGGCAAAGGAAGAGGTTACGTACTTTCATTTTTCACTTTCACTTCAGCGAGTTAGTACAGACTGAGAATCGCTGGGGTACCTGACGTCGGGTGGTCCGAGGAGGTAGGTACCCTAAAGGGTCCGTTCTCATGACCTCGCCCCACAGTAACGGAAGAGACTTGTTGATCTCATAACGAGATGATTAGGTCAATTATAACTTTCCTCTTTTTATTTTATTGAGTTTAATTCACATTTACCTTCCCGGACTTTATTGAACAGACCAACCTAAAGCGGATTATACATTACAAATACTGGAGTCGTAAATGTGATTGAGATGAAGAGACAGTTATCGTGTTCGGAGACAATTTTATTGGAAGAATATCCGTCTTGTTCTACCGCCTCCTCATCCACCTGTACCTCATGTAGAGAGAGGTACCTATGTAGTCCTTATGTAGAATTCTGTGTATTCACGTACTTCTTACGGTCGGTTCTCGTCTGTCCTCCTGGACTGGTCACCTTTTCTTATATATCTCGGTCCGTTTTGAGTCATCCTGCTTCCTTGATCCCCCTTTTTGCCCTCACAATCATCCTGACCTGGACGGGAGCCGGTCACCCCCTTGACTTCGTCCCCAGGCTAGGGGTGTAACCCCGTTGACAGACTCAGTCTCCTCTTTGTAAATTCCGACTCTCACTTTATCGTCTAGACCCCGTCCGATTTATCTTACTGTTAGTCTGTCAGGAAGGAACGGCACGGGCATGTATAGTGTTTATCCCTGCGTCTAGGGGACCTTCCACGTCGCCGACCCTCGACCTCAAATCCCTTTCACCTCGTTAGGGTCCCACTCCCGACGGCGACTGACACCTCTCTTCCTAACTCCCCTACACTCTCTCCTCTGGCACCACCCTTTACGGACACCTCCTTTCGACCCGTCAGAACCTTCGTTCCCCTAGGACGACTCAGTACGTATCCCCCACCTCGGTAGTGCTATCGGAGAGTGAAGGGTGTACGGTCGTAGTCGTCGGCTTGTTATCTCTCCGACCGGGTAGTTTGCGGACTACACGGTTAGATGTCTCACCCTGGGATCTTACCCCCAGGAAGATACACGGACTGAACGGTTTGTTGTCTCTTCTGGGGTCCGTCGCCTTGGGAGATTCACGGACTTACCCACCTCGATACCTCTTTCTGCCCGGTTTCTCCGGAAGACTAGCAGTTGATGTTCTCCGAGCTTTTTTCTGAGACTATCCCGGTATTGAGGACGTCGTCTCTGTCAGGTGTAGGGACGTGTGAACCACGACGGTCCCAGGGACGTTCGTTCGTCGACGTGATGGAAGTACGAGTTGAGAGTGACCCCGTCTCGACGGTGTCCGTTTTTATCAGAACGTAGATACGTGCGTCCCAACGAAACCATCACAGACTGAAGAACGTTGGGACATCTGACACCGGACGGTCCGAAGAGATAGTCCCTCCCCCGAAGAAGTCCGTTCTTATAACTTCGCATAACCGGTCATGACCAACGGTATGGGAAGATCTCGTGACATAAAGGACGACGGGATCGACGGTTGAGGGGACTCATGGATTACGACGGTCTTGGGGACGTTGGGTTCGTCTACGTGGTGGAGGTGTGGACCGGGAGTGTCTCCGTTTGGTTTCAGGAGGTCCCGTCGGAGTCGTCGTTTGGGGTCACCTGTCGGGTATAGGTCTCCACCCTTATTTTGGTGTTAACTTTGGATCCTCGTCACACCGATTTTTTCTTCTGGGTTGTCGAAGGGTGGTCGACATGTTCGACGTCTAATTTAGGTATTCTAGTTGCTCCGTCTGAGACACGGATACCTTATATATTTTCCTGTAACTCTCAAGGGTGTTTTCTTTTACGTGATCGAGACTATCGACGCCTGTAACCTCCGTTCTTGTGTGTCCTTATCCTGTTCTACTCTTAGACTCACGGGGGTCCCGTCCAGGTCTCTAGTCCTGTCCTGTCACAACCTCCCGGAGAACCCTTCCACTCTGCCTGATACTGAGGGTCGTTCCCTTTCTTGAGACTGTCGTTATTGAGTTCTTTTTGTAAATAATAAGAATACAAAAGTGAACAACACATCTAAGAAAGTATAAAAAAGGAAAAAAGGGGGGAGCCACATCAGTTAAAATAACCGTGATACTTCAGATTAATTCGTAAACTCGAAATAAAAAGGAAGTCAGTATAAAAAAGGTGACAACAATATTTGGAGACGGAGATGTAACTCGAAAACGTCAAGACACCTCAAAAGGAAAAAAAGAAAAGAGAAAAAAATTAAAATTAAAAAATTTGGATAATAAAAAAGATGTAAATAAGGAAACAAATAAAAAGGATGTAAAGAAAAGGGGAACGTCAATTGGAAATTACATATATTTAGAAGAAATAGATAGAGATAAATTGAAACGTACAGAGAAGAAAGAAAAAAGGGAAAGGAGATTTTTATAAACAATAAAATAAAAGTCACGAAATAAGGGGTTAACCGTGGAACAAAATCAAAAGAAAAGGTCAAACACGAAATCAATCAAAAAAAGACCATCTACATTAGAAACGAAAGGAAACAAACGGTCCAGTTAGATAACATGAAATAAAAACAACCTAAAACTAAAACGAATACCCATATATGCATATACACAAATAAGTCAGTGTGAAAAATAACAATATTTTGAGATGTAACTCGAAACCGTCAAGACACCTCCAAAGGAAAAAAAAAAAAAGAAGGAAAAAAGAAATGAGAAAGTAAAAAGAAAGAAAAAATATTAAAAATTAAAAAATTCGGATAATATAAAAAAGATGTAAATAAGGAAACAAACGGAAAGGATGAGAAGGAAAGGGGAACGTCAAGTAGAAATTACATATATTTAGAAGTAGATGGAGATAAATTGAAACGTATAGATAAGAAAGAAAAGAAAGAAGAGTTGTATGAACAATCAAAACAAAAGTTCCATGGTGTACCGTGGAACGAATAAAAACAAAAGGTCCAACACGAAACCAATCAAAACAAGAATTGATCATTCATATTAAAAAATAAAGGAAACAAGCGGTCCAGTTAGATGACATGAAATAAAAACAACCTGACAAAACTGAAACAAGTACCCACATTTACATATACATATATAAGGTAATAAAATTAATAATAAACGGACTAAAACATTGAAGGTAAACAGACCCCAACTAGAAGTCCAAGTACAAAAACCTATAAACGAAATTAGAGTGAATTACGGTATTGTTTGGTGAACACCTTAGAAGTAAGGACTGGTCTCTAGTTCGGGACTCGGAAACCTCACCCTCATGACTGAGGTTCTGGGATCTGATGCTCTCTTGATTGGGAGTCAAGTCAAGTCAGTGAGTCAGCACAGGCTGAGAAACACTGGGGTACTTAGCGTCGTGCGGTCCGGAGGGACAGGTAGTGGTTGAGGGTCTCAAGTGAGTCTGAGTGTAGGTAGCTCAGTCACTACGGTAGGTAGGTAGAGTAGGAGACAGCAGGAGAAGAGTCCCAGGCAGATCAGTTCCGACACCAAAAAGGATACCAGTACATACCTACACTTTCAACCTGATACTTCTTCCGACTCGCGGTTTCTTAACTACGAAAACTTGACACCATAACCTCTTCTGAGAACTCTCAGGGAACCTGACGTTCCTCTAAGTTGGTCAGGTAAGACTTCCTCTAGTCGGGACCCTAAAGAAACCTCCCTTACTACGATTTCGACTTTGAGGTCATGAAACCGGTGGAGTACTCGTCTCAACTGAGTAACCTTTTCTGAGACTACGACCCTCCCTAACCCCAGTCCTCCTCTTCCCCTGCTGTCTCCTACTCATAGTTTATCACTCTTAAGTGTATTTTCTTTGGTGAACTTATATTCTAGGTCGTAGTGGGTTGGTGGTCATCGTGGGACACGTCCTGGAGAGTAGATTTGTTGTTTGTTTTGTTTTTATGTTTGGGTTAGTAGTCGTCTGTCCTAATGGTGGAGTGAGTCGGAACGTGTAGTCTCCTTTTTGTTTGTTTGTTTCTTTGTTTTTAAGTCGTGTTCAGAGTGGGATATTTTTCAAAAGTGTTTGGTGACCTGGTTGTAATCTCCCGTCTTTAGTTTTCCTTCTTTCCTAAGTTGGAACTTCGGACCCTTTTCCTCTGGAGTTTGTATTATTCAAGTTTTTTTTTTTTTCTTACTTTTCCGTCTCGTCATGATGTATTTAATTCCTTCTTTGATCCTCGTGTCTTCAGGTTTATTTACTCCTCCTTTATCCGTTTGATGGACTTTNACTACGGTAGGTAGGTAGAGTAGGAGACAGCAGGAGAAGAGTCCCAGGCAGATCAGTTCCGACACCAAAAAGGATACCAGTACATACCTACACTCTCAACCTGATACTTCTTCCGACTCGCGGTTTCTTAACTACGAAAACTTGACACCATAACCTCTTCTGAGAACTCTCAGGGAACCTGACGTTCCTCTAGGTTGGTCAGGTAAGACTTCCTCTAGTCGGGACCCTAAAGAAACCTCCCTTACTACGATTTCGACTTTGAGGTCATGAAACCGGGGGAGTACTCGTCTCAACTGAGTAACCGTTTCTGAGACTACGACCCTCCCTAACCCCAGTCCTCTTCTTCCCCTGCTGTCTCCTACTCATAGTTTATCACTCTTAAGTGTATTTTCTTTGGTGAACTTATATTCTAGGTCGTAGTGGGTTGGTGGTCATCGTGGGACACGTCCTGGAGAGTAGATTTGTTGTTTGTTTTGTTTTTATGTTTGGGTTAGTAGTCGTCTGTCCTAATGGTGGAGTGAGTCGGAACGTGTAGTCTCCTTTTTGTTTGTTTGTTTCTTTGTTTTTAAGTCGTGTTCAGAGTGGGATATTTTTCAAAAGTGTTTGGTGACCTGGTTGTAATCTCCCGTCTTTAGTTTTCCTTCTTTCCTAAGTTGGAACTTCGGACCCTTTTCCTCTGGAGTTTGTATTATTCAAGTTTTTTTTTTTTTCTTACTTTTCCGTCTCGTCATGATGTATTTAATTCCTTCTTTGATCCTCGTGTCTTCAGGTTTATTTACTCCTCCTTTATCCGTTTGATGGACTTTTTCTTAAGTCTTATTACTATCATTTTTACTATGTTTGGAACTCTTCTTTTACCTCTTTTACGTTCTTAATTAATTGTTTCTAGATCTGCTTAATTTCTTATTTGTATTTGTATGTCTCTGTTTGTTATTTTAATGACTTTAATTTTTATGAGATCTTCCTTAGTTATCGTCTTATATACTTCCTCTCCTTACTTAGTCACTCGACATTTTCTTTTACCACCTTTATTGAAGACTTCTCGTCTTATTTTATTTGTATTTCTTTTCTTGACTTCTATCAGAGTCTCTGTAGACCCTGTTATAGTTTACGTAGTTGTAAGTTTAATATCCCCAGGGTCTTCTTCTTCTCTTTTTCTTTTCCATACTTTTTAAAAAACTTGTCTAATATCAACTTTTAAAGGGGCTGTACCTTTTCCTTTATCAGTTAGTTTAGGTACTCCGTGTTCCTCAGGGTATGTCCTATTTGGGTTCCTCTTTGTGCAGTTCTGTGTATGATTAGTTTGATTGTCTCTGATTTGTGTTTCTTTCTTATAATTTTCGTCGTTCTCTCTTCGTTGTTCATATTATGTTCCCTTTGGGATACGTGAATTGTCGACTAGGAAGTCGTCTTTACGACGTCCGGTCTTCCCTTACCGTTCTATATAAATTTCATGAGTTTCCCTTTTTAGACGTTGGTTCTAATGACATAGGTCGTTCCTAGAGTAATTTTTAACTTCCTTTTTATTTTTCGAAAAACCTCTTCCTTTACCGTTGGGTGAGGTCACAAGAACGGACCTCTTAGGGTCCCCGCCGTCTCGGACCACCCGACGGCAGATACCCCAACGTGTCTCAACCTGCACTGACTTCGCTGAATCGTCGTCGTCGTCGTCGTCTGTTCGTTTTCAATTCTCTTTAGTCATGATGGTTTGGTCGAAATGTTGTTTACAATTTCCCTGAATGTATCAGTTCTTTATGTTCTCTTAGTTTTCCTAGATGTTTTAGTTGGGGTTTGTTAATTCCTTTATCGTTATCCTTGTATATATCTAGTTATTAATGAAATTTACATTTGCCTAATTTAGGAGGTTGGTTTTCTGTGTCTGACCGACTTACCTATGTTTTTGTTCTGGGTATATATATGACAGATATTCTTTGGGGAAAGTCTGGATTTCTATGTCTATCTGACTTTCACTCTCCTACCCCTTTAGATAAGGTACGTTTACCTTTCGTTTTCTTTCGACCTCATCGTTAGGAGTATAGTCTGTTTTATCTGGATGTTTGTTTCTGATGTTCTCTATTCCTTCTTGTGATGTATCATTAGTTCCCTGACTAGGTTCTCCTTCCGTATTGTTAACATTTATAGATACGTGGGTTGTATCCTTGTGGAGTTATGTATTCTGTTTGTGATTGTCTGTGATTTTCTCTTTAACTTTATTGTGTTATTATCATCTTCTCAAATTATAGGGTGAGTGTGGTTATCTGTCTAGTAGTTATGTCTTTTAATTATTCCTTTGTGTTCAGAATTTACTATGTAATCTGTTCTACCTAGAGTAACTATGGAAGTCCCGTAAGGTAGTTTTATCTCTTCTTATGCGGAAGAAGAGTTCACGTGTACCTTGTAAGAGGTCCTATCTGGTGTAGAACCCGGTGTTTAGTTTGGAGTCATTTAAATTCTTTTAACTTTAGGATAGTTCGTAAAAGAGACTGGTGTTGTGATATTCTGATCTATATGGATGTTCTTTTTTGGACATTCTTAGTGTTTGTGTCTCTCTAATTTGTTGTGTAAAGATTTATTGGTTGTCCAATGACTTCTTTATTTTTCCCTTTATTTTTTTAAAGATCTTTGTTTGCTGTTACTTTTGTGTTGTTAAGTTTTGGATACCCTACGTCGTTTTCGTCAAGATTCTCCCTTCAAATATCGTTATGTTAGGATGGAGTTCTTTGTTCTTTTTGTAACTTATCTGTTGGATTGAAATGTGGATTTTGTTGACCTTTTTTTCTTGTTTTTATGGAGTTTTCAACATCTTCCTTTCTTGTGTATTTCTAGGCTCGTCTTTATTTACTTTTTCTTTACTTTCTTTGTTTTCATTTCTAATTATTCTGATTTCCGACCAAGAAACTTTTCTATTTCTTTTAACTGTTTAGAAATCGGTCTAAGAAGTTCTTTTTTTTCTCTCTACTTAGTTTAGTTGTTTTACTCTTTACTTTTTCCTCTCCAATGTTGTCTGTTACGTCTTTATGTTTCCTAATATTCTCTGATAATACTTGTTGATATACCGTTATTTTACCTATTGGACCTTCTTTACCTGTCTACGTATCTTTTCAATTTAGAAGGTTCTGACTTGGTCCTTCTTTATCTTTAATACTTATTGGGTTAATGTTAGTGACTTTGACTTCGACACTAATTTTTTTTTTAGAGGGTTTTTTGTCTTCGGGTCCTGGTCTACTGTAGTGTCCTCTTAAGATAATTTGTAAATTTCTTCTCGATTACGGAGAGGAAGATTTTCAGAAAGTTTTTTAACGTGAAGGTTTGAGTAAGCTACTCCGGTGGTAGTGGGACTATGGTTTTGGTCTACGTCTGTTGTGTTTTTTTCTTTTGATGTCCGGTTATAGTGACTACTTGTATCTTCGTTTTTAGGAGTTGTTTTAAAATCGTTTGTCTTAAGTCGTTGTGTAGTTTTTCGAGTATGTGGTACTAGTGTAACCCAAATAAGATATTCGTTCCACTTTTCTGTTGGGAGTCTTACCCTCTTTTATTATCGTTTATTTTGTTGACTGTTTCCTAATTAAAGGTTTTACATGTTCGTTGAGTATGTTGAGTTATGGTCTTTTTGTTTGTCGGGTTAGTTTTTCCTCCTTTTTCTGCATCTGTCTGTAAAGAGGTTTCTTCTGTATGTCTACCGATTGTTTGTGTACTTTTCTACGAGTTGTAGTGAGTAATAGTCTCTTTACATTTAGTTTTGATGTTACTCTATAGTGGAGTGTGGCCAGTCTTACCGGTAGTAGTTTTTCAGATGTTTGTTATTTACGACCTCTCCCACACCTCTTTTTCCTTGTGAGAACGTGACAACCATCCTTACATTTAACTATGTCGGTGATACCTTCTGTCATATCTCTAAGGAATTTTTGGATCTTACTTTGGTGGTATACTGGGTCGTTAGGGTGAGGATCCGTATATGGGACTCCTTTGGTCCGAACTTTTTCTGTGTACATAGGGTAACAAGGAACGTCGTGATAAATGTTGTCGATCTTGTACGTCCGTTGGATCTACAGGTAGCTGTCTACTTACCTATTTCTTAACACCATGTATATGTGTTACCTTATAATGAGTCAGTATTTGACCTTACGTAAACTCAGTCAAGACTACTCCACCTACTTGGATCTTGGATAATATGTCTCACTTCACTCAGTCTTTCTCTTTCTATCTATGGCATAAGATTGTGTATATATACCTTAGCTCTTCTTACCATGACTTCTTGAATATATGTCCCGTCGTTACCTCTTTGTCTGTACCTCTTATCTGACTACCTGTACCCCTCTCCCTCCTCTCCCACTGTACGTACCTTTCTCATTGTACCTTTGAATATAATGGTATACATTTTATCTATCGGTTACCCTTAAACGACATACCGAGTCCTTTGAGTTTGTCCCCGAGACATAGTTGGATCTCCCCACCCTACCTCTCCCTCTACCTCCCTCCAAGTTTTCCCTCCCCATATACATATGGATACCGACTAAGTATAACTCCAAACTGTCTTTTGTTGTTTTAAGACATTTCGATAATAGGAAGTTATTTTTTCATTTTTCTTTTTTATTGGTAGAATATCTTTTTAGTCTCTAAGTTCAATGACCCCCTTTAATATTCCGTCAACTACTTTCACTTTCTCCTCTCGCTTTTTCAACCGAATTTCGAGTTGTAAGTCTTTTGTTTCTAGTACCGTAGGCCAGGGTAGTGAAGTACCCTTTATCTACCCCTTTGTCACCTTTGTCATAGTCTGAAATAAAACCCCCCGAGGTTTTAGTGACGTCTACCACTGACTTCGGTACTTTAATTTTCTACGAATGAGGAACCTTCTTTTCAATGCTGGTTGGATCTATCATATAAGTTTTCGTCTCTGTAATGAAACAGTTGATTACAGGCAGATCAGTTCCGATACCAAAAAGGGCACCAGTACATACCTACACTCTCAACCTGACACTTCTTCCGACTCACGGTTTCTTAACTACGAAAACTTGACACCACAACCTCTTCTGAGGACTCCCAGGGAACCTGACGTTCCTCTAGGTTGGTCAGGTAAGACTTCTAGTTGGGACCCTAAAGAAACCTTCCTTACTATGATTTCGACTTTGAGGTCATGCGACCGGTGGAGTACTCGTCTCAACTGAGTAACCTTTTCTGAGACTACGACTCTTCCTAACCCCCGTCTTCCTCTTCCCCTGCTGTCTCCTACTCTACCGACCTACCGTAGTGACTGAGCTACCTGCACTCAGACTCACTTGAGACCCTCAACCACTACCTGTCCCTCCGGACCGCACGACGCTAAGTACCCCAGAGTTTCTCAGCCTGTACTGACTCGCTGACTTGACTTGACTTATTCCTTCAAAGGGTCGATAAAGAAACAGAGTAAACAGACTTCACTACGAGACTACTAGTGACTGAGTTACAAAACGGGGCACACACAATCAACGAGTCAGTACTGTCAGAGAAACACTGGGGTACCTGACATCGGGTGGTCGCGGGAGATAGGTACCCTAAAAGGTCCGTTCCTATGACCTCACGTAACGGTAAAGTAAGAGGGATGGAAGGAGTAAAAAGACCTTTCCTCAAGGAACTACCTCGTCAGTAGACTTAAGAGCACAATCTCTCAAGGAGAGGAAGGAAGAACCAAAGAAAGTAAAGATTCGTATGTGAGTTGAATGACGATTCAGTGAAGTCAGCACAGGTTGAGACACACTGGGTCTCTACCGTCGGGTGGTCCGAGGGGGTAGGGACCCTAAGAGGTCCGTTCTTGTGACCTCACCCAACGGTAAAGGAAGAGGTTACGTACTTTCACTTTTCACTTTCACTTTAACGAGTCAGGACAGGCTGAGGATCGTTGGGGTACCTGACGTCGGATGGTCCGAGGAGGTAGGTACCCTAAAAGGTCCGTTCTCATGACCGCACTCCACGGTAACGGAAGAGGGTTGTGAGTTGAACGAAGGATACTTTAGGACATGGCTTAGGGCGACCCAACATGGTGTGGATTTTGGTGGTGTCGACCCACTGTGACTCCAATGGAGACAAGAGACTCATCGTGTACAAACACTGGTAGACTCCAGGTACAGTTTACTTTCCTTTCTAGGGTGTCAGAATTATCTCCAAGACGTCTCTGGTACACCGACTTACGTTCAAAACAAAGGGACTAAGAAAACATGAATCTGTGTGTTACTGCTCACGTACGGACCTCGTTCCCAGCAGTTCCACTGGGGTAGAGTTTCGAGTCAGGGAAGACAGAGACAGAGGTTCGAGACCATCGAGTCTAAGTAGAGTGGGAAACTAGGGTTAGGGTAGTGGAGATATCGGAGACCTATGTGTATAGGTATCCATTTGACAAATCTTAACTCTTTCGTTTGTTTTACCGAAAAAGAAAAAGTGTAAATAGCGATCCAATTTTTGTTTCCTTAACAAACTTTAAAATCGTGAGAACAAGTCTTTTCGGGAAATGAGTGAACGTACCTGTTTGGATTTCCAGATTGTGAGGACGTAAATACTCTAGGATCCCGTGTAGAGTACCAATTGTAGACTTTTGAGTATTCCTTCTCCTACTGTATCGGTGTCCTTGAGTAGGTGACAAATAAATGTTTGAACTAAGTAAAAAACTGACCAGTTATAAAACGTTTACCCATTATATCACACCTTACAAACTTCCCGAAAAGATTCGGACTTTTCAGTTGAGTCCTCCATATCAGGTCGTCCCACGGAGAGAGTCGTACGTGTGACCATGTTCGATAAAGTCACCAGAAAGACCCTTTTTCTACTCTGACCGGAGATGTAATTCACTACGACGACTGCCTGGTCGTACCTTTCCGTCCCGACGACCGAAGACCGACTATGAACCGTTCTTGAATTTCTAAGGTTAGGTTCCTAGAATTCTGTTTTGGGATTTTTGAGAGTTTACGTACGGGTTTGTTTTGGGATTCTGTATGTCTTTCTTCTCTTTTGTCAAAACTCTTTACGTTCTTCCTTTTTAGACTCTGACACTTGAACGACATTGAGTAGTCCTTGTTTAAGCTCAATCTGTGACCTAGACCCTTTCCCTCCTACTTCAAATTAGTGTCTGTGACAGAAGTCTTCTGGTCTTTAGTTGGTTCAATTTAAAAATTTTTAGATGAGTGTAGGATCTCTTTCCTTTACCTTCGACTTATTAACTTAGTTACAACAGTAATTCTGTGTAGTGTGTACCAAATTGACTGATATGAAAGTCCCAGATAGATTTATGAACCCTGACACTATTTGAGTGTTGGAACGTTGTCATATCACTTTGATGTAAAAGTATTCCGTTGTGTTTTAGATGACTCCCCGACTTTAGCATGGCCGGTATATTAATTTGAGAGAGTTTGATGACCTTTCGTAAAAGTTTCTCACGACACGTTACGGGTTTTGTCTCCTTATACCGAACACTTTCAATGCGAATAGGGTTGTACCCCAAGTCCCTTCGTCAACAAAAGTCTTTCCTTGACCCCGTTTAAATTTGTCTCCTTTTATATATGATCCTTTTCTAGTCTGTCCTTTAGTAATAAAAAAAAAATTCAGGTTACAAGTTTAGAATCCTAGTGTCCAGTCGTGCTGGACCTTACAGATGAATCGACTGGGACGGAAAAAGGATTGCGTATCTCTTGTCTGGAAATCCAGTCCGTCCTGGGGATCTGACTGGTCCTGACTTACCGGATCGTCACTGAGTGAATCGCATCCTTCCCAAATCAACGATACTAAGAGACTGAAGTCGTTCTACTGAAACGCTCCGGGACCCGTCCACCTTACCAGGGTAGACAGGAGTGGAGTGAGGGACCTTTACTCGACGGGAACCCCATATGTTCACCCTTTTGTATTTGGGGGTTTGACTACCTCAATGAAAGTGAAAAGTGTGTTATAACCTACGCACACTTACAAATCAATCAGTACAGCCTGAGGAACGTCAGGGTACGTGACATCGGGCCGTCCTAAGACAGGTACCTTAAAAGGTCCGTTCTTATGACCTCGTCCAACGGTAAAGGATGAGGTCCCCTAGAAGGGTTTGGTCCCTATCTTGGACGGAGAGGACGTAACCGGTAACCCTCCACCTAAGAAATGGTGACTCAATGGACACTTCGGGATTATAACCTACTCAGGGTGATTTATGGTTGTCTGAAACATCAGAAATACCACTTTAAGTTTTACTGATTGAGTCTCAGTTAGAATTATTTCGAGAGGTTATGTGACCTCATGATTATGTTAAAGTGAAAAAAGACGTCCCATTGTTACCGGAAATTTATACTCAGACCTTAGGTTGAGGTTAACAGATAATTTCGTTAACAAATCGAAAATAAAACCCCATATCGAGTAATTGTTATAACACTATCAAAGTCCATCTGTCGTTTTCCTGAGTCCGTATGTATATGTACATAAGTAAAAGGGGATTTGAGGAGAGAGTAGGTTCGACGGTATATTGAAACTCGTCTCATGGGACACGATATGTCATCCAGGAACAACCAACAGGTCAAATTTATATCGTCACACATGTACAGTTAGGGTTTGAGAGATTAATAGGGAAAGGGAGTAAGAGATGATTTGTTAAAAAATTTTCTTAGACTTTAATAAATTTTTAAAATTTATCCTAATTCAAGTGGGGTTTCTACCAGACAGATATGAAACATATCATTAAGCTCAACGATATTTACTCTAGTTCGGAGAAAGAAAGCTCGGAGTTGAACCTTTTGTCGTGGTGAAAGAATGACGGGAGTATCAATACAAACACAATGACAAAACCCCCTTCAAGAGTGAAGTATGTAAATTAAAAGTTACGGTCTCCTACGGTTACAGTGCACCCTATTCTCAGTGAGAGACCGAAAGATTTAGGAAAGCCTTACTGTATAAGGTGTTCAGGTATTGTGGTGACCACATATTCACTACTGTTGAGTGGTCGAAGCCGTCTGGTTTCGACACTAAAAGACAGGTTTTGTATAACTTTGTCTCAGGGGACAGTAGTGGACGATAGCGACCCTGTCTAAGAGTGGGGTACAGGGAGGCACCCCTAAGAGTAACACGACTTGAGATAGTCTTCTAAGTTTTTTAAGTGGTGGAGTAAAGGTTCCACACTTATATAGGATAGTAATAGGTAATCAATGACTCGTGATCGACACGTAGACCGTGGATAATACTGTCTCCCGTAGAAGTATCGTTGAGACGTGTATTGATCTCGGGTGGGGGGTGTGTGGAACCCTTTCTTTTCTGGTGTCCACAGTTGTACACAACCTTTTCAATAATCTTAAGACGGAAGTTAGGTAGTGTTTGGATGTCCATCCTTTGTTGGAGAGATCATGGTGTTTACTCGAAACGTTTTTTCTCATAAAATGAAAATATGTGTTTCTTCTGGTTCATAGAAGAAAGAGGTACAGAGGTGTAAAGATGGGAGTATTCTGATAATCTTCATATACATAATCTTATTTTATTCACTTTACACTAATTGTAATGGGTCATATCAATTCTGTATGATATAATGAAGAGGAAGAAAGGTCTGGTGAGTTTATTTACTACTGTCCATTGTGAGTATAAATTCTCAATCCTTCTCAAACCACTACTGTTTAACTGGTGGACTACGACTGTACGTACCCTGTGTTGAGTGACGATAGAATAGGTGGAGTAAGACGGTATAAAGGACTAGAGTTGGGAACTAAGATACAAATCCTCTAAAAATTGTTTAGAGATTTGTAAGAACGGTAAACTTTTTCGAATTAGGTCAAGTTATACCTTCTACGTTCGTATAGATTAAAATAGTACGAAGTAAAACATGAAACGTCTATAAAGTAAAAAATGTTTAACTTCCAAACACCGTCTGGAGAGGGTCGTTCAGACAACCTTGGTAGAAAGGTTGTCGTAAACGAGTGGAATAAAAAGAAACAGTGTCACACCATTAAGAATGTTGTCACACCCTCTATCACTTCCTGTAATGACGGCACGACGGCTAGTACCCCAGTGTTTGTCACTCTGTACTGAATGGTTGACTTGTTGTTGCTGTTGTGTAGTCACAATTTTTAATTTTGCAAAATTTAGCGTATGTGACAATCATTCGATCTTGACGTAAGAAATAAATATAAAGGTACATTCATAACATATTTACGTAATCTTGTTCGGGGTAAACAGTTCCTGTGATTTTCTAATTGACCTTACACTTTACCGTCTAAGTATACAGATAGACATATGTGAGAAGGGTAGAAGTTCCTTTGAACAAAATAAAGATTAAAAAACTTTGAGTAGAATTTAATAAAAAGATTGAAATTTTTAATAAAGTAAAGTTAATGAACGACGGTAAAAAAAGGTACTGAGTGGATATTCGATTGACTTCCCTTTTCTATACACTTTTTTTATGTGTTTTATTCTTTGTCCCACCCTATCAGTGTTTATATCTATTTTAAGTTTCTTCGTATACCTTGATCGAATGACTTAGACCGTGTTTGTTTTTTTTTTACTTATGTACCTTAGATGTTAAAAGTTTTTATATTTTAAATGAGACGACGACGACGACGATTCAGCGAAGTCAGCACAGGCTGAGACACGCTGGGGTATCTGCCGTCGGGTGGTCCGAGGTGGCAAGGACCCTAAGAGGTCCGTTCTTGTGACCTCACCCAACGGTAAAGGAAGAGGTTACGTACTTTCACTTTCACTTTCCCTTCAGCGAGTCAGTACGGACTGAGAAGAGCTGGGGTACCTGACGTCGGGTGGTCCGAGGAGGCAGGTACCCTGAAATGTCCGTCCTCATGACCTCACCCAACGGTAATGGAAGAGGTTTTTATTCACTATTTTTATCGGTTGTTCCAGTTTATGTTTATTTTCTTTTTGTCTCCTTAACGNCTTCAGCGAGTCAGTACGGGCTGAGAAGAGCTGGGGTACCTGACGTCGGGTGGTCCGAGGAGGCAGGTACCCTGAAATGTCCGTCCTCATGACCTCACCCAACGGTAATGGAAGAGGTTTTTATTCACTATTTTTATCGGTTGTTCCAGTTTATGTTTATTTTCTTTTTGTCTCCTTAACGAGTTTCTAGATCAGAGGGAAAATAGTTTTACTAGTCCAGGTGAAACAGAGTATCCCCCTAAAATGTTTGAAAATTTTCGTCAATTAAGATTCCGTTGAATCAGACGAGACATCGTATCTTTCCCTTCTTTCTGTATACATTGTACCGATAATTTTGGGTCCTTTCTCATGTGTTCTTTCCTTAAAAGTCTGATCAGAGTGAACACTTGTATTCCGAACTCACCCATTCCGATCAATAAAAGGGTGTCCATCCTTTGTTGGAGACATCAAGATGTTTACTCGTCAATAAAGTCTCTCCGTTTCTCCTAAAATCCCCTTAAATTGAATCAACTTTCCGGTTAGGGTTTTCTTACGGGTCTTCGATATTATTTTTACGGGGGAGGGGGTTTGTTGTCATGGATCCCGGGTACTTAATGAATACCAAACTTAGAAGACTCGTCCCTGTTTCGTCGTTTGTAAGGTTCTTTACAAAAAGGTTCAACGTCTGCGTCTAGTGGACGGGTTGTTAGTGGACTTTATGTTTAATGTCTACGTCCAAGTCCTTCGACTGGGGTCCGAACGACTTGCTCCTAGGAAATCACTGTTGCTGGTCTTTAGTCTGAAAATTGTTGAAAGTGTTGACTCAGAGGGTTGGTGATTTTAAATTGGCAACAGGTATTTATCACCGAGACGAATGTCAAGGATTACGTATCTTATTGTTGCAATGAATTTTATAACTGAAATATAGGTCAATTATTCTCTGTAAAAAAGTAAACTGGTCCTAAGTAACCAAGTAACTAGTAATACTCAGATAGGATCAATAAAACGTTAATAAAAAATTATTTTTCAAACATTCATACTTGATTTTAATAAGAAAATTATACGAATAAAGAAAATCTTTAGTGGAAAAGACTAGGACTGAGTAGAAGTAGAACTATATTATGTTCGTTTGGTAAAAAAAGTAAGTTATTGTTCATAAATATTTCACGAATCCTAGATTAAATGGAATATGACTCACCACAAATTTTATTATGTGACAAAGATATCGATGGTAAAAGACCGAAAAATGAAATATATTCTCGTACTTAAAATCATTGTTAGTACGTGAGAGTTTAAAATTGTTTTATTAGAAAGTCAGTGAAAATTTTATAACAGAATTTATTTAATGTCGATTTACTTGGTTTCTTCATCAACTCTTAGAATTCAAACGAAACGAATATAATTCTAAAGGATCTAAACGACAATCCATCCAATGTGAGTCAGTTCAACATTATCATATTTTGTCGTAAAATGATCTGTCCAGAATCAGTTTTTACCATTGTAAACGACATCTTCATTAAAGACTAAAAACAAGTACGGTAAATAAAGAAGAGGGTTAAAAGTATACCTTTACGAAGAGTTATACCTTAGTAAGTAAGTACATTAGTCCGTAAGTTGTAATACGATTATTGACAACTCACCAATCCTCTCTCTTGTTTTATTTCAAAGACGGAAGTACGTTGAATGTAAATAAACATAATAAAAAGAAAATAATCGTATACTCATTAAAATCAATGTATATGATACTCATTATAATCATTTATATAATTATAACAAATCTTATATTTAAAATGACGGGTCCACCAACCATTATTGATAGAGTAGAAATGGTTTATCGTTCGTCATTTGACTTACGTCATTCTCTTTCGAACCAAAGAAAGTGAAACCCTTTCTCGGTCTTTATGTCTTTAAGACCTCGACTAGAGTGACACTTGTTACACAAGAAATCTCCCATAGAACATAATAAAGGAACGAGTGGTTGAAGACTTTAAGGGTGCGGTGGTAAGGGACATCCTGTTTATATAGTGTCGACAGTGACTGATGGAGATACCCAAATAAATCTAGGACACGTCTAAAATTACCGTAGAAACTACCACTACCACCAAATCAGTGATTCAACACAGGCTGGGAAATTCTCTCGAAAAATTCTTGGTTACGGAAGAGGATGAAACGGTCACAGAGAACTGACATAATGGTAAAAGTTTAAGTTTTGAGTTATTTTGAAAATTCTGGAATAGTATGAATGGTTTTAATCTTTTTTATTGTTTCTATTTTTGGTCTGACAGAAGATTAATATAATACAGGTAAGAATGGTACTTTAATAACTAACCCTGACCAATTAGGAGTAAGTTGAGTAACAAGTTCGAGGATTACTTCGAAGTCAATGATATACTTCAGATGGATTGAGACCAGTCGTAGGGGTATGTACACAAATGGGAAACTAAGACACATTGTGAAGTAAATTCCTTATAAAACAAAATTTTAATTAAGATCACAAAAAGTCATTATTCTCAATCGTTTTTGTATAATATTTTCATGATATATATTGTCGTATAGAGATAATATTTCATAATGTTCATGATATACAATAGATAATATATATACCAATGTATATATAGTTTAGGAAGGTATGTCTATGTGTATAATTTTAGACCTTACTCTAGGTAGCTTTACAGTTGTCACCATGTGGACTTAACGTGTTAGGTTCCACACCCACAAGAAATCAAAGATGTAAAAGGTTGTAGGATTTTATTTACAGAAAAAGTATAACTTTCATCGTACTGTACAAAAAGTAACTTCTAATTTATTATACAGAGGTCATTATAATCGAGGACGAACTCCCGTCGCACGTATAATGTAAAGATGTCAAGATGTTGCTGAACGTAACTGTCTTTGTCTCCTAGATCCATGAGTCATTCTTGAAACTCAACATACCGAACCTTGTCTTGTCTGTGATCAGTAAAGTAATAATGGACGTAGATATGTCGGGTGGGTACCCCGAAGGGACCACCGAGTCGTCATTTCTTAGGTGGACGCTACCTCTTCTACGTCCTCTGGACTCAGGCTAGGGACCCACCCCTTCTAGGGGACGTCCTCCCAGACCGTTGGGTGAGGTCATCAGAACGGACCTCTTAGGGTACCTGTCTCCTCGGACCACCCGATGTCAGGTATCCCAGTGTTTCCCAGTCTACACTGATTTCGTTGATTCGTGCGTGTGTGTACGTATTCGGGTGTGTCATTGGACTAATATTGGAGAGATCCTTTAGATGGTAGAATTCTGTACTCCAGATGCCAAAACAGACCCTCTTCATGGCTGACGAGGTGGTGTCTCTCAAAACTTTACAAAATCTAACACAAAAATAACAGGTTACTATCCCCATTTCCGTGGCTACCGTAAATCACCTACGACCTATACTTTATGGGATACTGAAAATCGTATGTGGGTACGTTTCTTGACGGAGTAAGTTTTACGGTCAATTTACGACAATTCTTTCAACAAACCTGATAAACAAAGGAAGAGTATTTTTGGTTCGTATACTTTTAGTACCGTAATACTAAAGCGTAATCTGGTGTACGGAGTTTCTCACATACCGTTTACTTTCTACTGAAGTTAAGAAACTATGAGAAAGGTAGATCTCCTTACAAGAGATACTGTCGAAACCGATTACCTTATTTTATAAAAGGACCTGGATTGGAAACTCTCTTACAAATTCATTACAAAACGGGAGAATCTTATCTATTTTTCATTTTGATGAGTTCTAGTAAACCGGTACTCCTCGAGTTGGATGTGTCTCTCTGGAACTTTTTGCTATGAGGAATACCTCTTTCTATTTCTTGTTCCTCTACTTTACTATGAAGTACTTCTTCGTAACATCTTCGTCCAGGGGTTCACTAGAGTATACCTATTTCTACTGGACGGGTCTACTCAAGAAGAATGTAGTCACTGGGTGTGTGTTGACGTTCGTTTGACTTTACCAACAAATTTCGGCGATTTAATGGAGGAAAATAGTACTCACGTAGAAGAAACGAAGAACCTTTTAAGTTTTACCTCCTACACAACCCAAAATTACGAAACGATCTCTTATGTATTTTGTAAGAGAAACGTCATTTGTTCATCTGGTGTTTAGAGGTTTATCTTACGATCGTTAATAAAGTCCGTAACAAAAGGAGAGGTTTTTGCTAGGATAGAAACTACGCCGTTCGTTGACATTAACAGATGGTTTGATATCGATTGATTTTACCTGTATTCGGTCGGTAACACGACTAACACTGAGGTAATACTGTAATCAATTAAAATAAATTAGGATACTGTATTACAATGAATATTTGTACAGAGGTGATAACTTGACTTTTGAGGAAATCCCGTCCTTGTTGCAGCCGACGTAAAAAAAACAAGGTGGGATTATGTGTCACTGTACGTATACCTTACACAAGTTGTTTGTAAACGTTTGTAATATTATGTCAGATGGTGATCTTTAATTAATAAATCAATTTAAGTCGTAGTGGAGGAAGACCAGAAGATAAACTTTCGGGATTACGAGAACTGTACTAAAGACCAATCGGTATGTTAGGAGTGGGAACTTACCAAAATATTATACAGTAGGTCAGTTTACAGTAATAAAATGTCTACTCCTTTATGTGGTTCTCCACTGACAGAACGAGTTTAAGTACGTGAATAAATCACACACTATTTCAGTAATGTTTGAATTTTACTAAAGGAAGTTGTCTGACGACCGTCCAACTGGTCCTGTCGGTCTCCCCCAACCTCAAGGACTCTTTATCTTCCGGATTTCACATCCTTCGACCCCTTTTTCAATTAGTACCTCTAAATTCTCTTAGGTCAATGTAGAAAAAAACTTTTTTATAAATAAATATATAAATAAATACCGACACAACCCAGAATATCAACGTTGTACACCCTAGAAAGTAATACCACACACCCGAAGATAGGTCAACGCCACGCCCGAATTAACGGGGTACGGTACACCCTATAATCCCTAGTTCGGATGTAGGGGACGTAACCGTCCTCCTAAGAATTCGGTAACCTAACCGTCCTTTCAGGGAGGTCAATGTAGAATTGGGTAGACCTTGTGTTCTGTTACACCCGGTTATAGTGAGTATTTTAAACTTCTTAGGATTTACTGTATTCTCGGAGAACTACTCCGAAAGTGGGGAACTATTCCCACTTTTTCCTTTCACTTTCTCGGTAGAATTCTGATTTATAAAATTTTTTGATTCTAGTACCGTAGACCAGAGTAATGACGTACCGTTTATCTTCCCCTTTTAAACCTTCATCACTATCTGAAGGAGAAAAACCCGAGGTTTTAGTGACACCTACCACTGACGTCGGTACTTTAGTATTCTATAAACGAAGAACCGTTCTTTCACTACTGTTTGGATCTGTCGTACAACTTTTCGTCTCTGTAATAAGACGGCTCTTTCCAGGTATGTCAGTTCCGATACCGGAATGGTCACCAGTGTATGTTAACACTCACGACCTGGTATTTTTTCCGTCTTACGGTTTCTTAACTACGGAAATTTGATACCACAATCTCTTCTGAGGACTTTCAGGGAACCTGTCGTTCCTCTAGTTTGGTCAGTTGAAATTCCCTCTAGTTGGGACTTATAAGTGACCTTTCTGACTACGATTTCGACTTCGAGTTCATAAAACCAGTTGACTACACGTGTCTACTGAGTAACCTTTTCAGGGGTCACGACCCTTTCTAGTTCCCGTCTTCGTCTTCTCCCGCAGTCTCCTACTCTACCGACTTGCCGTAGTGATTACGTTACTTGTACTTGAACCTGTTTGAGACCCTCTACCACTCCCTGCCCCTCTGGACCGTACGACGTCAGGTGCCCCAACGTTTCTCAACCTGTGTTGACCCGTTGACTTGTTGTAGTTGTTATTGTTTTACTGTATTTACATTTCCCCGATCTACTTGTCTTCTTCGTTATTTCTATGTAAAAAATTTCTCAACATATCTCGTTTAGTATTTTGGTCATAGAGACGAAACTCTGAGAAGTAATTGTCGACAAATGACATACACTTAGTGACGTTCTATTACATACGTTCTAAGGTCGAACTATAAACACGAAGATGAAGAGTTTAGAAGAGATTACTTGAACTGACGGATTTTGTAGTTCTTACCTTTCCGACCGTCGTCTGAGTCCTCTTGTTTGATAGAGTGTAAAGGTAACATACACACACACAAAAAAAAAGAAAAAAGAAAAAAGAAAAAATCGCTTTTATCTAATCCTACCAAACCTTTTGATTGATCACTTTCATGTTTTGATCTGTTACACATTCAAAAGAACTTTTGGAGTTCTTTTAGGTTTGATCCAAAATAGAGATACTGTAGTATCAGGGTCTTACTCTTATATGAACTTCGGATAAAGAGAGGTACGTCTTAGGTTTTACTAGTACTTTTCGATAGGTAATTTTGTAACATGTTACCCTGAATTCGTGTTGTAAACGTGGTGGTATGGCTCGTCGTTTTCCTTTGAGAAGCCGAGATGTACCTCGGAACCCAGTCTCTTTGAGTAGTACGAGAATTAGTCTCTAATTCGGGGACCACTATGGTTATACTTCTCATTTAGGGTTACTCAGACAAGTAGTTCAGTTACATCCCTAGTACTAAATAACTCTTAAATCGTATACGGTCGGTTGTGTCTTGTATATGTGAGAGGAATTAGGAATGATGTTGGGGAGTTATCCCCCTCCATCCATAACGAAGATGGAATTTTGTTTTTTGGGGAGTGCGAGTGTTTTCACTTCATAGAGAGAGTTCCAGTGTGTCGGACAATTACCACTTTTGTTTTGGGTTACTCAAAATAATACTTACTACGTATACGGTTATGTAAGAGAGTGGTTTAGATAGTTCATCATTTTATCTCTAATAATGGGAATAAAGTTTCTACTACATTGACTCTGAGTCTTTCATTTAATGTTTCAAGTTTCTTTGTCTCCATTATTCTCTGTCTGACCCTCAGAGTAGGTCCCGTTAGAATAAAGTTGTACTAATGAAAAAGGTTGCACCGTGGAACAGAAGTTATATATGGAATAAGATGAAATGGGAAACCAACTTACCCTGATCCTCTGTTTACTCTTTAATCCTCGGAAGATAGGTTTTTTTTTTTTTTTTGATCCCAAGAGTCGAGTTTTGACAACAAATGTATCAATGTTTTATTCACTCGGTGTTCCTACTTTATATGTCGTACCTCTTATATCAACTATTATAAAATTATAGAAACATGTACCATCTAATCTCTTCCTTTACCGTTGGGTGAGGTCAGGAGAACGGACCTTTTAGGGTACCTGCCTCCTCGGACCGCCCGGTATCAGGTACCCCAGTGTCTCCCAGTCTGCACTGACTTCACTGATTCGTCGTTGTACCACTGTCTACCATTGATCTGTATAACACTTAGAAAACAGTACATATCTTTGTAGCTCAATGATACAATACATGGACTTTGATTATATCGCCGTCAATGTGAAGTTAAATTTTTTCTCGTAAAGTTTTTAAACATAGGACACACTAAGGTAGTGTATCGTGAGAACTTTACTGTTTCTTCTTCTTTACTTCCTGTCTAATCACCAATGGATACCACTCTCTAGAAGGGACCATCGAGTCTACCATTTCGTAGACGGATGTTACGTCCTTTGGACCCAAGTTAGGGACCCAACCCTTCTAGAGGACCTCTTTCTTTACCGTTGGGTGAGGTCATAAGAACGGACCTTTTAGGGTACCTGCCTTCTCGGACCATCCGATGTCAGGTACCCCAGCGTTTCTCATCCTGTGCTGACTCGTTGAAAGTGAAAGTTAAAGTGAAAGTACCATTCTCTTCTTATTCCCTCTCCTTATTCTCTCCTTATTCCTTCTATGGACACGGACACCATCCTCCCGTACTCCCTAGGAACGTTTCCTGGCTAAGATATAGACTTGACACTGTTACCGGAGTATTTAGACGTACACTATTTTTATTTTAACACATCTTAGTTTACTTAGTCACGTACATTTTGATTCAGAGTTATTTTAACTACGAATAAAAATTTTTGGTCAACAAAAAAATTCTCTGAGAACAAATACCGGGTACACTAGTGGTCACTACTTTGTCTCTACGAGTGTCCCCTCACCCTTTCGTAAGGATGATGTGGGAAAGTCATAGTCGATCTTATCCGACCCGAATACGACACATTCCTTGTTGGGTCATTAGAATCAACAAATTGTTTTCTCTACATTTCAGACGTCACTCTGGTCCGGTAAGAGGAGGTGTGTCGTTGGGTCGGTAGGTTCACTGAAACTAGAACTCCGACAAGGTAGAGTTGTGCTCCGGAGGTATAAGAGGAACCGTCCCTACTTTGATTGGTTTTTTCTTAGGATGTTCCCAAAGAGTGTCAGAGTCAGGTCTTGACTGTGCACAACAAACGAAAGTGTAAAGTAATCGGTCCTATGCAGTTGACGGAGGTGTATTGACTCTCCCGGACCCTTCACATAAATATATGTCCCTGCCCCTTCGGACCACCCGACGGTAGATACCCCAGTGTGTCTCAGCCTGTGCTGACTTCACTGAATCATCGTCGTCGTCGTGGTTCCTTCTCCTTTTCAGTTTACTGTAAACCACTTGTGTGTTGTAATAGAGACGGTGGAGTAAGAATTCTTCATCTAGATCTGATGTATCCTTTTAGTGTTTTTGACTCCTTCGTCCTTTTCTCTTTAAGTGTTAAATCCTTTTGGTGTTTTTGAATCCTTGATCGTTTACTCCTTGATCATTTAACTAAAATTCAGATTGGGATCTTACCTTTACTTAAATAATCTCCTTCTCTGTATTTCGGAGTGATATTTACATAATTGAGTGATTCTTTTCACCTCCTTTCTCTTTGATGTCTACGGTCTTTTTTGAAAAAGTTTTTATATCATTAATGTCTTTCCTTTCGAATGTATATTTGTACTTTTCACTAGAATTCATAAAATCAATTTATAGTTTTCACTTTCTTTTAGACCCTGATAGAACGAGATCCTGTTTTCTATTACATAAATAAAGGTAGTAAGTGAAATGTTAGGTTAAAGAGTTCAAGATATCTCATAAAGGAAAGAAGTTTCGTGACTTGTTTCAAGATACCGTTCCGACTTCTTCGGGTCTCTGTAAGGTTTGGAGATTTTCTACTGTGAGATTATCTACTTTTTTCGTCTGCACCGACTTTATTTTCCTGTTCCAGTAAATACTACCTTAGAGTTTCAGTTGGTACTTTTGGGGTCCCGAGCTTTCTCGGTGACCCCAGAGGGTGTTTCCGTATACGACAAAAGGACCACCAAACACCGCACAGGTCGTGTGTTATATAAGAGAGGGCCGACGAGGGAAATTAAAGACGGACCGTCACACCAGTAAGTTAGAAAATACGGCCGAACTTTCGGACGGACTTTATTAGGTCTCGTCTTATTGGGTCTTACTTCTTTCATCCATTGTGTCTCCGAACAGTCGAGGTAAGTAGTTCATGCCGCCGCTGTCGTTGTATGTTCTGGAAAGTCTGCTCGACGAAAGTCCGACACAGTCGGGTGGAACATTCCTTCACTGTGGACGGTTCTGACGGTCGTGGGAGACACACCCTTTGGTAGAGAAGGAGTGCACCGGGATTACTTGTAAGAATACACATTTTGTATTTCTACCTCTTCTGTCTTTACATGACTAATTAAAGTTATTCGGAAAGTTTTCAGTATCAGGTACGACTCGTTTCACTAAAAGTCGACTGAAATAGAATAATCCCTCCTGAGACCCCTTTACAACGCCCCACTTAGGAAAAGACGAAATGGTACGTCTCCTTTGTCAAAAGTAGAAATTTCGAGACGTTCGAAAGAAAAAAGAAAAAAAAGGGTCTCGGATTTGGACCGGAGTCTCTTTCAAGAAGTATCTCTCTAGAGTAATTAAGGTCTTCAGACTAAACAAGTATCTGTTAACACACCAAGTAAATAAAGACGGTCGAAGAAAGGAGTATATTTTTCTTTCCTCTGTCCTTTTTTTTTTAGATATGGGGGAAAAGGGGTCATAGTTGTAAAAGTCCCGTTTTTACTTAAGATAAGGGAGCATCAATTAATACCTAGTTTCGTAATACATAATAAAAGATAGGGTCTTTTGTCCTGTTATTCTCTTGTATCCTTCAAAAACGGAATTTCTTCAATTACTCAGTGTCCAAAACTCGTTTAATTAACATAATAAACCCTCACCCTCCCATCAAGAATTACTGATTTTTCGGGCCTAGAATCTGCTAAACCTTCACCCTGAAAGTGGGGAAAAAATGACCCCACTATCCTTTTCATCCCCTTTTCCTTTGTGTTATCCTTAAAACGTTCGTGGGTTAAAACATTCAAAAGGAGCAAATATTTATCATCATTAAGTTTAAGTGGATTGAACATCCGGGAGTAAAAATTTCTTTCTTATATTGACCTTTCAGACTTATGTCACAGGAACCCATGGAATAATTTAAGGAATAATTTAAATTCGTTCGTTGAAGGAAGTTCTCAGATATTAGAAGGGAGATGGTAGAGAAGGAAGTAATATGACATTAGTAGTTACAGACGAGGTCTCTAAAAATTACTGTGGATTAACATACTACTTACGTAATTTGTTGGATTACGAATGTAGGTTCATTATTGAATCGGTTATAATATAAGAGAGGACTACAGTAACGGTAGTCCGGAACAAGGTTTAAAAGACTTTAGTATGTAACTACACCGGCGAATAGAAAGTATCAAACGGCGAAACATTAAGAGGTGGATGGATTTAAAGTTTTTCCTTTCTCTCTTTAATTCATCATATAACGAACTAAAACAACACGCAGTAAAAAAAAGAGAGTTGTAGTTGTAAGTGTATCTCCATAATGTTAGTGACCAATGTTACTAGTAAGACCTCAAAATAAAATTCGTATATTTCTTTGTACAGTTCCCAGAATGTCGCCAGAGACCTCAACAAACGTGTAAGAAAGACACTGAACATTCTGTTTTCCATGTGAAATCACGACAGGGGTCTACCGACCCTCGTCAGTTTACGTCGAAGAAAAACAGATCCTTTGACGATTCACGTTACAGGAACGGAATACGCGTTACGTTAGGTCTCGGTCCCCTTAAAAATGTGGTTTCTTGACAGGAGGGAGAAACAAGAAAGTCGTGTGTTTTGTTAGGGTTTAAAACGTCCCGTGGGTTACACCACGGTTCGTTCTTACCCGTCCAGTGAGAAAAAAAAAAAAAAAATCAAAAAAAAAAAAAAATTAAAATTTTAGAAATTAAGAATCTACGCAAGGGTTTTACTTGGGGGGAGGGTGGAGGGAGGGGTATTGTAGAGAGACCCAGTAGGGGTACGTGGTCGGGGTTCGTACGACATAGGACGCAGTCTGTATCTGACCGCTAAGTTAAGAATGTACTATCATATGTACAATCTTACGGTAAGAGGGTTTAGTAGGGTGGGAGAGGGAGAGGGAGACTCAGGTTTTCAGGTAATATGTGTAGACACAGAAAAAACGACAGAACGTATGTCCCAGCAGTAACGGTAGAAAGATTTAAGGTATATATACACAATCATATGACATAACCACAAAAAGACCGTCCAGTGAGAATTTTTTGAGTTTGAAGGACTGTTGAAAGTCCCTTCTCTAAGGACCAAAACGGAAAATTAACATACATAAATGAAAATAACTGATTTTCAGAAAGTTAAGAAATGACGAAATGTCAAAAGTTTTCAGAGTGTATGTACTTAAGTATATTAGGATAGAATTGAGGGGAAAGGGGGGAGGGGAGAGGGGTGGTCATTGGTGATGAAACAAGAGATATAGACACTCAGGTGAAGAAAAAAACATAGTAAGTGATCACACAACATAGAAAAAATCTAAGGTGTATATTCCCTATAGTATCTTAGAAACAGAAAGAGACAGACTTAATAAAGGGAGTCAGATTACGGGAGGTTTAGGTTGGTACAACGTCGTTTACCATTTTAAATAAAGAAGAAGTACTGACTCATCATAAGGTGTAAAAGAAATAGGTAAGTAGATACCTAACTGTGAAATTTCCGCTCCACTCCCTCTCCCAGTATCCCACTGACCGGTTAAACACCTATAGGAAGACTAAACAACCGCAACTTCATTGTCCCACCATAAAGTCCACAATTGTAGTAGTTCGAAGACCAAGATTGTCAAACCCTAGATCTAAGACCACCAGTCGTACGACAATGGAGGAAGGTGGACCACCTCCAAAATCATCGACGTTTTATAAAGTGCCTATACTAAGTCCTATAATAGATATCAGGAACTCCTTGGTTCCTAGGAACTGAAATACAGGTTTGGTAGTAATGTAACATAACGCACTAACAAGAGGAAACAAAGACGTAAAAAGAGTGAAACGAAAGAGTTAAATTTAGACAAGAAACCTTGAGTCCCTTCCGGATCTTCCGATTTCGAAGAGGTATTTGTTCTTCACCCACCTGTGTCCAACCCCACCCCCACCCCTTCCCCACATACAGGGACCCCTTTCCGGACACCCCAAAGTCAAGGAATCCAAACCCTTTTCAGGTTACCTTGTTTCTTTTCCGGGAGAATATAAACGTACCTGTTTCTTTCACAAGATTCCAAAGAGCCCATGTGACTCCAGAGTGGAAATCAAACCGACCTACTAGTAAAGAGTAGACGGTACAAGGTTCATGGTTTGATTCTATGGTCTTTTGTAGTTGTTTATATTAGAACGGTGGTACGATTATTAGACCTTTCCCGATTCAATTGAACCGTTTGTCAGAGTCGTAGCTACTTCACGATATTTTCTGGTGTCGTTTGAGGATTACTTATCCCTCCCTGGACCCCCCGGAAGGACGTCTATCTACTAGTCACTCAGATTAGACCTTCCTACTCACCCCTAATAGTGTATTTTAGGTACCCTTTCCCAGTACACCCTTCTCCTTTGTTACATCGGACCTATCTCTGTTCGTCCTACTCTCTACACTTCCTACCCTCTGCGACCATGTAAAGTACATTATACAGTCAGAAATCTGTTTCAGTTTTGTCTTTCTCAACACGTGCCAGACTGTTTATAAAATATGAATAAGAGATTGGTTACCTTTCGGTACCTTCTCAAAAATGTCTCCTCACTTTAGCTGACAAACCACTAACTCTCTAATTAAGTTGTAGACAAGACAAAACAAAAAGAGAGAGAAAATATCCGGTGCGGTACATCGTGAACCCTAGAATCAAGGGACTCGTCCCTAGTTTCGGTCCGGGGGTCGTAACCCTCATACCTCAGAATTGGTGTTCTGAAGCTCCCTTCTGGGGTTTTTGTTTAAAAACTTTCGGATCTCACACTCTCAAACTTTATGTTTATATTCGATTCAGACTGGAACAGAAAGGTAACGAAGGTCAGGTCGGTGACATGTCGCGTTACTTACCCTCTTACTTCCTTCTCTCCTCAGCTTTTGCTTGTGTCACACAGACTGCACCCGTTGACAATTCATCACCACGATAAATGTCTTTCTCCCGTGTCTCCCTTCTTCCATTATTACTCAAGTCAAACCTTGTACGAAATTTCACGGACGGTTCATCGATTCTCCTTTACGTGTTTTCTCTCGACCTCGAGTATGGTCTCTATTTCTAAACCCTCAGTAGTCATAGATCCATAAACAACTTGGTTTTCAGCCGTTTGATATCGGTCCCCTGGTTTAGGTCTGGGTTCGAATAAAAACTTACTGGGAACCCGTGACCGGGGCACACGATTATGACACTCAGTGTCTCCGATTTGATCTCCCAAAGGAAGATGGGGTCCAGGGGGAAACCGAGGGTCACGGACGGGGGACCAACCACTGGTGAGCGGGAGGGGTAAGGGTCGAGGACTCGGGGTGTGTGAGGACGGTCGGGTGACCTTGATGTCTTACAGAGTTCGACTGTTGTTAACACTCGTCACACGGGTGACGGACCTTCCTGGGTTGACGTCTGTTGGTCCCGATGTCACTCTCTTCTCGAAAGAAAGAAGAGTATATTCATGGATTTACCATAGAAGTTAGAACGAGAACCAGGTGTTTAGGACCCGAAGGGACCACCGAGTCGCCACTTCTTGGGTGAAGGGTTACGTCCTCTACGTCCAAACTAAGGACCAAGTCCTTCTAGGGGACCTCTTCCTTTACCGTTGGGTGAGGACATAAGAACGGACCCTTTAGCGTACCTGTCTTCCTGGGACCGTCCGATGTCGGGTTCTCCAGCGCTTCTCAATCATAACTGAATCGCTGATTTTGTTGTTAGTGGTGTTTAGGATTTAGTGAATGATAAACCGGAAAGAGAAAAAAAAAAAAAAAAAAGGGGTCTCTTGTTCTTTCCAAGAGGTTGGGGTCGAAAGTTGATTTGACACTATTCCTTTTATTGAGTTGAAACCTACAATACGGTGACCTTAAGTTAAGTCTAATTGTTTCGAACAGAGTTGGATAAGTCTCTAAAGTTCGACCTTTATTACTTTTGACTTTTGTACGTACTGTGCGGTGTCTTCACAAAATGGGGTGGGGGGAGAGAGCGAAAATTAGACCTCTTTCCTTTTACTTTCGATTGAGTAGTTCTATTGGATTAGGGAGGAACTTCTATGATGTCCTACTAGACAAGACTCAAGAAGTAGAAACCCAAACATGAAAGTCTCTAAGTAGTCACAGGTACCAAGTCACAGAATTAAACAAATATTTTCTTTATGTAACTCCGTTAGACACGACACATACCATGGTTTAATGAATTTTTCAATTTTTTTTTTTTTTTTGGGTGTTGAGTAATATAGAGACGAACGAACCAAAGATGTGAAGGTCTGTGGGTCACGTCGGTCACACCAGTAGACCTTTGTGCCTACCGAAACCAGACCATCTCTTTCTTGGTCACCGTCGTCGAGATGGTCGAGTGTGTGTGTACTAAAAAAAAATTTGTTTTTGTTAAAAAAACCTGTAGCATTATCGATTCAACACGTCTGATTCTTCATCTTCTCAGACTCTTCGCACACCCTCCATTAATTTACGATAATCTTCGTTTGCCTTGGATTAAACTGGCTTATCGGTTCACGCCACACCAGAAAACTTTTGTAAAGGTTTATGTCCTTGGTTCAGACTAGGAAATTCAGGAGGAAGAGAAATCCTACGTACAAATAAGTTTCTTGTCTACCCCTCCTTTTAGTCTTTTTCTGAAACCAGCTGGGTGTATTTTGTCGTATAAACTCACACCCGTACTTCCCTCTACTCAAAACCTTCCTAAAAGTAAACAAACTACACACCTCTATCTGAACCCTTCACCCTTTTGGGACTGAAATAAATTAGAGAGGATCCCTCCTCGAAGTCTTCCGAGAAATTTTTTTTCTTTCTTTCTTTCTTTCAAGGGAATCATTCGTGTATGAAGATACGAGAGTCTAGAGACCGTAAAAGGTCACACTATTTTCCTTCATAAATATTCAGACGTCAATAACCCATGGTACCTATCCTTTTTTTTTTTAATTCTTACCTATATTTAACCGTAGGTGTTTACCTCCAAAAAGTCCCAAACTTTTAAAAGTTACTCAAAAGAGACCTACTCCAGTCCGGACACACACAGTGTATATGGGGATCAACCATTTGTGACTAGACCTTTAATTGTCTCTCGTGATCTGACTGTCATACATACTGGGTGGATGAATTAGGGTGTCCAGACGGACCAGAGTGTCCTTTTAACACGAAGAGAAGTCTGCGGGATCAACAGTGACGTATAGTCCTTTTGAACGCATATTTGTCCATGAATTTAGATTTACATTCAACACTGCCGATGAATTTCATTTAACTCGAAAACTTGGGTTACTCCGCACACGGAAACTTTATGGTCGTAGTTAGACCTCCGGTTGTGTTTATTCTTTGTTGTTCCCCTTTCTGATACCTACTCTTTAGGAGGTTTCCTTAACGGGGGATCAACCATTGTAAAGGTATACCTACGTTCGTCGTTTTGTTCTCTAGTTTCTCGTTGGGTTTCCCCTTCCCCGGCAAGTCCGAGTATTAACAAGTACACACACTTGTGTGTCGGAAGACATTCCTATTATCGTCTTTGTACAAAAACGTTCACTCAAGTTACAAGCGGTTGGTTACCCCCACGGACCGACTTGGAGTTGTCCGTTTTTAGATGAGGAAACATTTTCTACGATGACTACTTACCGGAGAGTTTAGACATTCTTGTCGATTGTCTACGTGTTCCCCCTTTACAAGAGTTTCTTATCTTTTTAAGACATACGAAGGGTTAGAGTTGACATGAATTGAAGTAAACCCCAGGTCGTGTTGGTTGGGTAGAACACCAGTTTTAGGTTCCCTTTTTCTTTAACCGTTGGGGATGTGACTCAGTCTTCGACTCCACTCTTACTTTATGAGTGGTACGGTTTGAACTTCAGAGTCACGATTTATACTTTAAATCGCCCCAATAAAAAGTACTCCTTGTCAAAGTTAGAAGGGTTCTCTTGTCGAAAGAGATCCGTAATGATTAAGAACTTTAGTAAGTAAAAGGACAAATCTTCTCAATTGTTTGGAAAGTTTGTCCGTCCGAGTGAGAATAGTATATACCGGAGTTGACTTTTCAAAATTTGTTTAAATCATAAACAATTATTATAACAGTCGGTGATAATTGTGTTTCCCTTTTTCGTTGGTGCTTATCTTTCTATAATCTTTGACACCTTTTTCATACCATGCAGAGTTTTATATATTAACAAGTTCTGTCGTAATCAGGTTTAGTGGTAAAAAAAAAGGTTCGATAAGTTACTGAAGGAACCCTTTTAATGATCTTGTTCGAAACTTCCTCAGGAAAGGACGTAAGTCTTTTGTTTTACTGGTTCTGTGTTGGAAGTTGTGGATTAATACAATAATCTAAATTACAAACGTTAATGGACCGTAAAATATCAGAGTTTCACGAAACATTGGAAATTAATCAGGAAGAAGGGTTGAGGTCGAGGTGCAAATCCACTCTTATGTCTCCGTGTGTCCAACACTAAAAGGAAGGACACAGGTTTGTCCAGTATTCATCTCAAGTCTTTTTGCGTCATTCCGAGTTTTTGTCTTAGTTATGTACCCGCGACCCGAGTCCTAGACGGAAAGTAAGATGTCGACCCGACGAGTAACCGTAAAAAAAAAGAGGGTCACACTCGCATGTATTATAAAATAGTAGTCTACATCCCAAAACCCAATTAGGTAAAAAGTAATATAAAAAGGAAAACGACCTTGACGGTCGGTTTGAATTCATATTATTTATAAAAGGGAAACAACATAAGGAATGGAAGGTCAAAAGACGAATAAAGGGGAGTAAACCCCTATGGTAAAATCTCCTAAAGGAATCACAGACATCTTAATTATACTAATTCTCACTCGCACTCACCACACACACACACACACACACGCGTGCATCCCGTTCACACCAATTCTTATCATAGTTCAAGTTCTTACGGTCGAATTCGTTAAAATATTTTGAATTTTTACAGTGAATTTAGTGAGTATCCTTCAAAATTCTTTGTCACACCGCCTCTCTCTGTCACCGAAGAAAGTGTACAGAAAAAGACCAAGTGGAAGGTCGGCGGCACGTCCCCCTACCTCCACCACTCGCCGAATGGGGTTCGGGACCCCGTGACCTAGGGTCGACGGTTATAGGAGGATCCCAGTCACTCGTCCGTATATCGAGTAAGGTAAACATTGGTACTCTTTATCTCGGGGGGGCCCTTTTATACGTGAGAGGTATACAAGTCGGGACACGTCACCAGATCCACTTAGTGTCAGCCCCTCTCTGACCCTCTCCCTACGCAGGACTGTGAAATAAAGGAGTCTCTATAGTCTTGCAGTAAACGTCCCGATCATGTTACGGAATTTGCCTGGTGATTAGACTAGGTCGGTCCCTCTTCGCTGCGAAAATCCTCGAAAGGTAATTCACGTAGACTTAAGATAACGAGTCCGAAGGTGGTTCGATAGTCTTTCTTTCCGAAACTACACATAGGGGAGACTCGACTTGTGTTAAGTCTTGGAGGAGGGACCTCGAGGGCGGGAGAGGGAGAGCAAAGGACCGACCAGGGTGGGAGAGGGGTCGGGGGTGGGAAGGGTCGAGGGGACTGGGGGGTGGGGGGGTGAAGACTCGGGGGGACGTTGGGCCGGTACGACCTAACGGAAGGACGAGTATACTTGGTGTCAACGACTTTTTCACTTCGGTTTTCTCACTCGGTTATTTTTGTCTTTGTCGACATTGTTAAAACGTGTCGTACCAGAACTAAAGGAACTCAAAACACAAACGGAGAAAAAAAAAGGGAGGGAGAGAGAGAGAGAGGTCAGGGGAAAAGGTATGTGTGGTGGAAGTCACAACCCCGGACTTTACCTTATTCTTTAAGAAAGGGGAAGACGTGTCGGGATACTAAGGCTGTATTCCAACCTCAAGTAAAACTTATTGGCCGAGGTTTTGTCCGTCTCGGACTTTGGTCCTCGTACTCAACTCTTAGAACGGTGGTTTCTGTCCACGTTTCAACAAAAAAAAAACAAAAAAAAAAAAGGTTATTTTTATTGTCTGCGCCGAGAGTTTAAACGAGGAAGAGTCCGGCGACAGTCAGCCCGTGCGGACGACCATCACCTTGGTGATCTTCAGTGAGAGTAGTAAGTCGAGAGACAGACGTGAGCGGAGAAGTTTCCCTTGGACGGGACTTCAGAAATGTCCTGACAATAAACGTCATCGGAGTAAGATGTGGATAGAGGAGTTTTGGTTCCGGACATTTTCCCTCGAACATTTGGGATTCAATGTCCTCCTTGCCATAATCACCAAAGTCTTTTCTTCTGTTTCTGGTTGAGTTCAGTCATTCGTTTATATTTTCCGTTCTGATTGTCGTCTAACGCTAGTCGCGGAACGAAGGACAGGTCCGTCCGAGTCCTTGGGACCCTTATAAATAGAAGGGGTCTTACATATTTCTTAGTTTCTATTTAGGAGGAAATCCAGCACAGAAGTCCTCCACGACACAGGGTTTGGGTGGCAGAGTGACTTTACGAACGTCACCCACCGCGACTAGAGACTGCCAATACTTTCGGAGGAAAACGTGAACATAAAAAAGTTACATAACCCGCCATATACAACAAAACAAAGAGAGGTCGACGACGAAAAAAAGGGAGTGTAAGACCCTGATCGGGGTCAGACTCCGACTCGACCTAGATCCGATTTATATTACCTCTTGGCCACCTTTATTTTCAGGAAAGTACCCCCGTGTCGGGACAAAAAGTCTACCACACTTCGTCTAGACATCAAATAATAATTATTATCGTGTACGCACTGTGTGTAGAAGTTTCCTGCCGAGCTTGTAATTAAGAAAACACGACACTTTTCTCGTCGTCGTCGCAGAGAAAGTTTACTTAGAGGATCAGAAGACCTCTCCCCGCTCTTTTGGATCAAAGCCGATCTCTACTTACCTAGCGGTGGGGCCTCCAGACCCTAGACCCAGGTTAACTCCTCGTGAAACTTTTTTTTTAGTCCTCAAAATAGACTTGATATATCGTACAAGGTTTAAGATGAGAGAAAGTTTGAGTGTACCTTCAGAAAGCTTCTCTTCGACCCCATAGAAAACAAGGTCCTTATTTTGTTTGACTTATTTTCTCTCTTCTTATTTGCACACAAAAGATGTACCTACTTTAAACTAGACTCCAGGGGTCTTCTTTCTCTCTTAATAAGAGTGGTGAAATCGTTTCACGTGGGAAGTCAAAGATAATTATTTACTAAAAAAAAAAACCAGTTTCAGTGGTAGAAGAAAATTTTTCACTGTCATAAGGTAAAAAGTCTTTGAGTTTTTCTCTTAAGTCACTGGGGGTAAAGGTACCTGAAGGATTTAACCGGGAAGTCAAAAATAGTAGTAACTTCTTGGGTTTTTATAAAAAATTTCATATCGTACACTACGAATGTCTTCATACGTACATTCTATATACGTTCAATGTTTCGTATTATCTTTTATTTTGGATCATTTTACAGTGGAGTCAATTCTTGATGTTATGTTTGATCCTATGTAACGGACATTGGACCCTCGACGGACACATAAGAAACAGGACAGATGGGGGTGGAAGGACTGTCGCCAGTAACACTAGGACTTAAGATGCCACACACAAGAACGCCGTCTACCTAACGTAAGTATCGGGGTAATTCCAGGAGGGGACCGGAAACCGGATATTGTAATAACAGGGAAAGGTAAGACTACGGTCCGACCCAGTACACTAAACGAAAACGTGTATCCCACATTCGTTTACTCTACGTTTATCTCGAAACCTTTCGTGTACGTCTAAGGACGCCGTGGAAACGTCCTACCGTGAAGGAACAGAAAAGGGAGGCCCCGAACTGTACTCTTGTACCGGTCCGATCGGGTGACCTACAACTGTCTGTACACTTCGTTTCGACAAGTGTGATGTAGTACCGATAGACTCTAGTCAGTTATCGGTTCGACTCTTGTCCACAGTCGGTACTACTGGTCTTACTGAACCTACTGGAGATCGAGGGTGACTTCGTATTCGTTCGGATCGGTTCTAGTCGACTTGTCCCGTTCTAGTTCACTTGCGTCATGTGAACACTCGATCTATTTCTTATGTACAAAGAAAGAAATTCGATTATGTAAAACTCCAACAAGAGACTTTATAATAAAACCCTTACGAAACGAATATGTCAAGAGAAGGAGAATTTTTTTTACGTCCACGGATACCACGATTTTAGATATAGTGACTCAGGTCTAAAAAAACCTCCCTCCGCCAAATTTCAAAAAAAAAATTATTAAAATAGTATGCAGGAAAGGAAACACTAGACAATAAAAGTAATTGGCAATATAAAGAACGAGAGTAGATACATCAAGGTGTATCTATACCCCTAATGAAAAGTGACAATAAATTAAAACACATTGATATTTAAAAGAGGTAAGAAGATAGTTACCCATAAACCAAAAGGTCAATTACTTGTAGACACAACAAAAGTCAAACTTCAATAATATTTGTTATTTGGGTGAGTATCTACAAAGGATTTCGTATAAACGTCATAGAGATCTCGTTTATATACATCCTCATGGTAGCGTCCTGATACTTCATACTCTGACAAGTTTGAAACTCAATAACGGTTCAGTAAAAGGGTTAATCATCATTGTTACTCTTTTCGGTAGTTATATATAAAAGGTTCCAAGGGGGGTGGGTGGGTGGGTGTACGTAGTTCGGTCGTCTTTGTCTTCCTCGTACCTCTCGGGATCCCCCTCCAGAGGTACCAACGCAGCCTTCACCATGGATTGTGGAGACCCGTAACAGTGACCAAGTTTGATCCTATGCACCGATAGAGTAACCTTCCCAGTGGTTCTTTATATCACATTCTTCTCCTTTACCCGTCAGGTGGACCAGTCCCAGATTATGTCGAAGATTAGAAAAATTATGATTTTATCATGGAAGATAATCCAATCTTGAGGTCTATATTTTGTGTAAACACATTTTACACAGCTCTCCCTTTGTCCACCTTATGGTACACAGGTATATTGTTCCTCTGGATTCGACACAGTCTCGATCCTTTCCGACGAAACACCTTCACCAAAAATGACTCTAGACTTTCTACAATCCCTTCATTAGTCCAGTTTTTCTCTCCCAGAACCATAAGGTGCACAAAGGGAGAATGAAGACGGTTGAGAGATCTCTTTACTCTAGTTAATAGTAATAGGAGTAAAATATTCACTCCTTTGATCCCGAGTCTCACCAATCAATTTTCTGAACGGGTTCCAGTGTTTCAATCATTAAACGATCTTGGTCTCCTATTAGAGTTGAGAAAAGGGGTTTCAGAACAGGATAAAGTTCGTATTAATTGGAAAAAAGGGGATTTATAAGTAAGTAAGTTGTTTACTTTAATTGAAACCATATTGATGATGTTCTGATAACATAATCCAAAGGAAGGTTTTTGTGTTTTTACTACTAGTGTCCATAGGACGGTAACTTAGACTGTTGAACGGTGGAGGAGAAGCGAGACAAAGGAGTGAAATATTAGAGTCGAAGATGGTGAGTCCGATTCAAGTGGTTACAGAAGGCGAAGTCATTTATGTCGTCTACGTTAAATCAGGTATAATAAACTTGAGACAATTGTAAGGTTTAGCACTAGATAGAAACATTACGTTAGAAAGAAATTAAGGATCCTGGAGTGAAAGAGGACTAAGAGGAATATGGAAAGACAACCATTAAATTGACTGGGTAGGGAAGAGGAAGAGATTGGTCACAAGCATATGACTCTTGGGGGATTGAGACGGACGCTTTTGAGTTAGAATGAAATCTCTGGGTTAGCTTTACCGTAAAAGAACTACTTAGAAATGGTTTAAGGGGGCCGCTTTTTTTTATAGAGGATACGAGACGTTTTGAAGTAAGAATAGAGAAAGTGTCGTGACCGGTGTAAGGTAAAACATAAACAAAGACCAATAGTATTAAAAATGGTTAGTTTGATGTAAGGAAATTCCAAGTTAGGAGAGTACACAAAAGAAGAGTGTGTTATAAGAATATATACCGATCATTTTCACAATCAGTGATTCAGTACAGGTTGAGAAAACACTGGGGTACCTGACATCTGGTAGGCCAAGGAGATAAGTACCCTAAAAGGTCCGTACTTATGACCTCAACCAACGGTAAGTGAAGAGGTCCCTAGAAGGGTTAGGTCCCTAGCTTGGACCCAGAGGACGTAACGTCCGTCTAAGAAATGGTGACTTAGTGGACCCGATTTCATGAAATATTTACGACAAAGGAGATGAACCTTCTGGGAGAGAAAAACTGGACTAATGGTGGGATTGTAGAAAGTCTAGAGTCATTTTTGGTGAAGGTGTTTCGTCGGAAAGGATCGAGACTGTGTCGAGTCCAGAGGAACAATATACCTGTGTACCATAAGGTACACAAAGGGAGAACTGTAAATAGGGTCAACAAGCCGTCGTAAATTGAAACTCTACATAGAGTAAAGACGAAAAGATAATTTCAAATTCAGGACTCAATTTTATAGGTGTTAATATGAGAAGTGACGACAGGTAAGAAACGTACGTCGTCCGGAAGTAATCTGCAAACATCTTACTTTGTTAAAATAAGGATTGCATTTTAAAGTTACGTAAAACTCTACGATGGAGGGTGTGGAATGTCACTTGATTTTAATGACTTAAAAAAGGGTGGGTTGGGAATACGGACTAATAAACGTGTATTAATGTCTTGACATTTACGTAAACGAAAATTAGTAGTGGAATAATCTACCTTTGGTAACTGAAACGTCGGACAATAAGGTGTATGCGATCGGAAGGGTGAAGTACAGGATTCTATTATACTATTAGTTCACTAACTGTTTTTCTGACTTGTCCTGTCTTGAACTCTGTCTTGATCACCAAGGCTTGGACGGTGAACTTAGATGGAGAATGGTATCCTAATAATATGAGGTTGTGCCTTCAAGTTAAAGAGTCGATATGAAAGACTAGTACTGACTATGAAATTCCTCTCAGATGTTTAGTTTATAAGAATGTGACGTGTGTTTGTGGATTAGAGAGAAGGTTCCATGTTTTCTTTAAGTAGAGGAACTACTTAACAATGGATGAAAAAAAGATCTGTTTTTTTTTTCATGGTAGAAGGAGGAACGCCGAAGGATTCAAGTAAGAGTGGTAAAAATAGAGTGACTGGTGTAAAACCGAATATCAATTAATAGACTTGTTACAGTTAAGGGTGATGAATTTAAGTCAAGGGATTCCCGATGTTTCCGATGTGGTCGACGTGACTTCAATGATAAATCATAGAGTTGGTACGGTCTTTGACCAGAAAATGTGTATGGTAGAAGTATCACGAAAAACTCCATTAAAGTCTCTACTCCTTTGACTGAAAGTCTCTTCAACGAAAAGAAATATAAGGAGACATCGTACTGAGAAACGTGTATCGTGTAAAATTTACTCACTGACAGTTTAACTACAATCACTGTAAATGTACCCTTAAGGTGGGAGGACCCCTGTTACCAGGATGTTACTCTAATTATAAAACCTAATCTACTGACCTCTTTTAGCATTGACGATGAGGTCTACTTTCGAGGGAAAAACAATTAAAAGAGAAAGTTTGTCTCTTACGTAAGATATGCTTTCACTTTCACAATCAGCGATTCAGTACAGGTTGAGAGACACTAGAGTACCTGATATTTTGTGCTCCGATGAGACAGGTACCTTAAGAGGTCCGTTCTTATGACCTCACCCATCGGTAAGGAAAGAGGTCCCCTAGAAGAATTGGGTCCCTACCTTGGGTCCAGAGGATGTACGTTCCGTCTAAGAAAATGGTAGACTCGGTGGTTGGGTGGACGTAAACTATATCGAAGTCCGTTTGTCTTTGTCTTATCTATACAATAAACCCCCCCCCCCCACCCGTTCTGTCAACGTCCTTTGTTTTCGTACGCTTAGTACGGAGAAGACACATGAAGTTCTGGGTAAAAATTTGACCATTTGAAGAGGTTCCACTGTACGACTGCAAAACTTTATTAAATAGAGTGATCTCACGTGACTGATGTTGAGTCCGAAAGTGTACTTCTGATTCCTCTATTTTTATCTTAAGGTATTGTCAGTCCATTAATAAAGGTAGTTCCTAAAGAAAGATTTCGATTCGATCTCTTTATGTCACACTCTGTCTTGTCTATTACTCCGCATATTCTCTAGTTTTGTCCCTTCGACGTGTTGGTTCACCATTAAAAGAAAGACTCTTTCGGTGTTTATTTTGGAGTCGAACCGCAGTACAAAGTATGTCTCTACACGTAGTAGAAACCTTTACATTTCCTAAAAGTTTAGATTAAAGGAACCCATCAACTCTTTTGAATCCAGACGACGACGACGACGATTCAGCGCAGTCAGCACAGACTGAGACACGCTGGGGTATCTACCGTCGGGTGGTCCGAGGGGGCAGGGACCCTAAGAGGTCCGTTCTTGTGACCTCACCCAACGGTAAAGGAAGAGGTCACGTACTTTCACTTTTCACTTTCACTTCAGCGAGTCAGCACAGGCTGAGAATCGTTGGGGTACCTGACATCGGATGGTCCGAGGAGGTGGGTACCCTAAAGGATCCGTTCTCATGACCTCACTCCACGGTAACGGAAGAGGTTCCAGATCTCTTCACTTTTATTCAAAAAATTTAGTTTCTCGTAAATAAAATCCTGAGTCTACTCTCGGGTCACTGTCCGGAATCACAGATCAACGAGGTAGAGACACCTGATCCGACTGTCCTACCTCTAAGTCCACGTCAGAACTTCGACTTAACGAAAATAAAACCCTTTGGAGTTAGTAACGAGAATTCCGGGAGTTGACTAACGTATTTCGGGTGGGTGTAATGTCTTCCATTAAACAAAATGAGTCTTGGATAACCAAATTTACAATTAATGTAGATTCTTTTACGGAAGGGTCGACTCGTACAGTCTCTAGATGTTTTTCTTTAAATGTCAAGGTACCTAATACAATGGTACACGGTGAAATAAACCTTAACTTGTAGATACGATGGACGAGGTGGAGTACTGACAACTTCCCTTTCGTTCCGACTGTTAAAAAAAAAGGGGTAACTTAGTACAGGTCACAGAATCCGGTAAGTCCGACGATAATGTTTTATGGTCTCAGACCCACCAAATATGTGTTGTAATAAATAGTGTCAAGATCTCCGATCTTCAGGTTCTAGTCCCACGGTCGTATCGGTTCACTCACTCCCAGACAAGGTCCTGTGTCTGTAAAGAAGGTGGGGATCTATCTTCCCTACTCGTTCATAAAGTCCGGAGAAAGTTTTTTTGCGATTAGGGTAAGTACACCCGAGACGGGAATACTGGATCAGTAAAAGGTTGCCAGGGTGGAGCATTTTGGTAGTGAAACCCGTAATCCAAAAGTTGTATACTTAGAAGTCTCTTGTGTTCGTAAATCTGGTGTCGTGGAACACTCCTCTGGATGATCAGATTCCATTGGGTTATGATATAGGTAACAATTTTGAGACACCACGACTAACCTTCCGGTCATGATTCTTTCGACACATTCCGTTAGGGTCCACCTGCCAGACTCTTCCGCTTGAGGAACTACCTCAAGTGTTGTTATATACTCATAGAGATACCAGAAGGAACCAATAGTAAGTGACTTTAAGATGGGGGTATGTACAAGATAAACCTTATGTTCTCAATTAATGACTCAAGGATCTGATTCATAGTGTCATAAGATCCACTGGCTATACTTTTGTAGTTCGAATACCTATGTTTCTTTTCCCTAAGACCGTCTACGTTAAAATATCATCTTTCAGGTGTTCTAAAATAAGCAAAGACTGTCATTAGTGTTCAAGTCCCTAGGGACTCTGGTAAGAACCCAAACTATTAGTCGCTCCTCATGTTCTGGAGTGACTTTCGACAATACCCAAATAACGTCGAGAAACAAAATAAAAATAAATTCAAAAATAAAAATCACCTCATATCAACTAAATGTCACAACGTTTACAGTCGAATAGAACATGTCGTTTCACTTAGTCAATATATATATATATAGAGGTGACAAAAGATCTAAGAAAAGGTACATCCAGTAATGTCTCATAACTCATCTCAAAGGATACGATATATCATCCAGGAATAATCAATAGATAAAATATATATATATAATATGTATTATATATCTATAATACATATGTATTATATGTAGTATATATGTATTATATGTAATATGTATTATATATCTATATATCTATGTATTATATATATGTATTATATATCTATATATCTATTATATGTATATATGTATTATATATCTATATAATATATATTATATATAATATGTAAAATATATATATATATATCATAACATATGCACAGCTAGGGTTAGAGTGTCAAATAGGAAGGGGTGAAGAGGGGACCATTGGCATTCTAACAAAATGTAGACACTGAGATAAAGACGAACATTTAAACATGGTAAATAAGTGACATTTACGTAAGTAAGCATGGTAAAAAATGTAAGGTGTATGTTCGTTATAGTATACTATCAACAGAGACTGAATAAGTGAGTCATACGGTGAGTACAACTACGTTTACCGTAAAACAAGAGAGACTACCGACTCATTATAAGGTGACATATAGACTTGATGTAGAAGAAATAGGTAGGAGACTACTACCTGTAGATCAAACGAAGGTACAGGACCGATAACATTAGTCACGGCGTTACTTGTAACTCCATGCACATAGAAGAGTTTAATACCAAAAGAGGACCATATACGGGTCCTCAAACGTCGAGAAATTTCGTATGTCTAATTTTCACCGGATCCCTTTTCCATATGTCCCGTCTCAGTTTCTTTGACACTTTACACCTCGAAGACCAACAGGAGGAGGTCCCCTCAGTGCCCGTCGAAATACCAGGGTCGTGAATGCATGGTCGTTTCTCGTGAACGTCTGTGCCCTCGAGTGAGGTCCGAGGCACAGGTCTCAAAAATGACCCCGAGGTAGCGGATCCGTACTCACTGACAGATATGCCGACTAGAGTCCGAGTTTGGAGAGGTCTCTGGGTCGACTATGACGTACTGGTTTTTGGGGTAGGATTTAGTGTAGCAATCACGTCGGGTTTCAAAAATGAGATTTAGTGTGACAAATGTAGGGATAGAGGACCCGGTTCCGGAAGTTACATTTGTTTTCGTGAAAAGAGTCACAGTTGAAAACTGTTGAAAGCGGTGCAAAAGAGTTTCTTTTGTTCGATGTCCAAATCTCTCCTCGAGGGTCCTCTGTTCCCGTTTCACGTGTGCAGGGGGACCAACTCCGACTCGGGAAGTGATATGTCGGTCCACCGACCTAAACGAACTGTTCCGAGGGAGCAACATTGAAGTGTGATTCTTTTACACTTCACTGTTTGTGACCAGTTCGTAAATAGAAGAAGACCAGAAAGGGACTTTACAAAAAGGACGTAATAGAAGTAATTGGGAAAACGTCAGGGACTCCACCTGTGATAAAAATTACCGTAATACCTCTCTTCCTTTTGTTTCGAACGGATTTTGAAGTCTCGATAACTCACCAACCTCTCCCTCATATATGTTCCCGATGTCCAGAGATCCCAAATATGAATGTTGATGATATAAAGATAATATGGTGGTAAAGGTAAACAAAAAGAAATCATAAAAGTAAATAAACCGACACGACCCAGAATTAACACCGTGTAGTCCTTAGAAACCAGAGAGAACACTGTATCCCCGAAATCAAGGGACTGGTTCCTAACTTGGGACCAGAGGACGTGATCCTCGCGTCTCAGATTCGGTGACCTGGTGGTTCTTTCAAAGTGGTGGTAAAGGTAAACCTCATTGTGGGTGATCCGATCACGTGTCGGTTTCTTTAAACGACTTACTTATGACAGGTCTGGTCGGTAAGACAAGATGTTATATATACTTAATTCTTACAATATTGTACTTTGAGAAGAACGATAGGTAAATTGTCTTTATTTATGTTCGGTCTTTCTGTACTTCTGAATGGTACTCGAGTACTACGGAACTAGTTTCCTCCAAATCTACTGGTCTCATAAAGTTTACTAGAAAAAAACAGACCGTAGGGTCTCCAGACGTGTGGGACCCCGCGGTGTGTTATTATTCTAAGGTTATCACTTTCCGTACGGAAAGAAATATTTTCTCCCGTTCCCGTTAAGACTTTCCCCTCTACCCTTTCTTCTGGACATAAACTCAGAAGTTTATGTTTAGTAAAGAGTCTCTCTTTTTCAATCTTTTCTCTTGTGTACCTACAACTCTCAGACTTTTGACAAAGAGAATTTTGAGAGGTACACTCGTATGTGATACCTTTCGAAGTACCTGGGATCTTATGGAACCAAACCATTGTCTCTCACACTGACTAGGTCATAAAATTACTAAAATTAAAACCTACTTTAAAGGTAATTAAATGGTACATTGGTTACCATGACTATTAATTATTTATTTTACCTTGTCCCAAGGACTTTTTCCTCACCTGTCTACTCCTTACATTGGACTTCGGATTCACTTCCCTCAAGTTATGTGTCTCCCTCTTCCCTCAAAATTGAAAAAACTCCTTATTACCAACCACTGTACACCAGGAGTTCCACGGTACATTTCTCGGGGTGCGGGGGCGTTGTTGAGTCCTGTCCCCTTTCACATCTCAGTACCACAGTACTACCTCCTTACAAAGTTGGGTGTCGGGAAGTAATTACTACCGTACTCGAGAGACATCGTACAAGTCAAGTCAAGTCAGCGAGTCAGTACAGACTGAGAAACGTTGGGGTACTTGACGTCGTGTGGTCTGGAGGGACAGGTAGTGGTTGAGGGCCTCAAGTGAGTTTGAGTAGTACAGGTAGTTCAGCCACTACGGTAGGTCAATAGAGTAGAAGACAGCAAGGGAAGAGGAGGACGGGGGTTAGGGAGGGTCGTAGCCTCAGAAAAGATTACTCAGTTGAGAAGCGTAGTCCACCGGTTTCATAACCTCAAAGACGACATCGGTTCCCATAGGTTTTATCCTACGGTCGTTGTCGGTATGTTTACTGGTGCGTTATTCTCTCGTTGTGTCTGGTCGAGATTCGTTGTTTTCGACAAGAATCACCCTTTTATAACTACTGGGGGTAATGAAGAATTAAGATGGAAGCATACTCTCTTTCTAAGGACCTTCTTCTTCCTATCCTCGAGTTTGAGGAAGGTCCTTCGGTTGACTCCTCGGATTCGGTACCTTAAAGGTAAACCCAGATCTCAGTGAAAATACCGGTTTGACACAGAGGATGGGGGTTTCACCCATCGGAACCTTTGTCGTCAGTGTCAACACTAAAAATACCTTTATAATTATGTCTGTAATAAGATAAAATGACGGACATTTAAGATCTTTGTCTATTAACACTTTAAATTATACATTTCGACGGGATGAGTCTCCTAATAAAATGTGACTAGTCTTTTATTTACTGGGAAGTTCTTTAAACCGGTTTTATATCAGTCACGAAGTAACATGGATGTGACATGTTTATGAGGTTTCATCACAAAATTATTTGTTCTCTTTATGACTTAAGTGTGGTCATCTTACTCAACTTTTCACTTTTAGAATTAATTCGTTAACATGTTAAGAATGATTTTTTATTTTTTATAAGACATATAGTTCCCGTAAACAAAGTCAAACCCCGATAAATAGGGTGACTTAACTGTCAGAGAACTGGAAGACCAAAATGAAAGAACAACGATACGATGAATTTGAACACTTAACATACCAGGTCTTCTTCGTACCTGGGAGAGGACCATAACAAGATACTCCGTTGAAAAGTTTGAAAATTAACTCTCGTCCTTCATCCGAGGGGTAAAAGTCTTAACCTTTGAAGGTCACGGTCGTCCATGTGGAGTGTACTCCACCCATTATTTATTTTTCCTGACTGCCTGTCGTACGAAGAATTTTCTTGCCCACACATAAGTCGAAGGAAAAATAACAGTGAATATTAATTAATAACTCCTCTTTCCATACCGTCCCACCCTATTACCCAGAACTCCAGTTTCTATTTCAGAGACCCCTCCCCGCTCATCCTCCCAGAGTTGAAAGCAACTTTCTTAAACGGAAACAAAGGTTAAGGTACCGGAAGAAGTCGGTAGTGTATCGTATTTATCTTCTACCTTGAATTTTTTTATTATTAATTTCTTCCGTCCTACCAAAACAAAGATATTTACGGAACTTGTTTTGTACACAAAGACAAATTATGACCTATTCGAGGTCAACTACAGATCTAGGAACAGTTTTACAAATGAAAAGACACCCTAAAAAAAGAAAGGTCACCCAGTAAGACTTCGGTACCGATGTCGAGACCTGAAGTTTCAAAGACGGTCGAAGTGACCTTTTCGGTAACACAATCGGGAGAGGGTAAGAGTGACCTTGCTTTAGAGTTAAAAAATTTTGAGTAAAACCCGGTCTTTTACTAGTTAGAAACATGTTTTTTTTTTTTTTTGTTGGTCTTTTTAAACTACTTCTCAACTTCCTTTAAGTGGTTTCATTGATGCTTCTGTTATTTATGACTCTTTTACCCTATGAGACGTAACATGTTCTTTCTCGAACCACAGTACATTTTGTTGTAGTCGTTGTTATTACAAAAGAAGAACCCGTCAACACTTACTGACTACACTCAGATTTTGGTACCGTTTTCTTCCAAACTTTTATTTTCTACAATGAAATGTGATGGGAACCAATAAAATAAGTTGACATATCCTGACGTCTTCAATGTTATGTATACGGTACTAATTATTTATACAGTTCTGTTGCTTACTTATGTAGACTTACTAATATAGAATGTAAAAATGATCTTTTGAATTGAGTATCATTGTTCATATATGATACTATGGTCTATGACGTACTGTTGATGTTTACGTCCGATTTTTTTATCACACACATCTAGTGTCGATAAATTGACTTTTTTATTGAAACATTTTCAGTTGATTTTCATTCCGGAGACTATCATGAGATTTTCCTAAACTAAAGAGGGAAAAGTTAAAAATTTTAGGAAATCTGTTAAAAGAAGTTGTAGACTCATTTTGTGAGTGAGGAGGGGTCGTAAAGGGTTCGTCACGTCTTTGACTTGGTGTTTCTAGACCCAAAACCAGGACTCAGATGGTGGAAGGTTACGATCCAAATATTCAACCGTAAACGACACATTGTTTAGTGGGGTTTTGTGTCGCGGAATTTTGTTGTTAGCGACTAACCACGTGTTAAGATACCCAATAGACCACCAAGATGGGGGACCTGACCGAACGACCCTGACTGACTACATCTTACTGGAGTAGTGTACAGAGTCCGGAGTAGACCCGGAGGTCCTCAGGTCGGGTCCAGAGTAGTGGGGTGTCGTCAATCTATAGGTCGTCCATCTTTCCCGTTCGTGTTACGTGTCGTGAATCGTCCCTAGACAATCGTGGTGTAATCGACGACAAACTAGTCACTTTCGTTAGTATACTCATTGAGTCAGTCTCGTCTTCCCCTACGTATCCCTTATTTTGCTCCTCTACACTTGTCGTCGTCCTCCTTTCCCCATAATGACATTGGTAGATGGTCAATTTGAGAGTCCCTGAGTAAAAGAAGTAGGGATTTAACCTCTTGTATTATTACACTTAAAGAAATTTTTCAACCTAAATTTACTCTTTTATATATACCTTCGAAACTTTTTACGTTTCTTGAGGTATTAACAATTCATAATGGTATAACGATCTCTTTAGAGAGAACAGACCCATCGGAAAAAAAGGGGGAGACATGGACAATTCAACGAAATCAGCACAGACTGAGAAACACTGGGATATCTGACATCGGGTAGTCCGAGGAGACAGGTACCCCAAGAGGTCCGTTCTTATGATCTCACCCAACGGTATGAGAGGAGGTCCCCTAAAAGGGTTGGGTCCCTACCTTGGTCGTAGAGAATCCGGAGGACGTGACCGTTCACCCAAGAAATGGTGAATCGAGGTGGACCCTAGATTCCTAATAATATTAATAATAACAATATAAAAACAAAAATATATTATAGTGGTTTGTTTAATTTTTGTCTGACTGGGGACCCTTAAGGACTCACCAGGTCCCCAATCCTGGGACGAGCAAGTGGTACCTCCTGGGTCCAAGTTAGGGACCAACCCCTTGATTCTAGGGTGTTCGACACTCCGAGTTGAATTTTCTGTGAGTGTGTGTGTGTTTTGGTCTGACTGAGGTTATCTTTTGTTAAATTTAAAAGACATATAAACTTTTCGTTTTAGTGATGAAAAATTTTCACTTTCGTTTTCAACGAAACACTGGGGTACCTATCAGGTGCCTCAAGAGGTCCGGTCTTATGACCTCACCCATCGGAAAGGGAAGAGGTCCCCTAGAAGAGTTGAGTCCTTAGTTTGGGTCCAGAGGATGTAACGTCCGTCTGAGAAATGGTCGACTCGATGGTTCCTTCGTGTAAGTCGGTCAGTAGATCCATCATAAGTTGTCATCTTTTGTAGACTGTAGAATGAATAAGAGACATCTTACTTCTGAAAATGTATAAAACGGTTTTATCGACCGGTTAATTTGTTTCGACCAAAAATATACTATAGACCTACAAAGTAGATGGATTTTGATTTCTAAACTTAGAGATAACTAGTCAATTTAAGGAAAACAAAAACTGAAGTAAAACAAAAATTTTCTATCATGTTACCGGACAAAAAATTATTGAAACTAATAACATCTTATTTAACACATTAAATAATCTATTCTAACTTTACAGAAAATGACTCTTTTCAAAAGGAATGGTGTAGGGTCACATAGAGAAGTGATTTAAAGGATTAAAACACGATTAAAAATGAAAGAGTTATGAGTGACAGGAGTCCTTCGTCTTCGAAATATCTTTTTAACCATGAGACAGAATTATACTCCACAGGGATATACCGATGACAAGTATCTCTCCGTGGTCTGGTAAGTGTGGATGGTGGCTCGTGAAGTAAGTCACGAGTAAAAATTTAAGGAAAAACAAAAGAAAAAGAGGTCAGGGTCAAAATGGGTGGAACAAAAACAAAAAAATAAGATAAGGGAATAACACAGTAACATCAAAGGTTCTACCGAGTCGCCATTTCTTAGACGGACGGTTCGTTCTCTTTACACAGGTTAGAGATCCAACGGTTCTAGGGAACCTCTTCCTTTCTCTTTGGGTGAGATCATAAGAACGGACTCTTTAGGGGTACCTGTCTCCTCGGACCGTCCCATGTCTCTGCCCCAGTGTTTTCGACCTGTTTTGCTGATTTCTTGTTGTTTTTAACACAGTAATCGGTGTCCTAAAGAATCGTTTGTGTCAGCTAAGTGACATTTAAACTCAGTAAAAGATGTTATTTCTTATGAAACTCTGTATTTAGTATTAATAATTTTCTTTGTATCATTAACCATTTTTTTTTTTTTTCCTTTTGGGAACCTTATATAAATAGTGACAAATATTTTTATATCTTGTTCATTTAGATCGACTCTATGATAGGTTTTACCTTTTTCTACTCTGGGAAACGGTTAAATCAACCGTTTCTTATAGTGTGATTATTTTAAATTAATTTAATAATTCATAAATTTTACTTAAAGATTGAGATCGAATAACTCACCAAGGGAAAATACATAAACTTCGGGATAATACTTCAGATACGTATTTCTTTGAAGTTTACATTTTCGTGGGATAAATTACATAAGTAGAACTACTTTTTAACGTAAAGTAAATAGGAAGGCTTTAAATGTAGTGGAGTCTTGTGATGTAGAGTTAAATATAAAGGGAGGGTAGTCCTTTGTGTATTCTTTCGTGACAATATTTATATAGGGGGTGTTTCACCGACACGAAATATTTATGTTGAGTAAATAAAGTTTACAAAGTAAAGTTATTATTACATATTATTATAACAGGTTAAATGTTACTTACAGTTTAAAGACCATCTACTATATTACCTATAAATGATTGAAGTGAAAAATGTAGTGAGTGTTGGTTGATATATCGGTATACAGAAGTTGTAAAAAGTCTTTTAGTAAAGAATGTCACTCCGTACCTTTAAACGGAAACATTCTTTCTGTCTTAATCCATGTAAGAAACCTTTGTATGAAAGAAACCTTTTCTTTTACTGAAAGAAACCTTTTTGTGTTATATGATCGTATAATGATATACCTAAACTTTTGTGGTTATCCCATTAGTGTAAAGGATATAATATGATGTATATGATTTTAGGTGGTTTTTTTGTTTATGGTTATTTGTTGGGTTGTATAATGTTTTTTTTGTGTTCATATGAGGACCCAACGAAATGGAGCCGGTTTGTTGTCACCTTCTGTCGTGAGTGAGTAAACAACCGTACATGACGCGATTTTGAGAGTAATCCGTCGAAGACGTCCTTCGATCCGGGTACCCAGAACGATGCATACCTCTACAAAAGGGGGAAACTTTGAGAGTTTGTGAGAGTCTTACTGTCTCTTTCCAAAATCTGAGGAGTCAGACCTTCGTGTTTGGGTCTGAAAGATGAAAGTTCGGCGACTGGAGTGAAGAGAGGGTAGACTGATCAGCAGAGGAGATTGGTAGGTCAAACAACGGACTTAGTTTGTGACCTTAGTCAAGTGTTAGTAGGTTCAGACAGGCAAGAGGGACTGTAGAAAGTTGGAGAGGTGTACCGGGGGGTCATGACCAGGGAGTGAGGTCGGACGGACTGGGGGGTCCGACCGTGACGTTCGGTGGAGGACCAGAGAGGGACCGAAACAGAAAGAGGTCCAGTATAATCCAACTGGTTTTTCAAGCAAGACCAAAAAGACGTGTTAGAATATTTTTGGGTTTGCTGGAAAGACTGGTTCGGCTATAGAGTCTGGGTGAATTGTCGGACAAAATTTGAACGGAAAAGAATTCGAAGAGTTATAAGAGAACCAGAGAGAACGTCTTTTTCGTTGTCTTTGGAAAGTCTTGTCCTCTTTATAGAGTCTCGTATTGTTAGACGGAGTCACTTCGAAGAGCGGTTTACATGGTGAAGTTCATCGACGAAATGAAAATTTTACTTGTTAATTTTATACTCTTCTCGATATGTGTCAAAAGAAAGGGAGAATACATAAGAATCGTCCGTGAAATCAATATGGATTCCGTCGTCGGAAGGAAACACCGAGTCGACCATTTCTTAGACGGACGTCACTCCCTCTGGACCCAAGGTGGGGACTTAACCCTTCTAGAGGACCTCTTCCCTTGACGATGAGTGAGGTCATAAGACCGGACCTCTTAAGGTACCTGACATATCAGGTATCCCAACGTTTCTCAGTCTGTGTTGACTCGTTGAAAGTGAAGTGAAGTGAAGTTCCGTCGTCATCTGATCTACAGACGAAATGTTGGTTTTTTAAGTACCAAACATCTACTATACAATCTGATAGGAATGGACCATCTATGCAATCCTTGTTTTTAGAAAACGAAAGTATAAGAAGGATCTTCAGAAGAGATTGAAGTGTGGAGGAGTTTCAATTGTAAGGAATTCTTATGTTAGGTTTAAATAGTTGTGTAGTAGTTTAGGGAACTGTTAAACTGAAATTTAATAAAATGTATGGGGTTGATGTGTGGTTACGAGGTCCGTTTTACCTGATATCCCTTGTTAGTTGGAAGTCGACGAGAGACCTGTTGAAGTACGTGAGTTTCGGTTCGAAAACTGTACTGTACGGATGATGAGACGGGTAATAAGTCCGTAAAGAGTCTAAAGTGAGGTCGTTTATTCCTCTATAAATACAGAATACGAATTCCGTGTCCTTCATATGAATCTAGGCGTTTGATTTCTTCGTAATACTCTATTTGTCTCCTTTTTTCCCGGTTTTCCCTTTCAATACTTTATGATTTTATAAGTTCACATAGTAAAGATTTGTGTCATATAGTGAATGTTACTGTTCCCACATCATATTTTAATCAACGGTATACTCCTTTGTCCTTTTATATTGACTAATAGAAAAGTTTTCTGTTAATCGTTTCAAGATGGAATTCTGACTGACTGCATAAACTCGTTTGTTCTTAAAATTTTGTTAAGAAAATTGTTACTAGTTACTATACTTTTATTCATACAATTATTATTCATTTTCCTTCCTGAGAGTCGTCTCTTTGACTTTCTTTTTCTTGGTTTGTTTTTAAAGGTCTTTTCATGTAATGGATTTAATTTTTTTTTTTTTTAGTGTGTAACCTCAACTGTCTCAGTCACTGGAACTTCCTATTTATGATCTTTAATAGATTAGACTTCTTGTTACTTTTGTATTTTCTTTTTATTTGTCTCGGAGTCCACGTATACCGTTTTAAAAATTTAAATGTAAAATATAAGTTATATTTATAATTAATTATAAATGTAAATCGACCATAGAGTCTTTCTCTCTTATACCCCGTTTTCATGGACTTATTTACCGTCGGTTTTACGAAGGTTTAACCACTTTTATTATTCGTATGTTTATATTCTTAGACTTACTATATGTACCTCATGTTTAAGTATAGTATAGATTCGTATCATATCAGGTTGATAGAATTTGGGATTTCTCTTTTTAGGGACTTTCGTTGTTCTTTTGTTTATACGTAATTTGTGTCTTCTTGTCACTAATCGATTGTTCACTGAAGGGTTGATATTAATACTTACGGTCTTTTGTAAGTTTACGTATAAGTTTCAGGACTTCTCTTTTGTTTTATTTTTTTATTATTTTATTTTTGATTCTTAAAATATAATTCGTATCGATAAGGAGTTTTTATTTACGTTTCCTCTCTATAAAATCTAAAAAATTACTCTCTTAAACAGTACTCCTTTTTATATTATATTTTTTACCATCTCTTTGAAAGATTAGATTACCTTTTGTTATGGTCTCCATTTGGACCTGAAGATCCTTCGTTCCCTCTTGTGGTCTTTACCATTCAAAGGACTATTTGTATCTCATTATATAAGAAAGGATTATAGACACATTATGTACATTGGTAAATTTCGTTTTAAATATTGTAACAAAAAACTCAACATATTACATACCCGTACATTGTGTCTACTGTTGATATCGTATTTTCTACCTCTCCCTTCTTTACTTGAATACACCAATATTCCAAAGATATAAAATACACTTGATTTTGTAATGATTAGGTGGATCAAAACAATTTTCGATATCCATTAAATAATATGAGAGATCTCGTTGATGATTTTATAATCTTCTTGAGTCTATGGTATTATTGAGTAAAAGTTCTGTCACTGATAGCGGAACTAGTTTAGGTTCCTTCATTTGTTTAAATTGAGGTCATCTTATTAGTAGCCGTAACATGAAAAATTAACTTCACATTAAGTGGATATTAATATAATATAATTATAATATAATCAAAGTCCACATGTTGTATTACTAAGTAATAAAAATATATAATGTTTTATTATTGGTGTCATTAGATCAATGGTAGACAGTAGTATGACTAAGGTCAGCGACTGACGTCCCATCTTCCCCAGGGTCCTGACCACGCTGGGACGACCACTGATCCATCCGGGGGTCGAGACTATCCGATTTCTCTCTTAAGGATTTGTCACGGACAGCCGTGTCTCAGGAACACCATCTTGTTTGAGGGATTTCACAATCTACAATGGTCGTAGATACAGGGGTCCCACTCAGGATAACAGAGCTCAGAGAGGTCCCCCGAGAGGTTCTAGTCGTTCACTCAAACTGGTCCTAAGAAAGTTTACTAAAGGGGGTGTGACCCAGAGTCTCGTACACTCTATCGCACGTACGGGAAACTCTCATCTGAAAGACAGAGGATGTCGGGAGACTGGAAGTTTCGGTAAGACCCCCGAACAGAAGAGTCACGTACTGGACCTCAACCCCTCGGATTCCACCCCGAGTCTGAGGAAGAAGGAACCGCTCCCGGAGACATTATATTATCACAAATAGGAGGGTAGATACCCAGTGGATGGGTCTTCACAGTCAGAACTGATATGTGTCGGACTGGGATGAAGCGCAGAACAACGTCTCGGAAGAAACGTGGAACGCTTAAAAAAAGGACGATCAGGAGTCCAGCTAAAGTATCTATCTATGAAGTATTTGTCGACATTAAAACCACTAGGGGTGCCCTTCTATACTCGAGTCCCAGAAGGAGAAAGTGGTACCACCGGTGGTTCTTGATTGTAATATTAAGATTTACTTTAAAAATAACGTAACAAAGAAAGGTTTGATAAGTCACTCACAATGTTAACACACCATACTGTCTTCAATATTATCAAATTTTCTTTTACATTTCGTGACTAAATGAGTGTTGTTATTAATCCAAGGATTAAGGTTAACATAGCCCTTCTCTTAAAGGATAGTGATCAAGTGCATTTCCGTAAATTTCCGTTTATAAATAGTACCATGAACAGAATATCTCCTTCCCCCTCATTTACCTTAGACTATTCAACCCATTCGGTTTCTACCTTCGTCAGTTACTTCATAATATTTTCTCAATGTCTCATCTACATGTGTATCTTTGTACTTACAGTGACTTTGTACATATTATAGTATATTCTTTGCTTAGTGGTCAGATCCAAGCTATGTCCCATGTCCGACGAACCCCGACCACGTGACCCTACTGGGTCTCTCTACCATACCCCTCCCTCCTCCCTCCCCTCAAGTCCTAACCCTTGTGTACATGTGGACACCGTCTAAGTACAACTACATACCGTTTTCGTTATGTCATAACATTTCATTTTATTTCAATTTTTTTTTCTTTGTACTTACATAGAAGTTTTGTATTGACTCATTTATTTTTGGTTCGTTTCTAGTCTAACTTTAGAGATTTTGGTATGTAAAATCCATTTAATTTTTACGTACGAGAGAGTTGTTGGGATGTGTAGAGGTCCTTGTTTATGTTTTATTAAGAATATTTGTACAATCTTACTCACAAAGAACTCTTTCCTTACCTTTCTTTTCTCATGTCTTCTCCTATTCTTTACTATCTATTATCCACCGACCTACCTACTTACCTACCTTCCTTCCTTTCTGTCTAACTAACTGTCTAATTTTCATTACCCTCATCGATAAGTGACTCGTTATTATTATTACACATTATTTTACTTCTCTTACTTATTGAGGGGGAAACATGGATTGATTCCAGGTAGACTTTCTCCTTTCTTTTTCCTTTCCTTTGACCCAAAAGACTTATAGTGAACCAAAAAAGAGAGAAATAAAAAGACGAACCCTGTCAATACTAAATCAAAGTGTGAACAAAATATTGAATTTGACTACCTGTCCAAAATACTTTCTGGGTAGTTTGATGACAATGTCATTAAGAATCGTTAATTTTCATAATCCGTCTTGTAAACGTCACTGGTGACATCTGTATTTCAGTCTAAAAATTGTAGATATGTGAGAATTTTCGTTTACTTTTGATCAAACCAAACAAAACTACACATGGTGACAGATTACTAGATCCGGTCTGTTATCGAACGTATGGTTGAGGTTGTCTTGTTCGACAAAAACATGACGAGTAACTCGATTCTTATAGTAAATGTAAAATTTTAGCTAAACATTCATGGATGTATCGTAGGACGTATGACGGAGAACCGATCGTCTCGGATTTTATAAATGTTAAATACCATTTTGTAGACAGATGTTACGCCCTCTGGGTCCTAGTTAGAGACCAAACCCTTCTAGGGGACCTCTTCCTTTACCGTTAGGTGAGGTCCTGATGACGGACCTTTTAAGGTACCTGTCTCCTCGGACCATCCGATGTCAGGTACCCCAACGTTTCTCAGCCTGTGCTGACTTGCTGAAGTGAAGTGTATCGTAGGAAGTATGACGGAGAACCGATCATCTCGGATTTTATAAATGGTAGTGCTAGAAATTCTTTGACAAACGGTTGGGGGATAGATCTAGTCTGTTTTTTATTGTAAAGACTATAAGAAAGGTAAAATACCGAACATAGAGTCCAATATTCTTTTACAATGTCTTTGTCAAACCCCTTTACTTCCTCTTTAGTAACAAACGGTTGGGGACTTCATCTTATACCCTTTTACATGACGACCAACATTTTTTTATAATTAATATCCATCTATAGATTCTAGGAAACCTCTTATTAAATGCTTTATTTGTGTCGTAGTCATGTTCTCATATTACTAATAGTATCTAATACAAAAGGTTCCACTCATACTGTCTTAAAAGGTAAGGTGTGTCAAAAGAAAATTACTGGATAACTGTAGGGAGAGTGACTATCTACCCGTAAACCCATACAACCACTGGTACTTCCGTCACTCCGATGTCTGAGTCATTCGGTCTTTACCTAGCTGTCATATTAAGTTTGAAGGGGAAAACACAAGTTACTAAATACGTATTCAGACAAAGAATTCTTAGTGTTTGTTACACCAGGTTTCTTATTCGCATTAAAAAGTAGAACTTACAACCTCAAACCAGACTGTATTGGCAAAGATTTTTTATTCCGAATTCTATGTGTGAACATTAAGCACAAACATTACTTTCATTTTGTCGAACTAACAGTAAAAAACAATGGACACGATTTTACACAGTCGGTTTTACTTCTTATATATATTTAATAAAGTATTGTAATATTTTTATATAAACTAGATATAAACCCTACTACTTTAAAGGACACGAACCTTACTGTCGCTACATTTGAAGTTCTTTTCTGAAACAAAACAACAAAAAAAACTGCTCCTGTTTGTACTGTAAAAGTGTTTCGGAAACCAGAATTGGAATCTTTAGACCGACGAGTCTTATTTCCGTCTCTTTTACTCGTTCTTTCGAGATTTCCACCCGAGGATAATAATTTACGTTTATATAAGTATTTCCTTAACCGGTTTGTCCTTCCATATAAAGTGAAAATTACTTAAAAAATTTGTGTGTTTATAAGACGTCCACACGCAAATATTAAATTAATCGGAAATTTCCTTCGTCACCAATAGTGACCAATACCCGGACCCCACTAATCTACAATAGATCTGGATTCAAAAGTAGAAAATAGAACGTATGTACAATATATTTTAAAATTTAGGTAGTTTTCGATGGAGTAAAGAGGAAAGTATAGAAACTAAAAAAGACGTCTCAGTGACTTTCGAGATTTCCGTGGTACAAATACCAAAACTCAACACAACGATCTTTACGAAGGCATACTACTTTTACGATGTACATGAAAATTTCTGTGTAAAAAGATTTTTTTTGAAATTTTGTGACTACTCCTTAATTTTATGTAAAAAGTGCATTATATAAGAACACCATGTGCCAGTCTACTACTGTTAATACTTGTCTGTACGTGTTCGTAGTTACCGAGTTGGGGATTTATGTCACTTATTTTCACAGAATGACTTAAAAATTACAATTTTATGAGTTTATTGTAACTGTTTTAGATGGGATACCCACATATGATATCCTACAACTAGTCTCGTGATTTTTTCGACCACTCACTCACTCACTCAAGTGAGCGAGTCAGTACAGGTTGAGGAACGTTGGGATACCTGACGTCGTGCGGTCCGGAGGGACAAGTAGTGGTTGAGGACCTCGAATTGAGTCCTCAATTCAAACTCAACCACTACGCTAGGTTGGTAGAATAGGAGACAGTAGGGGAAGAGGAGGACGGAAGTTAGGAAGTGTCGTAGTCCCAGAAAAGGCTCAGTCAAGAAGCGTAGTCCACCGGTTTCATAACCTCAAAGTTGAAGTTGTTGTCAGGAAGGTCACTTATAAGTCCTGACTAAAGGAAATCCTACCTGACCAACCTAGAGGAACGACAGGCTCCCTGAGAGTTCTCAGAAGAGGTTATGGTGTCAAGTTTTCATAGTTAAGAAACCACGAGTCGAAAGAAATATCAGGTTGAGAGTGTAGGTGTGTACTGATGACCTTTTTGGTGTCGAAACTGATTTACCTGGAAACAACCGTTTCATTACAGAGACGAAAAATTATACGACAGACGACGACGACGACGACGATTCAGCGAAGTCAGTACAGGCTGAGACACGCTGGGGTATCTGCCGTCGGGTGGTCCGAGGGGGTAGGGACCCTAAGAGGTCCGTTCTTGTGACCTCACCCAACGGTAAAGGAAGACGACAGATCAACCAGTATTTTGAGTTGTAAGTCTTTTGATTCTAGTACCGTAGACCAGGGTAGTGAAGTACCGTTTATCTACCCCTTTGTTGCCTTTGTCACTGTCTGAAATAAAAAAACCCGAGGTTTTAGTGACGTCTACCACTGACGTCGGTCCTTTAATTTTCTGAGAGCGAGGAAGCTTCTTTTTTTCCACCCAAGTGAGAAAATTAGTAGCAAACCCATTAGTTCCATAAACTTTTCAGTTTTAATAATTACTAAAGTGATTGTCAACGAATCTTCGATGTTTCGGGTGGTTCGTAAACGAACCGACAAAATTGATAAATTAAACGAGTACACATTTCATTTGTTTTTAAAATTTCAAAGACGTGTTTTTATTCTATGTCCAGATCTGTTCGTGTACGTTGTTTAAGTTAACCTGGAGGTATCGACCTACGTCTTAGACGTCTAAACGTCCCGGTTAAGATAAAGTTGTGGTAAAATGTGTCCATACACTGGTGGACACCTAGAAGATAGGTAACCCCAGGATTTTGGTCACGGGGGACGTATTGCTTCCTGCTGACATGAAAAACTCTACCGAACTTTTTTTATTGTTCTCGTTTGAGAGACAGTCCTATAAACTCTAATTTCAAGAGAAATCTACCTAGGTATACTCGGAATAAATTAAAAAATTTGAAGTGAATACGTGTGTTCACAAACCTTCTACATTAATAAAGTATCTTAATAGAAGTTTTTTATAAGAATTTACTGTTTTATGCACAAGGATATACGAAATACCCTGGATCTTACTCTTGTGAAATATATTTGGTTTGAACTTTTGTAAAAGTGTCAAAGTATCGACAACGGGTGTATACGTAGGTACTAAAAGATGACTATGTTTACTTGTACTAGGGAAAACAGTTCATGTCGACTTTCATTTCAGCTCGACAATAAGACGTCAATGATTTTCTTTGAATATCGAATATGAGTAAAAGACAGAAAGAGATCCTTCACTTTGAGGCAAAGACCTTCTTTGTAGGATAAAAAGAAGATGATTCAATTAAATATTCTATACTCATGTTTTACCGGTCATTTTTTCTCCTGTAAGTTTACGGTGTAGTGGATATTACCGTTATTATGATAACGAAGACAGTTCACCGGCTGTCTATTGGAAGATAAAAAAAAATTCTTAAGAGACTGAAAGTGACATGATTACTACATCTTAACAGTTTACTTTTTCAATTTACTTCCAAAATATACTGTATACGTTCTGAACGTAATTATTTTCTTATTATCTCTGGTTTTACCGTCTATTTGGTTTCTGGTTAAACTTCTTCTTTATTTTAGTGATCGAAAAGTAGGGAATAGATGTATTGAGTAATTCTGTATAAGTTTGTTTACCTAACAAAATATTATATTAAATCTTAGTAAGAGTTTAAAAGGAACCGTCACCATTGCAAAGGAATCACTGAGGTTTCACAGTTGTACGATAAAGAGAGAGGAGAGAGAAACCCTTGGGTCAATGGAACCGTAAAAGGGAACTTCATTACACAAAGAATTAAACGGAAGTTACAGTGTAGATATAGAGAAGTCGTTCTGAGTGGTAGTCGATGTATTCTTCGAGTCACCCATGTCCATACTAATATCTTCCTTTTTTTTATAATTACCATACTAGTTTTTTTTTGATCCCAAGGACACGGTCAAGAGAATTATTGATGTATACCAGTTGTGTAAAAGAAGTGGACGTTTTACTCTATAAACCAATCTACTTGAGATACCCAGGAGACTAGAGTTTATGATACTAAATCTGTTTAATGTCTAACAAGTCTTCAACAGGAAGTCCTACTAATCAGAAGGACTACCTATTTGTCTGACTTTAACTTTACCTGTATTAGTCCTCTTTTACCTTCTCTTCGATAATATTTATAAGTCCAGTTCTATTGGATCTCTCTCCTCTTTTCTTTTACGATACCTACAATCCCTCCTTCTTAACGTTGTATGGTTGACCAACTCACACTCAGTTCTCTCTGTCCTTTCTCTTTCTTTTCCTTTCTCTGTGTTGAGACTCTACAATTCACATCCACTGACTCTGCTCTCATCAAATTTTCTAAATTTCCAAAAGAAAGTTATTAAGTCGTATAGAACTAACTTCTGTATATCCAACTTTACAGAGTGTTCATCTACCGTCGAGTCTTCTCTCAGTCCTTTTCTTTTTATCTCAAACCTAGTAGAAGTACCTATACTGTCCATTTGAGTACTGTGACTCGCACGGTCGGTCACCCCTCTTACGGTCACCGTCCTGACTCACGGTTCGTTTCCAAATATAACGTTCCCTGAGTCCAATAAATCTAAGTCGTCAAATTTTTAGTGTCCACTGATCATTCCTTTGTGTTTTGTTTTGTTGTTTTTTTTTTTGGGAGTTGATGAATATATAAGACAGGATGTAAGATTGAAAATCTTTTGACATTGTAAAAGTAATACCGGTTCTTATTACAGTAAATAGTATATACAAAGTGTCGACAAACTTGATGTATGTGTGTATAGTTGAGGACGAGAATTTAGAAACAAGTAAAGGGAGTGTGAAAGAATCATATACGAAAATAAATAAAAAAATAAGTAAATAAAATTAACCTCCGATTAATGAAATGTTATAACATCACTAAAAATGGTATGTAAATGTACTTAGTCGGTACCCATATCTAGGACGGTATTTTACGTATTTCTGTCAACTGTCGAAAACAAAGGTAACATCTGACATGACTTTTGTAGTGTTTCATACGGGGAAACGACATTGTACAAAACGGAATGTAAATTGGAACGGACAATCAGTCAAATAATGAGATCGTTAAAATAAAAGTAAAAACACCTAGTTTGTCTTGAAATTATATCTCTTCACAGTTCGATATTATTTACATATTCTTCGAACTCTAACTGTCTACGTGTAACGATATAAATTTTATTGGTTGTTCTTCGATGACATCTCGTGACCCTTACGACAGGTCGTTAAAATTTATTAGACGAACGACACCGAAAAAACATGAATGTAAAATTGAAAAGAATCGGTAAAGTAAAATCCAGAATTACAATCCAAAGAGTCGTAACCTCGATGACTGTAAAACCTACCGTATCACTAAACTAGACCCCCGAAACACCACACAACGCCCTATAAATCATCGTAGAGACCGGAGGTGGGTCATCTACGGTCCTCGTGACGGTAGAAGTCAACGTTGTTAGTCTTTACAGGTTTGTGTCCACTTACAGGAGATACCCCTCTCCGGTTTTAGTTGGGGATTTAAGTACCAAAAAAAAGGAAATTATACATTAGAATAGGGTATTCCATAATATAGAAACTAAGATAAGACTAGAGATTAAAATACCCCCAAAACCGAATAAAAAGATAGAAAACAGTTTACGTTTTATATAAAACGCACACGGTCACACAAACACACACACACACACTATCAAGGAAAAAAGACTCTTTGATTTACCAGTATTAGACAAGAGGCAAAAGGTCACTAACACTACCATTGAAATGTAGTAAGTAACTGTAGAAAAGAAAAATTTTTTAGTCGAACTGACATATATAACTAAGGGACGAGACTTGGTACTTTACTCATTGTACAAGTATGGAGAAAAGTGGAAACTGTCTACAGGTTAAAACGATCGAAAAATTTATTTCAAACAAAGTAACGAGTAAAATAATCTTAATCCCTCTTTAAACAATGGGAGTGAAGGGTTCGTGAGACTGATGAGAACTACCAAAGTCGGGGAGGAGACTTGGGGGTGACAGAGTGGTGTTACCTTGTTAATTTCTTTACTTTATGTAGTCTACTCCCTCGGAGTTCCTGGGTCCAGATAACGATATCGAAGGACAAGACAAACCACCATGGGTCTGATTAATATTTTAAAATTTAATAGGAACCTTTTCTGTACCGAGTCTCAGGGTAAAGGATAATGTGTTAGAGAAAGAAAGGGAGAGAGAGAGTGACCTTCATCCGTACGAAGTTTAGGTAAACGGTTATCTGTTCCTTATGTACGTGTGTTATAGATCACTTCTTACCAAATGTTCCATTAATAGACGGGGTGTATTGTAATCGTAAGTCGGTTTATACACTACGAAAATGATCTTTTTTTTAAATTAGACTTCTTCTCTGAGACACTTCAGAGATCGGTGTAGTGGGAACCTAGACCGTAACCAAAATATAGTCCGTAATTTTAAACAGGTCTCCATACAACACGCATCCGTAAGTCAGCACAGGTTGAGAAACGTTGGGGTACCTGATATCGGGCGGTCTGTGGAGACAGGTACCTCTAAGAGGTCCGTTCTTATGGCCTCACCAAACGGTATGGAAGAGGTCCCCTGGAACGGTTGGGTCCCTAGTTTGGGTCTAGAGGCCGTAACGGCCTCCTAAGAAATGGTCGACTTGATAGTCCCTTTAGGTTTTCATATCTACGAAGTTTTGTTTGCACTATTCTTTGAGTATCTTATTCATTATGTTTCTTGAGTCCCTAGGGCGAGTCTTCTACACTTATAAGACAGTCACTCTTTCTCTTTTTTTCCTTAATGTCTCCTTTAAAAGTTTACGATGATGATGACATAAGATTGTAATTCCTCGTTTACGGGAGTTCTGTGACAACTCTAATTCTTGAACCCAAGATCTCAATAAATCCCTTCCACTACTAAACGTTTCGGGATTGTTTCTCAATTCGTTACATACAGAATTGTTTTTTCTTCCATTACATTTATCGTCCTACATTAGTTTATTAATGAAAACAAATAAACCTTTTGTCACATTAAGTTCTTTCGGGGTAGTGCAGGTAGAAAAGAGGTCACATGGGAAATATAAAAGACTATAAAGTTTAGTCTTTGGTGTGTCCCTTGAGATGAGTTATGAGACGTTACGATATATCCTTTTCTTAGATTTTTTTTTTCTGACCTGTAGACAAATACCCATTGACTAAGTGAAACGACATGTGGACTTTGTGTTGTAACATTTAGTTGTTATTGTTTTTAGCATTTTTTTTTTTTTTTTTTGCCCCTCCCCCCTTCTTGTTTGAGTTTGTTGTGTATAGACTAAAAAGAAATTCCATTCTTGACCTAAATGAATCCCTCTTTACGTTAGGTGTGTCGCCTGGTAGAGTCTTCCACTCTACGAGTCTATATCCCTGACCAATCAAAAATACCAGATCCATTAAAGTATCCTACTTCTCACCCTCCTAATAAGATTGATAAACCCTCTTCCCTGTCTGAAGGTCCTTGACCCGGTGGGGGGTGAAGGCCGGAAACTACCAACCGGAGTCGTGACTGTGCCACGACCGCCCACACAGTGATTGAACGATTACGTGATGTTGCTTGTCTCAGGTCTAACCTAAAGGACGGACTAGAAAATCAGGTTCAAAACTTTAAATATTTAGGTATTTGTGATACGGACATCAGTAAAGGTTTAAATTGAAATGATTTTTGGTAGTGAGGTGTATATTCACTTTTGTATATCTCGTTTATATCGTTTTGTCTTTGTCTAAGTGTCTGTGTCTCTTGTTTGATTATCAACGGTCTCTCCTCCCCAACCCCCTTATTCGTTTTGACCACTTCCCCTAAACCTCCATGTTTGAGGTTTATAATAAATAAAGTCATATTTCATTTATTCAGTGTTCGTACATTGTGTATCGTGTCCCTGATATCGTTATTATATTAGTAAAAAACATACCACGTATTGAATTTTTTTAGATTAGTGATACAACATGTGGACTTTCATTAAAACATGTAGTTGATATAAATTTGGTTTTTCATCATTATTTTTTTAAGTAATGATTAGATTCAACTTTGTAGGAAAACTAGGTAAATAAGGTTACTAAATTTTTGAATTAAAGGAATCGAGAAGTTATCAGGGTGATATAGGTCACCGTCTGTTGGAAGTTCAATACATTTCATAAAATTTATAAAAATGTAGTAATTCCTGTCCTCTTTTTATAATAAGGTTTGAAATTTTTACTATTTGTTTTCTTTTATATTTCTTATATGTTCGAGGGAAGGATGAATGTATACTTTAGGTTATACTATAAGGAATCATAATTTTTAATCTCAGTAAATCTTTTTTTTCCGTTTTAACAGATAATCAAAGTCCATGATTTTTATTGTACTTCGTAACTTGTAGTAAACTAGATAAATACATCGAAAACTGTCTTTAGTCAGAAGTCCAAATTAGGATTTGGGAGTCTGGTTTTTACCGTTACTTACTTAAAAAATTCATCTTTGTCTGTTCAGGTAAGAATGATTTGAAGAACTGACGAGATTTCATTCCCGTCCAAAACTATGTCTCTTTTCAAACGTTTTCTCGTGTATGTTTTAAATTCCACCTTTCCCCCACTGTATACCCTTTTTTCTATCGGTACTAAAGAATGTATTTTATACGGAAATCCCAATAAATCTATAACGTTATAGGGAAATTGTTCTTTGTACCCCGACACTTCGTCGTTCTTACGTGTGTTCATTAAAATGTCTCTGTGTTCATGAAGAAACCTCAGTTTATTTAATCAACCGGGGGTGACTTATTTGTGTTCAATGCGAAAAAATCTAATGAGAAAAGGACCGATAGATGTTTTTCCCGTTGTGGAAATTTAAAATTCTAATTCAACAGTCAAGAATCCCGTCTAAGAGGATGAACATTCAAAGGTCTTCTCCTCCCTGTCAACCCCGTCGCAATTGAAGAAAGGGTGTACCTTGACAAACGTTGTTGAGTCTAAAAGTGACAGACCCCCTTTTTTGACCTACGACTCGTACTCACTTCTTTTAGGACTGTTCGTGCATTTAGTTCATGCTATGATATATAACTTAGTGTACTTACTTCATACTCGGATATATCGTAGTATATCAAAGTAGTATATCGTAAAAGGAGTAACGAATCGAAACGGTATGATCTAAAACTTAATTTACTCAGCGAGTATGAACTAAGTAAACTACGTTTTAGATCAGAACGTTTCGATTCCGTTAATCCCTCTATCAAAAATTCACTACAATCAGAAACAGTTCTAAAGATTCAGGGGATTCTCGTAAATCAATCTTTTGACGATTTCGCATTCATATCGTCCTCGTTGATGTCTTTTTCACTTACGGTATCTTTCTGTATTAAAAATTTTTTAGTGGAGTGGACAGTTAAATGAGACGCTTGTACACCATTTTAACTTTGATTTCCAGTGTCCGACGAAATCTACGTGTCTGAATTTTTAATTTCTTTCAGTAGTGTTGAACCAAATATAAGTACTGTCAGTAAAGTAAGTCCTTTAGAGATTTTCCGTTCACCTTTAAAACTCGGTACTTTCTACTTAAAAACAGTGGAACCGGGATTTCACCGAACTCCAGTCTCTTAATTTCGATAGTATTCAACTATTCAAACACGTGGGGACAAGAACTCCTTTCACCTGTACTGACAGATCTTAAAACAAGATGACGAAATATTTGGTCCCACACACACACACACACACACACACACACACACACACAGACATACAGACAAACAGCAACTTTTGATGACACAGAGAAGTAGTCTCATTTGAGGGATGTCGACAACAAGTCGGTGAGTCTGTACAGACCGAGAAACGTTGGGGCACCTGACGTCGTACGGTCCGTAGGGTCAGGAAGTGGTCGAGGGTCTCGAATGAGTTTAAGTACAGGTAGTTCATCCACTACGGTGGGTTGGTGGAGCGGGAGACAGTAGGGGAAGAGGAGGACACAAATTAGAAAGGGTCTTAGTCCCAGAAAAGATTACTTAGTCGAGATGCGTGGACCACCGGTTTCATGACCTCGAAGTCGAAGTAGTAGTCAGGAAGGTTTCTTATAAGTCCTGACTAAAGGAAGTCCTACCTGAACAAACTAGAGGAACGTTAGGTTCCCTGAGAGTTCTCAGGAAAGGTTGTGGTGACAAGTCTTCGTAGTTAAGAAGCCGTGAGTCGAAAGACATATCAGGTTGAGAGTATAGGTATGTACTGATGACCTTTTTGGTATCGAAACTGATCTGTCTGGAAACAGTCGGTTCACTACAGAGACGAAAAATTATACAATAGATCCAACCAGTACCTCTTCCGTTACCGTGGGGTGAGGTCATAAGAACGGACCTTTTAGGGTACCTGTCTCCTCGGACCATCCGACGTCAGATACTCCAGTGATTCTCAGCCTATACTGACTCGTTGAAGTGAAAGTGAAAAGTGAAAGTACGTAACCTCTTCCTTTATCGTTGGGTGAGGTCGCAAGAACGGACCTCTTAGGGTCCCTGTCTCCTCGGACCATCCTCGGCAGATACCCCAGCGTGTCTCAGTCTGTGCTGACTTCGCTGAATCGTCGTCGTCGTCGTCCGACCAGTACCGAAAAGAAGGTTCCTCGTTCGTAGAAAATAACAGAAGTAAGAGGTAGACGTCACTAAAATCTCGGGGTTTTATTTCAGTCAGTGACAAAGATAATAAAGGGGTAGATAAACGATACTTCACTACCCTGACCTACGGTACTAGAAACAAAAAACTTACAACTCAAAATTCGGTGGAAAAAGTGAGAGGAGAAAGTGAAAGTAGTTCTCCAAGAAATCAAGGAGAAACGAAAGACGGTATTCCTACCACAGTAGACGTATAGACTCCAATAACTATAAAGAGGACTGTTAGAACTAAGGTCGAACACAAAGTAGGTTAGACCGTAAAGAGTACCACATGAACATAAATTCAACTTATCCGTCCCATTGTTATATGTCGGAACTGTATAAGGCAAGGGTTAAAACTTGGTCAGACGGAAAGGTACAGGTTAAGCTTGACAACGGAGAACTGAACGTATGTCTTCTGTTCATTCCACTAGACCATAAAGGTAGAGAACTTCTTAAAAGGTGTCAGACAACACGGTGTGTCAGTTTCCGAAATCGTATTAGTTACTTCGTCTTCGTCTACAAAAAGACCTTAAAAGAACGAAAAAGATACTAAGTTGTCTACAACCGTTAAACTAGAGACCAAAGAGACGGAAAAGATTTAGATCAAACTCGTAGACCCTCAAGAGTCAAGTGTATGATAACTTCGGATCGAATCTCTTAAGACTCGTAATGAAACGATCGTACCCTTTACTCACGTTAACGCGTCATTAAAGTTGTAAGAAACCGTGACGGGAAGAAACCCTAACCTTACTTTTGACTGGAAAAGGTCAGGACACCGGACGACTTTTGTGACGTCTCAAAAGGTTTAGACGACCATATAACTCACGTGATGAAATTGTCATAGTAGAAAATCCTAAGTTTTATCAAGTCAACCTTAAGGTAATGGAGGTGATCGAAACAGACATCACTACGAAGGATTCGGGGTAAACTGAAATGTGAGGTTCTACAGACCGAGATCCACTCACTAGTGTGGTAGTGCCAATAGACCCAGTACTTCTAGAAAAAACATGTCAAGAAGACACATAAGAACGGTGGAGAGGAATTATAGAAGACGAAGACAATCCAGGTATGGCAAAGATAGGAAACAACACGGGTAGAAAAGTACTTCACAAGGGTACCATAGAGATTAAAAGAACTTCTCTAACGATCCAATCCCCACTGATAAAACACGTAGTATCTTTTACCCCGTTGCATACAATTTCCTAAGTAAAAGGTCGAGAGAAGTGTAGGGAGGACTAAGGAGAACTTTACTATTTGGAAAGTCATAGATTGAACTGATTAATGAAGGAGATATAGGAACTGTAACTTAGAGAGGTTAGGAAACAAAAAGCTAGACATTTGACCCCTACTTTTATATTGAAATGTATGTACAATTTTAGTTTTCGCTGTTTACTTTTACATGTAAAACGACGGTTCTATGTAGTAAAATTTTCCTGTTTTGACTTACACATTTTTAGTTCTTTTTTACTCCCTTTACATAATTCTCTTATTGTACTTAACTTTTAGAAAGAAGGAGTAGTAATAAGATATAAAGAACGATACATCGTGTATTCAAAAGTTTAGAATTGGAGTGGGCCGTTAAGACTTTCTCTTTTTTTATGAAACTATTATGTACTTTGTAGATGTACTTTCTATTACGATATAGGTTCTTTGGCGTCTCTTTACTTCCATTTACAATGTCATTTACTGACGAGATTAAAATATCCAGGAGATTGGGTTTGATCTGAGGTCTAGAGTCGAAGTAATAGAGAGTAAAGGAAAACCAGATTGATTAGTTTTAGGAAGGATCCATAAGTAAAGACCGGTCATACAGAAGGACTTATACTTATTCTTTATCTTATCGTAAGCTACAAACTTTAATACCCCCATTAGAGTTGCTGCCTTTACCTACTGACCGTTTTCCCTTCCCTTACGGACAATTTATATAAGTACGTCTACAGTTTCGGAATATTTCGGTCATAGACCCTTTCTCTTTCTACATCCTGCTCTAGAAGAGACCACTTCACACAAAGAGGTTTAGTAGCGGTGGTACCTGTTGTTTCCAAGCAGTGTCTTGCCATACACGATTAATCTTTAAAATCCTTTATAAGAGAATCGGTCTTCAAAGTTCTAATGTCTCAAACCTTCTTGATCGATTAGCGACGAGATCTTCAGTTGACATATTCTGTCACCAAGATACATGTTATTCTGTCACCAAGAGTTTACCTCCTTACAGAAGGTCTCTGTTAACCAATTACAGACCTCTACCGAAACCAACAGAATTATACCCCGTCCCCACGATCACCATGGGTCACCCGTCTCTTGTTTCTACAACGATTTGTAGATTACGTGTTCAGTCGGGGGTCTTGTTATGAATAGGTCGAGTTTTACGGTCGGTACGGTTTCGACTTTTTGGAACCAGTTTTTATTCTGGTTTTCACAGAGAACTCAGGTTAAGTAGTGTTGTTGTCTTTCATCTTTGTTTGTAAAAGATCAAGGGAGCAGAGAATACACCACACCGGTTCTTCTCAGTTAGACTACTTTGAAAATTGAGACTTCGGTATTATGTCTGTTACTGTCAGCTCAACAGAGGATATTGTGAAACAGTTGACCCAAATCCGGTTTACTGTAGAATGTTCATTTTTGTCCGAGCATTATCGATTAACGGAAATGAAAGAGTCAACTGTAAAGGTTCTTTTTCTTTAACGTCTATTACGTACTCTTGAACCCTCCAAGAGTCCACTGAGTCACCATTTCTTAGGTAGACGTCACGTCCTCTGAGTCCTCTGTGTTCAAACTAGGGACCTAACTCTATCACAGGACCCCTTCCTTTACCGTTGGGTGAAGTCATAAGAACCGACCCTTTACTTTACTTGTGTCCTCTGACCACCCAATGTCAGATCCCCCAGTATTTTCTCGGACTGTACTGAATCACTGATTTGTTGTTACTCTTGAATGACATATTGTGTGTCTTGAGATTAATTACGATACACCACTGGATTTACCTTTCCTTTAGGGGTTTTCTCCCCTCAAATAGGTAGGTAGGTAGATAGATGGAAAGATATATAAATGTGTGTATATAGCCTAAGTGAAACTACATGTCGTCTTTGATTGTGTTTTAACATTTCGTTGAGGTCAGGTTATATGTAATTATTTTTCCTTTTTTTGACGTTCTGTTTCTTTCATAATTTTGTTATAATACTTTGTTGTTTTTGTAAAGAGAAAATAGAGTAGAATTCGACACTTTTCGGGAAGTCTACTATTTCTATGTCTATAGGGTTAAAGAGATAGACGTCTCATGAAAAATAAATACGAACCTCTATTTTGTAGATTAGTCGATACAATGTACTGACATTTCGTGGATTTTATTTGAGAAACCTTTGTACAAAAACTTATTAACTTTCAGACGATGTACTTAGTAGAATAAAACGACGATTTTGGAAACAATCAATGTAAAATACGACTTCTCAGAACATGTATAAAAGTCCATAAACCCCAATCCATACAAAAACGATATTTAGAAATCATGAACGGATGAAAAGTTAACCTGTTAATACAAATAACTTCTAGGGTATCCTTTCCTCAAAAAAGTATTTGTGTAAAATTATAAAATATAAGGAAGACAAGAAAACCTCGTCATTATCACTACTTTCAATAAAATTAATAACAAAGAAGGAAAACATTCACATTTAATAACTAAACAATTACCAAGTATAGACAGGTAGACGACTCTATCATTTAACCACTGATACAGTAGAGACTATTAACGTTTTCTGAAGTTTTCACTTATAAAATATCTATCTCCTCTCGTTCACCTATTTCAGTTGAAAGATCTCAGTGACAACAGTACGTTATTTTCTGTGAAAAAAAAACAAGACGATCATTACCGTTACTGGAGACATTCGTACCTCAGTAGTGTCGAGGACTACACTCGGGACATTGTGTGTACTTCTGATTCTCGGGTGCACATACACACCACACTGTATCACCTCACTTTTCTACTGTCATGATCGTGGGTCAGTGGAGGTAGACGATTATTCCCCTGATCCCCTTATAGTAAGTGGGAGACATTCACCAACGAAGAAGTAATTATATTAAACTACTGTTGTGACTTCCAGTTCAAATAGAGTATCCCAGTAATACTTTGTGTTTAAAAATTTTATAAAATTTCGAAAACCGTTTCATAGTTCCTTTACGTACCCCAATAATTCCACTCAATCGTCTAGGTTCGATGTCATAGGAAAAAGAGAATCATAAGAGAAAAATAGTTGTCATCGCTAGTTAGGGAGTTGGTGTGTCTAGGTGACATGGAAAGACCAGCAAAACCACAGATTTTAACTTCGTAATTAGTTACATCTCACTTTTTAAACGTCTGAGGATCTCTCGGAGTAACGACTCTTAGACGTCTCAGAGTTGTAATTTGATAGAATTTTCTTCCTGGATTTGTGAGACCGAGTTTTAATTAAATTCGAGGTTTACAAACGTCTTGTGTCTTCGTGAAGACCCTCGTTATGTTTTTACGTCCCTCATTAGATCGAGAGGTTGATATAGACACTTTTATGTTAGTAGGTAGATTTAAATGTGTCACCTTCTACAACGAAGAAGGGGTGGGGTCGATGATGTTGTGGTTTAGGACGAGTCCCGTTATTCCTCTTTATTCCGAAGGGACCTGGCCTATCGAAATCTATTGGCGCCCACTTGTCTTGTAGGGTTTCACCGAGCACGAACATAAACTCGTCCCAGGGCAGACGAGGACGAGGACCACCACAGTTTAGACGAGAACATGGTCCTGCACCGGAGGTGCGGACAGAGAGGATCGTCCCTACTGTTGACGGACTTCGGGGAAACTCTGGATAAAAGGATTCGACAGTCTGACAGGGTGTTACGGATGTCCGTGAGGTCCCTTTACAAGGAGTTTAAAAATTCATGACATGTAGAACAAATAAAGGTCTTCCTTGGAAGTATATTCACTGACCCGATACGATAGGAAATTTTTTGTTCCGACATAGTCGGTTTGAAGTTTATTATGTGAAAGATCTAGTTTCTTCCACAGTCGTATGCTCTGTGTCTTTATTTTCTTTCCCAGTCAAAATCCCTTTAGAGTTTCTAATAATTTCACACGTTATCGAAAAGTTAAAAGAAAAAATTTAGAGGTTTTGTTTACAATTCGTGGACATAAACAGTTGGATCTCACGACACTATCTTATGTTATCTGATACACTTAATTTTTTGTCTTTAAATAAAGGAGTGTCAAGACCCCCGATCTCCAAGGCCTAGTCCCACGACCGTTCCAGTCCAAAACCATTCTTGAGAGAGAAGGGTCGAACCGAAGTGTCTCACCCCGTACCCCTTCTCTTTGTCTACCTTTCTGTGTCTCTGTTTGTCTTTTGAGACCACAAAAAGGAGTATTTCTGTGATTAGGATGACCTAGTCACAAGGTGCGACTTGAATAAATTGGAATTAATGGAGGTATTAGGAAGTTCGATCCGAATTCGTTATGTACTTGGCTTTTGAAGGTCTACATATTCGACATAAATCTTTTCCTTCTCCTTGGTCTGCATTTTAACGTTTTTAGGTGACCTAGTATCTCTTTCGTTCTCTTAAGGTCTTTTTGTCGAATAAGACGAAGTAACTGATACCATTTCGGAAACACAACTAGTGTTGTTTGACATCTTTTAAGAATTCCTCTACCCTTATGGTCTGGTGCAAAGAGTCGACAGAGGACTCTTTGGGGATGCGTCCAGTTCTTCATTGTCAAGCTTGGTCTGCACCTTGTTATTTGATCAAGTTTTAACCCTTTCCTCATGTAGTTCCGACGTATAACAGTGGGACGACTATATTGAATGTACGTCTCGTGTGTACACTTTACGACCCGACCTACTTAGTGTTCGACCTTAGTTCTGAAGACCCTCTTTGTACTTATTGGAGTTTATTCGTCTACTGTGATAAGATTACCATCTTTCGTTTCTCCTTGATTTCTCTGAGAACTACTCTCTCTTTCTCCTCTCACTTTTCGACCGAATTTTGAGTTGTAAGTTTTTCGATTCTAGTACGGTAGACCAGGGTAGTGAAGTACCGTTTATCTACCCGTTTGTTACTTTTCTCACTATCTGAAATAAAAGTACCCGAGGTTTCAGTGACGACTACCACTGATGTCGACATTTTAATTTTCTACGAACGTGGAATCTTCTTTTCGATACTGTTTGAATCTGTCGTATCATTTTTCGTCTCTGTAGTGGAACGACTGTTTCCAGGTATCTCGGTTTCGATACCAAAAAAGTCCTCACTTTCGACCTGGTATATCTTCCGATTCACGACTTCTTAACTACGAAAACTTAACACCACGGACTCTTCTAAGAATTTCAGGGACCCTGTCGTCCCTCTAGTTTAAACAGTTAGGATTTCCTTTAGTTGGGATTTATAAGTTACCTTCCTGACTACGATTTCGACTTCGACTTCGAGGTTATAAAACCGGTGGACTACGTTTCTCGGTTGAGTGATCTTTTCTGAGACTACGTCCTTTTCTAACTTCCTTCCTCCTCTTCCCGCGTTGTCTCCTACTTTAACAACCTGTCATAGTGACTGAGTTTTCTGTACTTGAACGTTTGTGGTCCTCTATCACTTCCTGTCCCTTCGGACCGTACGACGTCAGGTACCCCAGTGTTTCTAAGCCTTCGTCGGATCGCTGACTGGTTGTTGTTCTTGGGAGTATTTCTTGTCAAAGGTTTGTGTCTTACAAGTCCTAACTCCGAAATCGTGAACTTAGACTCTTTCTGTGTAAATCAGGTAATTGGTGGACTGTATTTCGTGAGAATCCACCTTACCCCTTTTGCTTCGTACAAACTATAAAACCAGGAAGTTACAGAAAGACCCGTAAAAAGTGGGTCGGGTGTCATTTATCAGTTATTTACTCTTGATGCGGAGTCAAGACTTGATCCACCTACCTTATGCAATTTGTTTCAACTAAGGTACTGTGTTTTTGTTTATTACTATCAAAAATTTACGATGTTTAATAACAAGATTCTAAATCCAAATCTTGATGGTCTCTTACCAACCAAATCTTAACCTTCGTTAATAAGAGAAAGACTACTTCCATGTAACTTTCAACATACAATTATGAAGATCCAGTTAGTTCCTCGGGTGTTATCTCGTCGGTTGACTACTTTTTACCACGAGTCACAAAGATAATTTAAGTACATCAAGAAAAATGAGTGATCAAAAAGAAAGTAGGAGGTAAAATTGACAAGGAGAAAAAAAGGGTTTTCAAGGTTTATTCGAGAAATTTACAAGTACTGCAAACGATTTTGATCAAAAGAAATGGTTACGTAATAGATCTAAAAGGATGAGAATAAGAGTCAGGTAACGAATCATAAAACATCTTAAATACGGTTCAAAAAGACTGAATGGTAAAATATTCGTAGTTGTTGTAACATGAGACGTAAGTACTACTTGTGATTCAATATTCGCTCACCTAATTCTCTAATCAGTTTCTTTTCAATATTCAAATATTAAGGATGAATCCCTTATATAACCAAGGTTAGGTGTTATTCTTTAATTTACCCCCCCCAAGTACCGACCCTAGTACAGTTACATACCGTTTTGGTTATGTCATAACATTTCATTTTATTTCATTTTTATTTTTAATTTTTTTTAATTTAAATTAAATTTTTTCTTTAATTTACCGATTTATATCGATTTATATACACGATATAAACCAAAGTTTTGGTTTTCTCTACTGTATTATTTTGTGAATCCCTACCCTACCCCTCCCTCCACCCTCCGCCCCAAATCCTACCCCTTGTGTACATGTGGGTACCGACTAAGTACAGTTACATACCGTTCTTGGTGATGTTATAACATTTCGTTAATCGGAGGTTAATTTTATTTGATTACTTAAAAATTTTTATGTATTTTGTGAAATTATCAAGTATAAACCCCGTAAAAGTCACAAACGATAGGTTTATTATTGAACACCCTTCCCATTTTAATTTGTTCTCTTCTCGTTTCTTCCCTTCTCCAACTTGAATCTTTTCAACCTACTCTTTTGAAACAAGGATCTCTAATACCTTCCTTTTTCAGCCTTTTTCAGTCTTTTTCTTACTGAGGTAAAAATGTACAGGGAGTAATTTTTTTTTAATATATAGATAGTTTGTACAATTATAAGACCATTACGCATGTAAATAACTTACAGGTTTATTCAGATTAAGACTTAAACAAACTAGTGAAGTTCTTATTTGTCATACGGGTCCCGTTTCACATGATATAGTCACGGTGGCTGTCGACGGTGTTGAGGCCGGAGAGAGAGGAACTTCTTTTTCTTGTTCACTTTGTGTGGGTGCCCTCGAAAAATAGACCCAAAAAGTGGGCTCATTGACTCTATCGTGTGAACACACTAGTCTGACGTCTAATAATCTCATTACCATTGGTGTGTACGTCTCTTTCCGTCTACTTGTCATTCGTTGACTTCTCTTTAATGTAATACATCGACTACTTCATACTCATTTTAGTTCCCTACTGATTTCTAAACATCGTCGTTTTTAGTCATTGTCTAGATATTTAACAGGTACGTCTGTTGGAATCACGTTCGTTACGTAATCTCGGTCCTACCGTCGATAAAATGACATATTTCCGTACCTGAGTTACCTTAGAGATAGACACTTTTTTACTCTAAACGTTTTAAGTACCTATACATTCTTTGTGGGGTCAAGACTCATTAGGGACAATGACCTCTGAGGATGTACCCGTAGTGTAGATGTGAGGTGGTGAACTCGGTAGTGAAGATTGAAAGTTCCGAGTGGACTAAGACGAGGATGAAGAGACTTTGATGAATAAGAAGTAAAAAGTTACTAAGGAGACAGTGGACTATGAGAATTAATATTTAAAGGAAGGCTTTTACAGGATGTTTTATAATACAAAATGTGGAGTTCCAACGTTACTAACGGAGACAACACTACTGTTGTATCAGATGTATAGTTCAGAGTTAGTAAATAGGGTCGAGGTTGAAAAATAGTAATATTAGAAAGGGAAGACTAAGGACTACGATTGGTGTCAGGATTATAATGAATTTTATAAAAGTGTACATAGAGGGGAGTCTGTGTTAGACAAGAGACGGATGTTGAACCAATTACTATGGTCGTAAGAAAAGGAGACGATTCGAGTAATTATTACTCCTACTATTTTCCTTCCTTCCTCCTCCGTCTCCTGAATAAAATTACTCAAATTTTATTTAAATTTTAAATAACTCTCGATAATGTCACGGTGTGTTAAACGTTTCGTGAACTGCACTTTATGATATAAGTTAGGACTCCATTCCTTTGGTTCCGAGTATCTTCACTACCTTAAATGTGGTCAGTGTGTCCATCATTCGTGACTCAGACTCAGAGTAGATTGAGTCTCGAGAGTGACAATTGACAATTCGATGTTACGGGGGTTCTTTTACTACGACGGTGAGTGATATGTCAGACTGAAAGAAATGTCGAGGAATGAGAGTACAGGGTAGGCTAAAGAAAACGTTACAGATAGGTGGAGAAGACGTAAGAAGTAAAGGAAATGGTGATCTGATCAAGTATCTGAAGTTCTTTCGTTCATAAAATCAATCTCTCCGAGTCGACGACCCTCAAATTACGGATTACGAGCATCGTCACTTGATCCCCCGTTTTGGGAGGTAACACTTAGGGTGACTACGATAATGATTTCTGTTGTGACACGGTAAAAGACGGGTCTGTGTACAGTTGTTTTATCTGACGAGAGTATAGTCGAATCCCCTACGACAACCCTACCTAACTCCTTTCGTACAAATCCTCACAGCACTGAAGAGGTAACGACGAAACAAGATTATAGTATTTTGTTTGATGATAAGTTTTGACTTGTGTGACTACTGACTAGACTAAGTAATTATACTTACTTTGTAACCCACTTTTATTACTCCGTGTTCACCTTTGGCAGAAAGGGCCCAGTCCAAGAGGTCCGTGTATGACTCAAGGTTGTTTTATGAATCTAAAGAAAGGGACCCGTTCGTTTCGTAAGTTTATATTTTATTGAGTGACTCATTTACCGGTGTAAAGTCTCCCTATTTATTTTAAGAAGTACAATTTAATCTTGGGTAGTCTTCCTAATCAATAATTTATACGGTCTAAAAAAGTATTAAGTGTTTCATATTTGTTATCGGATGTAAGACATTGAAACGTTGAAAATGGTGGAAGTTTTTATTAACGTATGTGTTTACTTATCGGTCCTTAAAGACTCCGGTCGATGAAACCGGTGGAGTACGCTTCTCAACTGAGTAACCTTTTCTGAAACTACGACCCTCCCTAACCCCCGTCCTCCTCTTCCCCTGCTGTCTCCTACTCTACCGACCTACCGTAGTGACTGAGCTACCTGCACTCAGACTCACTTGAGGCCCTCAACCACTACCTGTCCCTCCGGACCGCACGACGCTAAGTACCCCAGCGTTTGTCAGCCTGTGCTGACTCGCTGACTTGACTTGACTTGACTTGAGACTCGTTTTTAGTGTATAATGGTTTACGTGACTTAATACGACTAAAATTACTCTAATAAAGGATACCAACGAATCGTACTTCAGGAATTCTCAAACTATGAGTACAATATCACATGAGGACTTTACTGGGAAACGTAGTGGATCAGTGCCTGGACGCCTCATACTTTATAGAGTCTACGATAGGATAGTTCCCGGTTCCTCTTACACTTTTTTGACTTTCTTGAACTTCGTCAGTATTTCTCCCGTCAGACGTTCCACTCGTGGGACGACTCCCGAAGGAACGAAAAGAGGACTTATTTTCTCCACTTGAGACGTTACTCCTTACCCAAAACTTTATAGAGTGAAACAGTCTTGTTTTAATACCGGAGGATATAGGATCTGACGATAATGTATTTCGTTCTCGGATCAGTAAGTGTGACTATCTAAGATGACATTCACCTAGTCTTAAGACGACGTTATAAACTGTACACGTCGGAAGGGACGTAACGTGTGTTAAAGTGGTTTTCGAAAAGAGAAGGACCCGTGTCCACCAACTTTGTAAAAGATCCCACTCTCTTGATGTCTTATCTTAAAGGTTCTACTCGCGAAAGAAGTTTCATATAGGGTCATGTAAGTGATCATTTTAAGACGAGTATAGGAAAGACAAGAGGACTTTTATTTCCTACTCTCAAACTTCTTTCTTTTCTCTTTCAGTTTTGGTTTTACCTCAATACAAATATCAAAAATCTAAGGATTGTCCAAAGAAAATCCGACTGAGGTTTTAGATATAGATCTCTCGAAATATAAGTACATATAAGGAGTTTTGAATTAAACTATTAATCTTCCTTGTTTCTTCTCGTTTATGATCATTTTGAGTATTCTTCAGTAACAGAAAACCCACAAATCCAAGTAGGACTTTAGTTCTGTTTGTTCTAGATGGGACTGAAACACACCCAGTCCTGGGGGTACGGACGTCTGCCTGTTACTTCTATGTGTAGTAAGACGTAAAAATAAGACAAGGTGACGGACGCGTCCCTAAGTGTATTTTAACTGTAAATATGGTTCGAGGACCACACGACTCAGATGTTGTTTTTCACGATCCGGGTGTAGGTAGGGTAAGTAAAGACTCTACCAAGATCACTAGGTAGGGTGACGTTCGAAGTAACTCGAAATATCGAAAAATTACGTACGGACCCACATTACCTAGAGTAAAATTATTTTTGTTTATCTGAAACATCGCTACAGTTTTAGATTCTTGTTAAACAGTTATAAAGAATAGAAGGAAATTATATTTAAGTTTTCTTTTGGGGAAGGATGGTAACTCTCTTTCTTCAAGAATAATTTTAAACAGTGTTTATCGTCTTCGACCGTAATGTTTCTTCTGGTAATTGTCGAATGTAATCTTAGTGTCAGTTAATAAGACCCAGTTCAATAATCTTAGTTTCTTAATCTATTAATCAGAAGTACGATCAATGTGATGGTTCTTCTGACTTAAGAGTTCTAAGAAATACTTTCGGTTAGTGCTTGATAGTCGGTTGATAGTGTCACAATGTGGTCTGTCATATTTACGAAAGGTTGATCATATGGGTTTATCGTACTTCAAATGACTTGACAGATTTCTAACAGTCCTACCACAGAATCAGGAAGACCCGACGATATTGTTTTCTAGCGTCTGAATATTTGTTACCTTTATCTAAAGGTGTCGCACCAGTCCGTCCCGGGAAAGACCAGTATGTGAAGAGTAGCATAGAAGTGTACCCCCCTCCCGATCCCTTGAGACACACAGAGAATGTATATTTTCGTCAGTAGAGTAAGTCCTTCGAGGTAGGAATATTCAGATAGTGGGGGGTTTACGGGGTGGATGTTTATGGTATTGGTGTCCTTAGTCTTAAAGTAGTATAGTTTAAAGACCCCCTGTGTTTCCAACTCTGGTATCGTCTGTGTTTGTACTTGACCGAGTAGGAGGAGGTCACCGGAAGTCGGTGTGAGGTGACGTAGAAGTAGAGGACGAAGTGGAGCGTTGGTAAGGTATGAAAGACAGAGAGACCCAAGTTGTTCCGGGTGAGTCATTCAATAGTTGGGGTAGAGCATAAGTCGGATTACAAAGGGAGAGGGGATGACTCGGGGTCCCTTGGATGGTCCCTTTCGTCTATACAGGTAAAGACGTTCCGAGAAAGGTGGAGGGAGAGACCTAGAAGTAAGGAGGCCGGTACAACCTTCGTCCTATCTCCCACTTTTCTACCTTCTCAAGACTGTAGTGACTGAATGTACCACGATGACCTCGGAAAAGTACTGGTTCTCCCTGAATAGACCTTAAGGGGGACTACCTGTTCACAGAAAGTACACCCCATGGGAACCTAAAGGGTCCCTATAAGTGTTCAACCGTGGAGAAGTCGAGTCTTAGGTCCCATTAAAAGAAGACAGTACGTTTCTTTGGAAAGTGTGAGTATCTCCTTGTGACAGGTCGTTTTGTTAGGAGAAGGAAGTATTTCATTTTCTTTCACTTCAGTGAGTCAGTACAGGTCGAGAAACGCTGGGGTACCTGACATCGGATGGTCCGAGGAGGTGGGTACCCTAAAAGGTCCGTTCTTGTGACCTTACCCAATGGTAAAGGAAGAGGTCCTCTAGAAGGGTCCCAATAAAAACGGACTCAGGACGAGGACGGGGATCGACACTACTGGGTTTGGAAAGTCTTGTACTGTCTTATGAGACGGGGTTTGGTTAGATAGTTAGAGGGGAAACCGGGGACGTACGTACGTTTTACAGTCGAAAGAGGATAAAAAGTGAAAGAAGAAAATTTTCCGTCTTCTGGTACCCTTTTGGACGTACGTGAAAGAAAGGTTTAGTAAATGACAACTTTTGTAGATTAAGATGAGACAATGGACGAATTGAAAGAAAGGAAGTTACAGATCTATAAAGGTCGTCTCTCCTACCATAAATAATCTCTCCTTTAATCCGTTTTTCTCCCTGTTACGTTAATATCCTTTGTATCTGAGTGGTAATCGGGTGTGAGTAGAAGTACATAAACAGACGATATTTCAAATAAGGTTCGTGTTTGAATTTCGAAATCTAGTTCCTGTCTCCATCACTATAACTTTCTGGAGAGACACGAACTGGTACTGTATATTTGTCTTATGTTCTCTAAAGACTTTTATGACTCGACTCAGTGTCCACAAGACATCTAAGTCGTTCCTCGTCGACTTTTCTTCTATAAGTACTTTGAAAATTGTTAGTGAGGGAAAAGTAGGTCTCACGTAATAAAATAGGAGAGGGAGTCTAAAAGTATTCTAATGTAAACTTCTTTACCGAGACGATGTCGTTCTTATCATTGTCACCAATGGCTTACCTTTGTTTGTTTACTTTTTGGGAACTTCAAGTGACTGGAGTATCTAATCATTTAGTACAAAGTCTCTTTGTAGTTGAATGTAAACTCCAAATTCATTTAGAGATAAAAGGTCTTCAACCAAGAGTTAAAAACCTTTTTCTCTCCTACTGAATTTGTGTGTTTAATAATATAATATTTCATCTCATTTCATTCCTAATTCGACGACGACGATTCAGTGAAATCAACACAGACTGAGACACACTGGGGTATCTGCCGTCGGGTGGACCGAGGGGGTAGGGACCCTAAGAGGTCCGTTCTTGTGACGTCTCCCAACGGTAAAGGGAGAGGTTACGTACTTTCACTTTTCACTTTCACTTCAGCGAATCAGCACAGGCTGAGAAGCGCTGGGGTACCTGACGTCGGATGGTCCGAGGAGACAGGTACCCCAGGAGGTTCGTTCTCGTGACCTCACCCCACGGTAGCTAATTCTCCACTTCGGTTTCTTCCACGATATCACGTAACTTCATGTCAATCTTCGGTAGACCTACATTCTTGTTCCTAAAAAAACCTCAATGTATTGACGTAACCGAACAACTACCTCTAAACTTTCCGACTATCCTATAATTATACGTTTTCCTCCTTCTGTCGTACAGACAGTTAAGTAAATCCTAGTAGAATACTACATACATAACGGATGTAGGACCTGGTTCCCTTGACTCTATAATTATGTATATCGTAATATTTTATAGTCACTTATAAGTTCAAACTGATTTTGTGTTCTTTACAAGTAAAAAGATTATTTGTACATCATAGAGAGTACTAATATGAGGGTACTATACGATATACGTAATGATATTCCAATCTTACCTCTTTTAGAACATGTCTAATGAGTACGTAATGTAATCCCCCCTATTAAATACGGTTAAACCTCTCAAATGTAAATAAGATTTCCGTTGTCCCTTGGTCCTTTAAAATCACGTTCTCTCGTCATACAAGTCTTAGTCTATTCTCTTTAGAATGGGACCTAACTCCCCAACACCCACAACCCCGACCATTCTTTTTCGCCGTCGGATCTTTGTCGACCCTTATAATACTGTGATTTTCTTTTAGCTTTTCCCGAGACGGTTCCCTTTCTTCGTTTCCCACATCTCTATGTCCTTTTCTTAATCCGGAACTGGTGTGTCTTCCTTATTCCGCCTGCATTCTCAGTTTTTCCGTAAGTTCTTGTACCCGGATCTACTCCTTTATTTACTGACGTTTCAGTCTCTTTTCCCTCGCCTATTAATTCCAAGACAGGTTTTCGTAGTATTGAACAAAAGGGCATAAAGTAACTGAAACATGGTCTTTAGTAGTTTTTTACAATTCAGTGACGTCGTTTAGTGTCGTTATTCATGTGAGTTCAGAGACGATCTGAGATGGCTTTTGGTCTTGGTTTCGTCCTGATGGGTCACTATTGTTCGTCATTCAGTGACCAGGGAAAGTTGTGAATTTATTCTGTATGTAACATTTCGTGTGTCCTACTTACCCTTATTTTACTTTTGTTGGGTAAGGCAATGCCTCGGTCGGACTGGCGGTTTGGATTTGTTTTGTATTCATTACAAAGGAATTTGTACACAGGTGAAGGAGGTTCTCAAAGAGTAAGGAAAACGATCTTAGGTGGGAACAAATGATGGGGAAGTAACAGAATAAGAGTCGTCCAGTCGATTAGTGATTAGTTTATTTATTAAATTTTCACAAGTCAGGATTCTATTAAAAGTATAACTACCTGAGAACTTTGACTTTTCGAAAGATTAGGGGATTTTCATTTTGAGATTATAACTTTCCTGAGGAGGGCTCGGAGAAAGGTTTTGTGGGTCATCCGTCGTCTTCGCTGAGATCGATGAATCTACAGACGGCATTAATATTGGATAAACCATCACTTCTGTCCTTTCTGTTTACTCCGTTACTTTCTACAACTCCTTCTTTACGTACCTGTTTACCCCTCCGCCCCCTTACTTACAAAATTTGTGTTTAGAGACGGACGTGTGGTCTGGTTCACACTACCGTCGGTCCACCTTGGTCAGCCCTTACCTAAAAGTTCTTCGAGACATACTTGACCGTGACTCTTCAGAATAAGTCGAAATATCAAATTCACGATTCTAAGTCTCGGTGAACAGGGTAAATTGATGTGATTCAGTTTTTTCCTTTTACGAATAGCGGATAAACTTACAACGATTCTTAGAATTTTCAAGAGTAGTCTTCTTTTTTTTCTAACATTTACATATCACTACCTACCATTGGTCTGAATGACACCACTAGTAAAACGTTATATATGTATGTTATATATGTATATACGACATGTGGGCAATATACATTGTACAATATACAGTTACAATATATACATATTACCCGTATAATGGTAATACAAAATATATATATTATATATTACACTTTCACTTTCACTTCAGCGATTCAACCCTGAGGTACCTGACATCGGATGGTCCGAGGAGACAGGTACCCTAAGAGATCCGTTCTCATGACCTCACCCAACGGTAAAAGAAGAGGTCCCCTAGAAGGGTTGGACCCCTAGCTTGGGCCCAGAGGGTGTAACATCCGTCTGCGAAATCGGAGACTCGGTAGTCCCTTCGGATTCAATGTATATTTGTTTATATATATGTATGTGTATATATACCTTTCAAAAAAAAAATTCCTTATATGATTATAAAACCTATTTCTTTCGTTTAGTTGATTTTCAATGACCGAAATAAAAGTTTCCATGCAAGATGAATCGTATAACCCAGATTTACGTAGAAGTACAAATAGAAATGGAGGTTTACATGAAATACGACTATATTTTTACCTTTTCGTAGGATTGGAACATTATAATTGACGTCTTGTCAAATCAATGTTATCGATTACGACGACGACGACAATTCAGTGAAGTCAGTACAGGTTGAGACACGCTGGGGTCTCTACCGTCGGGTGGTCCGAGGGGGCAGGGACCCTAAGAGGTCCATTCTTGTGACCTCACCCAACGGTAAAGGAAGAGGTCACGTACTTTCACTTTTCACTTTCACTTCAGTGAGTCAGCACAGGCTGAGAATCGCTGTGGTACCTGACATCGGATGGTCCGAGGAGGTAGGTATCTAAAAGGTCCGTTCTCATGACCTCACCCCACGGTGTTATTTTTGGTGATTTAAGACTTTGGATGTACAGTCGTTCCATGAGACGGTAACAACCAGTAAATTGTTTATAAGTGAATTAAGGAGGAACTGAGTCCTTGAGAATGTCCAGGAACCAAATGTAGTCATTTGTTTCGTCCGTCTGTGAACAGGAGTACCTTGAATATAAGATCCACCCCCCTCTGTCTATTAGGTGTTATTTGTATTTAGTTTAATATACCATACAATTGTAATATACCATACAATTGTCCACTAGCCATAATACCCTTTTCTTTACCATTTCGTCTCGTTCCCCAAATCCCTCATTTCCACTTCTTTTCCTCCACTAAATTTCTAGTGGATTGTACAATCTCGGAGGACTCCCATCGTTTGCACGAAAGAACGTAGGGTTTAGGTTCCAAAGGGGACAGGTCAGTCTAGAGAACGAGAAGACGGGTTTAAGTTTTTACAAAGGTAGAGAGTCCGAGATACTTTTGAGTATGTTTGTACTTATAAGACTTGTAAGACGGAGGGAAGTCAACTTGGCTAAAGTGTTTACTAAACCCTATTTAAGGGAGTTTAATTCATTGTAAATTACATTGTTTAAAACTATTAAAAGACAAATGACTGTTGTGTGATAGTCGTGGGGTTTAATATTATACATCTTTATAATATATACGTAACAAGAAGATTATATAATACTGTAAATTTTTATATGTATTTTATATTCAATTACTGTCATTCGATTTTTATTTATCGTTACGATTGTAAAGGAAGGGTTTTCTTATTCCTGTGAGTAAAAATTCCGGTGACCTTATTACCTAAGGCTTACATGTCTGTATCAATATGGTGTCATCGAATAGTATTATTTTATTAAATAAAATGTATAGTAAATGAAGTTTCGAGAGTCTTATGGTGTTCCCTGGTCCTTACTTTAATAGACACTTATAAAGAGAAGTACAATCTCAAACAACGAGTGGACACAGGTTGAGAAACGTTGGGGTACCTGACATCGAGCGGTCCGAGGAGACAGGTACTTTAAGAGGCCCGTTCTTATGACCTTACCCATCGATAATGGAAGAGGTCCTTTAGAAGGACTGAGCCCCTAATTTGGGTCCACAGGAGGTACCGTCCTTCTAAGAAATCATAGACTCGATGGTTCTTTCAGGTAGAGAGAAGTATACGTACATACTTTAAAACATTCGAGTTCATTAGTAGTAACCAGTAAAATAATAAGGTAGTTAAGTAGATAACGATTTATTAGGTTTACCTAAAGAAAAAAAGTACCCAAATTCAGAGTTCAGTATTAAACTTGTTAACTGGATCTTCTTATTTACATCATACCCCTAGTAATATGTATGGGTAAACATTCCTTTTAATTACTTTTTTATTTCTTCTGAGTGTCAAACGACTTTGTCTTTCACATGAGTCTTAGCTTACATGTATAGTGGATCTTATTTATGAAAGACTCGAAGGACACTGAAGGTTTCTTTTCCCACTGCACTGAAAGTAGAGGACGGATGACACCTGAGAGAAGGTGAAAGGAGGTATTGAAGGGAGTGACTTTAGAGAAGGGACCCAATATTTTGTCTGGAACACAAAGACCAAGTCTGTACTACTTGAACTAGAGAGACACGGGTGAGGAGACAAACAAGGTCTTTATTGTTCTCCGGTGATTTCCTCTGGAAACTATCAATCATTCTTCTCCCATTTGATCAAATAATCCCGGACTTCTGTTCTCGTTGTGTCGTCGTGGGTTGTCTTCTTTCGCTGGGCCCGGGGCGTAAGGACTGGAGGTTGGATCGTAGTCTTCCGTCGGACTCTTCCCGGGAAGGAGGGGTCCTTACTTATACTTCCTTGTGGTCTACCCAACCCGGTTCAGTAGTCTTCCTACCTATCCCTCATCACAGGACCCCCTCGTAAGGTAAGTTCCGACGGTACGTCGTGCCGTTCTCTGTACTATTTTGTTGGTCCAAAACCTTCGGAAAAACGGGGGTAACGGACACACGGGGAGGTCACTCACTTCAACGAGTCAGCACAGACTGAGAAACGTTGGGGTACCTGACATCGGATGGTCCGAGGAGACAGGTACCCTAAAAGGTCCGTTGTCATGACCTCACCTAACGGTAAAGGAAGTAGTCCCCTAGAAGGGCTGGGTCCCTAGCCTGGGCCCAGAGGGCGTAACATCTGTCCGCGAATTGGCAGACTCGGTGGTCTCTTCGGGGGAGGTCTCTCGTGGACATTACACTGGTGTAGTGTTTGGCGTCTGGTCGGAGTCTTCGTGAGCACCAGGGGGTCTCGTCCCCGTTAAGACAATCTTGTACATGGACCGGTCCCTTCGGAGGTGTTCTAACTTTGAGGGAAAACGTGACCTTTATGTTCTCCCCCACACATCTTGGTCGTCCTCCCTGAGTTGGTATGTCCGTCTCGGGTACCTTTTAGAAACAAAAGTCCACGGATTTTCAAGGACGGAGACAGGTCTTTGTAACTCGTCGATCCTCCGTGATCCTCCCCTCTAGGACGTGGTGGTTCAGACCGGGTTCTTCGGGGAAAAAGGGATTTATGGGACTTGACGGAACAAAGTAGATCTCTTTGGGTTACCGGATCTGACCCCTTTGGGTAAAAAGAAGGAGTCTGTGTAGGTTCGTCGTAATCTAATCAATTTGCTTAGTTTTATTGTACCGTTTCCGAATTTTTTTTTTTTTTTCAAATATCTTTGTCTGGGGAGTTTGATTCAGACCTTTCGGTGTTATTTGGATTTGTCCTACTGAAAGACCATTTTCTTCTAAATTTATCCTAGGGTCTAAGTAGATTGTATCCTGTTTTATAGTTTCGTTTTTGACTTTCACTCAACAGTATAGTTCTTAGTTCTTTGACTTTTGACCTGACTCTTTTCTGTTAGTTGGTTGTAGTTGTGACTTTAATTAGTCTATATTAATAGACTATTTTCAGAATTTCGTCAATAGTAATTATGTGTGTTCTATTTAATGTTTAAGAGAAGTTTATTACTCTTTTTTAGAGTAGTTGCTTTGTCTTCAATATTTTTTCTTAGTTTACTTTTAATGTATGTATTTTCAATGTTATAACCTGAAACACCCTCTCCCTCACCCCCTGTTAAACCCTCTTACCGTAACTTTGTACATATGATAGTACATTCTTTGATTAACGATCAGATCCAAACTATGTCCTATGTCCTACGAACTCCGACCACGTGACCCTACTGGGTCTCTCTACTATACCCCTCCCACCACCCTCCCCCAAGTCCCAACCCTTGAGTACATGTGGACACCACCTAAGTACAGTTACATGCCGTTTTGGTTATGTCATAACATTTCATTTTTTTTTATTTTAAATTTATTTTTTTTATTTAAGGTATATGTACGTAATTTTTTCTTTAAACGTCTTACCCCTACTGTTTTCCATTCTTAGTGACTTAAAGTCCTATCTAATTATCTTAAGTATATTAGACTTATTATTTATCTTATGTCTAACTTTTTTTTTTTTTTCTTATCTTGGGATCACTGGACAGTCAAGTCAGTGAGTCAGCACAGGCTGAGAAACACTCGGGTACCTGACGTCGTACGGTCCGGAGGGACAGGTAGTGGTTGAGGACCTCAAATGAGTTTGAGTATAGGTAACTCAGCCACTACGGTAGGTTGGTAGAGTAGGAGACAGCAGGGGAAGAGGAGGACGGGAATTAGAAAGGGTTGTAGTCCCAGAAAAGGTTACTCCGTCGTTACTCCGTCGAGAAGCGTAGTCCACCGGTTTCATAGCCTCAACGTAAAGTTGTAGTCAGGAAGGTTATTTATAAATCCTGAGTAAAGGAAATCCTACCTGACCAATCTAGAGGAACGTCAGGTTCCTGAGAGTTCTCAGGAGTTAAGAAGTCGCGAGTCGAAAGAAATATCAGGTTGCGAGTGTAGGTATGCACTGATGGCCTTTTTGGTGTGGAACTGATCTACCTGAAACCAACCGTTCCATTACAGAGACGAAAAATTATACGACTGATCCAACCAGTATTGAAAGGAAGGTTCCTCATTCGCAGAAATTTTATCACTAAACAGTCTATTGTTATTTTTTAGGTTTTGAGTAGAGTAGTGTAAGGGTCTTACTTTTTTTTTAACTTTTAGTCCAGACTTCTAATGTTTTTCTTTATTACCGACTTTTGCAAGAATTACACCTTTTCTATGTTTGTACGTCTAAATTTTTCGTGTCGTTGAGTTTTATCCTATTTGGGTTTCCTTGGGTGTGGTTCCGTGTAGGATTAATATAAAGTCTTTTAGTTTCTGTTTCCTTTTTAGAACTTTCGTCGGTCCCTCTTTAATACATAATGGACATCCCTTTGTAGTTGAGGATATAGTCACTTACAGAGAATACTTGAGACCTACGGAATACTTTCAGTATTCAGGAATTTCTTTTCTTGACAGCTAATGTTCAAGAAATGTACCGATTTAATAGGTAATCCTTACTTCCTCTTTATTTTCGTAAGAGTTTATTTCTTTTTTTGATTTTCTTAAACAGTGATCGTAGAGATGGGAATTTTGACCGATTTCTTTCAGAAGTGTCTCTTTCCCTTTTCGTTTTCTTTCTGAGAGTCTTGTGACCCTCTTCTCTTGTTACCTTTCTTGACTCATATATGTTATCTGACAGGAAAAGGAGTATAAACAATTAGTATGAATTCCTGACGTCGTTTTTAATATAGTAGACATTGAGTGTTCTTACCATAAATTTTCATTCCTTCCGGGATTTACCTTCCTTCAGAGGTAAGGAGTAGTTCCTTACATTTTATGACTATGGTTATCCGATACTATTTAGTATCTATGCTGACTTTCTAACTGTCTCTTTATCTGGGCATCTTGTCTCTCTGTGAGTTTTCGTGTCTTTATTTAATTTTAGAATTTTTCCCAAGTTCGTTGTGTTTTATATTTTATATTTGTCTCTTTGTTCTTGGTCTTGTTTGTTTTGGTTTATTATTTTACAGTCTGAATTCGTTATTGTATAGTAATTAGTGGATTGTATATTTACCAGATTTGTATGACTAGTTTTCTATCTCAACCGTCTCACTTATTTTCTTCTTGTACTCCGGGACGTATGACAAAGTTTCTTTGAGTGATTACTGTACCTATACGACTTTTATTTTCCTATTTTTCCTATCTAATTATAGTCTATTTCATCTGAAGTTTCGTTTCTTTTAAGGATCTCTGTTTCTCCTTGTGTTTCCTTAATGTATTCCTATTTTCTGAGTTAGGTTGTCCGTATGTATTATTAGGATACATACGTAGTTTGTTGTGTCAGAATTTTATTTACTCGTTTATACCTATCTTGAGTTTTCTCTTTATTCATTTAGACATTAATATTAAATCTTGTAATTGTAAGGAGAGTCTTTGATTCTCTTATCTCTTGATGATTTGTCTTTTAGTCGTTCCTATAACTTCTAGACTTCCAGTGTTCCTTTGTCCTGGATTTGCTGTGTATGTGCATATATATTTGTACTTGTGTGTGTGTATGTATATTACGATAGGGGTTGTAACCGTTTTATGTGCGAAAATGAGTTCTTTGTAAGCGGTTCTATCTGGTATAAGACTCGGTGTTTTGTTTCGAGTTGTCTAAATTTTCACAACTTTATTTTGTTACATAAGATTCATACTATACCCTTTTTTTTAGTTATTACATTCCTGTTATTCTTTTAGAGATTTGCACATTTAATTTGTTGTCTAAAGATTTTTAGGTGACCAGTTTTTCTTTTATAGTTATCTTAAGTCGTTATGTGTCTCGACATTACTTTTGTTTTTGTGTTGTATAGTTGTATATACTTTACATCGATTTCGTCGTGACTCTTTAAAAAATCGTGATTTACCAATGTAGGTATTCTTTAGCCCCAAACTTTAATTATTATTTTAAAGTGTGGAGTTCTTTGATTTTTTCTTCTCAATTTATTTGGGTTGTGTTAGCGTTTCTCAGCCTGTACTGACTCACTGACTTGACTTGACTTGACTTGACTTGTGTTAGTGTTTCTTCCTTTATTGTTTTTCATTTTTAATTACTTTGACTTTTGTCCTTTTGTTTTTTTTTCAGTTATTTTGTTTTTCGACGAAGAAACTTTTTTACTTTAATTATTTTAAGATCGTTTTGACTGTTTTTCTTTCTGATGTACTTGTCGATTATAATCCTTACTTTGTTCCCTATAGTATATCTAGAATGTTTTTAATTCTTAAAATCGCTCTCTTATAATATTTATTAAAATATAAGTACCCCCACTGTTCAATCTTCTTTACTTGTCAATGAGTTTTAAGTATTTAATAGTGTTGGGTAGGTTCATCTAGTAGACTTATCAGGATATTGGAAATTACTGTGACTTTGACATTGTAATTTTTAAAGTTTTTTCTTTAGAAATTAGGTTCTACCAAAATGACCTCTTAAGATTGTTCGTAAAATTTTTAATTCTGGTTCGACTGTATTAGACAATCTCTTTTGTTTTCCCTCCCTTGGGAAGATTTTATTAAGGCACCCCGGTCATAACGGGACGTGGTTTTGTTCTGTTTCCGTCGTACTTTTGTCTTTTAATGTCTAGTCATTGAGTGTTTGAACCTGAATTTTCAGGAGTGAGAGTGTGTACATTCAATCGGTTTACTTCGGTTGTCACATATTTTTGTGTAGAACTATCGAAGATCAGGGAAGGATTCAGTCCAATGTGATGGATAAAAAAGTTTCCCAAATTCATTTAGTCGTAATGTCAGTCAACCCCAGGGTCATTGTCGCAATACAATTGTCGTGATAACACCGTTTACAGGTTTAAATCCAGTCTAGTCTTTGACTGACAATTTCAATTGTCAATTCAATTGGGAATTTCAATTCCCAATAATTGGGAATGCAATTATTACGGTTCTCGGTAAGATTTACAGATACTTCTTGTTGATGTTGATGTAAATATCCTATTACTTTTGTAAATATGGTACATCTTTACTACCCATGTAACCTATGAGGAATATACGGGTAGACCTTGGTGGGAACTAGGAAAAGTAAGTACAATACTTGGAAACCTCTAACTGGTCTGGTCTGACGTAGGGAGACCGAAAGGACCCGAGACTGAAGTGGAACTCAAACCGGTTCCTCTCTGTGATCGTTCTCTAACCTCTTAGTCACCTCTTTCTCTAATCAATAAACTAACAAAGGAGACTGAGGAAAAGACGACCCTCCACTGGTTCAAAGAAGTGACTTCTGGTCTCGAGACCAGTCTCCGAGAGCGGAAGTCGACGTCGATATATGTTCAGAGAGATCTCCAACGTTCCAGGTGAGAGAAGGAAACGGGACACCCGTATTTACACAAGTAGAGAGGGACAAGAACGTTCAAAAACGATAAGGAAAAGTCAATAGGAATTGAGACTATGTTGAAAGTTATTGACGAATTCAAGTGATTCGAGAGAAATAAAAGGAATGGACACATTTAGTAGAACAAAAGTCTGTTACTATGTCACTAGTACCTCAACGATCTATTTCTACCAAGGCATTCCTGGATAGTGATTTCACAAATGTTGTCGTTCCCCTATAGGAAAAAGGACTTAAGTTTTGGTATTTGTGTTCTTATACAGAGTCTAGTGTATTTTTATTTACGATTTTTTAGTTACTCTTTCCTTTCTTAAATCATTTTCTCATGTTTGAAATTGGAGATTCTACTTATTCCAGACTCCTAGATCACATAATGTATCACTGATACCAAACATTACATAATAGCTGTAAACAATTTTCTCATTTCCCGAAAGGTCCAACACGATACCCATTTCTTGGGTAGACGGTTACGTCCTGTGTATTTTCTTTACACAAACTAGGTACTCAAACCTTCTAGGGGACCTCCTCCCGTACCGTTGGGTGAGGTCATAAGAACGGACCTCTTAAAGGTACCTGTCTCCACTGACCGTCCGTCAGGTGCCCCAGTATTTCTCGGTCTGTTGTGACTTCACTGAATCGTCCGTACGTTCTTTCATTTTGAAATTACAAGAGTGGTTCTTTCTAGAGTTTTTCCATTTATACACTCCACTATAATTATCTACACATTAATTGGACTACCCCCTTAAGAAATTATTATATATGTACGAATTTAGTAGTACATATGAAATTTATAGGACGTTCAAACAAGTAATATAAAGTTACTTTGACTTTTTTCTTTTTTTAGTTACTAAAGTTATGAAAAAATATATTAAAGAAAAAAATCGATGTAGTCAGTAATGAGAACCGTCCATTTTCCCCGAAAATAAGGTCTATTAACGGGTCACCCTAATTGACCTATAAGTCTTTTACTTTTTGGAACCTTTAGTTGATCTGTTAGGAGGGTAAAATCTCTATATATTTATTTCGGTTCTTACTAATTCAGTGAAAAGATTTGAGTATTTTGACTTACCGTTTTCGTCTTTGCTTCAACGGATTCAAATTGACTTAGAGATGGTTTAAGGGTCTGTTTACCTTATAGAGGATACGAGGCTTTTTAAAGTAAGAATAGAGAAAGTGTCGTGACTGGTATAAGGTGGAACATAAGCAACAGATCAATAGTATTCAAAATGGTTCATCTGATTTAATGAACTTCCAAGTTACGAGTACACAGAAAAGAAGAGTGAGAGATAAAAGTGTATACCGATTTCGAGAAATATTTACGGGAAAGGAGATGAACCTTCTGGGAGACAGAAACTGGACTGAGGAAGGGGCTGTAGAAAGTCTAGAGTCATTTTTGGTGAAGATGTTTCGTCAGAAAGGAAAGGACTGAGGTTGTGTCGAGTCCAGAGGAACAATACACTTGTATACCGTAAGACACAAAGAGGGTTAACACCACGTTGTAACTTGAAACTTCAAATAGAGTATAGACGAAAAGATAATTTTAAATTCAGGACTCAAAGTCACAGGTGTACACATGAGAAGTGACGACAGGTAAGAAGCGTAAGTCGTCTGGAAGTAATCTGCGAACAACTTACTTAGGTAAAATAAGGAAGCCTCATTTTAAAGGGACTTAAAAATCTACGACGGAGGGTATGGAATGTCACTTGGTTTTAGTCACTCCAAAAAAAAAGGGTGGGTTTGGTAATTCGGACTAGTAAACCTGTATTAATGTCTTGACACCTACGTGAACAAAAAAATTAACAGTGGAATAATTTACCTTTGGTAACCTAAACGTCAGAGAATAAGGTGTATGGACCACCGAGACTACCATTTCCTAAACGGACGTACTTCCTCTGGACCCTAGTTTAGGGACCCTGTCCTTCTAAGGGACCTTTTCCCTTACCGATGAGTGAGACCATGAGAACGGACCTCTTAGGGTACCTGTCTCCTTGGACCGCCTGATGTCAGGTACCCCAGCGTTTCTCAGCCTGTACTGACTCGTTGATTGTGAAAGTGAAGGTGTAAAGTATATGTGATCTAAAGGGTGAAAGTGTAGGATTCTATTACACTATTAGCTCAGTGACAGTTTTTCCGACTTGTCCTGTCTTATCTCTGTCACGAGACTTAGACGGTGAACTTAGATGAAAAATGGTATCCTAAGAGTATGAAATGGTGTCCTCAAGTTAAAGAATCGACATGAGAGCCTAGTACTGACTATTTTTATGAAATTACTCTCGGATGTTTAGTTTATAAGGATGTGACGTGTGTTTGTGGATTGGAGAGAAGGTGCCAGGTTTTCTTTAAGTGGAGGAACTACTTGACAATAGATGAAAAGGATCTACTTTTCATGGTAGGGAGGAATACCGAAGGATTAAAGTAAGAGTAGTGAAAATAGAGTGACTGGTGTAAGATCGAATATAGTGTCAATTACTAGACTTGTTGTTGATAAGGGTGATGAAATCAAGTCAAGGGAATCCCGATGTTTCCGGTGTGGTCGACATGACTTTAAGGATAAATGACTCATAGAGTTGGTACGGTCTTTGACCATAAAAAGTCTCTGGTCGAATAAATCAAGAAAGACTTCATTTATAATATTGATTTTCGTGAAGTCTCTACTCCTTAGACTTAGAGTTTCTTCAGTATTAAGAAATATAAGGAGACATTGTACTCGTAAAGTTACCTCGTACATAGTTTACTTGCTACCGGTTTGACTACAATCCCTTTTAAATACACCCTTAAAGTGGAAGGATCCCTACTACCAGGGTGTCACTCTAAATATAAAACCTAATCTACTGTTAACCTGTTTTAGAATTGATGATAAGGTCTATTTTCAAGGAAAAAATTAGTTAAAAGGGAAAGTTTTTCGCATACATGAGATATATTGAAGTCCGTTTATTCTTTTCCTGTCTATACAATAAACCCTTTTTTTTGTGACAACGTTCTTTGTTTTGATACGTTTAGTCTGGAGAAGACATATGTGGTTCTGGGTAAAAATTTGATCATTTGAAGTTCAACTGTACGACTGTAAAAGTTGGTTAAAGAGAGTGACGACGACGACGACGACGATTCAGCGAAGTCAGCACAGGTTGAGACACGCTGGGGTCTCTGCCGTCGGGTGATCCGAGGGAGCAGGGACCTTAAGAGGTCCGTTCTTGTGACCTGACCCAACCGTAAAGGAAGAGGTTACGTACTTTCACTTTCACTTCAGCGAGTCAGCACAAGCTGGGAGTCGCTGGGGTACCTGATGTCGGAAGGTCCGAGGAGGCAGGGACTCTAAGAGGTCCGTTCTCATGACCTCACCCCACGGTAAAGAGAGTGATCTCACGTAATTAATGTTGAGTACGAAAAGCACCTTCTGGTTTCTCTATTTTTATCATAAGGTATTGTTAGTTCAATAATAAAGATAGTTCCCTTAAAAGAATTTCGATTCGATCTCTTTATGCGATACTCTATCTCGTGTATTATTCCTCACATTCTCAAGAATTGTCCCTTCGACGTGATCTTTATTAAAAGAAAAGCTCTCTCCGTGTTTATTTAGAAGTCGAACGCTAGTACAAAATATGTCTATAAACGTATTAGAAACCTTTACATTTCCTAAAAGATTAGATTAAAGGACACATCGACTCTTTTGAATCCGGATCTCTTCATTTTTATTCAAAAATTTTAGTTCTCGTCAATACAATCCTGAATCTACTCTCGGGTCACTGTCCGGAATCACAGATCAACGAGGTAGAGACACCTGATCCGACCTCTAAACCCATGGTCAATCACCATATGAGAACTCCGACTCAACGAAAATAAAACCCTTTGGAGTTAGAAACAAGAAGTCCGGGTGTTGACTAACGTATTTCGGGTGGGTGTAATATCTTCCACTAAACAAAATAAGTGTTAGAAAACCAAATTTACAGTTAATGTAGATTCTTTTACGGAAGGGTCCACTCGTACAGTGTCCTGATGTTTTCCTTTAAATGTCGAGATACCTCATACAATAGTACACGGTGAAATAGACCTTAACTGATAGATACGATGGAGAAGATGAAAGTGCTGATACCTTCTCTTTTGTTCGAACTGTTAAAAAGGGGGGGTAAATTAGTACAGATCACAGAATCAGGTAAAACCGACGAAAATGTTTTATGGTTTCCGACCCCCCTCAATATTTGTTACAATAAATAGTGTCAAGACCTCCGATCTTCAGGTTCTAGTCCCACGGTCGTACCAATTCACTCTCGGAGAAGCTCCTGTGTCTATAAAAAGGGTGGGGACCTGTCTTCCCTACTCGCTCATAAAGTCCGGAGAAAGTTTTCTTGCGATTAGAGTAAGTACCCCCGAGACGGGAGTATTGGATTAGTAAAAGGTTACTAAGGTGGAGGATTTTGGTAGTGGAACCCGTAATCCAAAAGTTGCATTCTTAAAAGTCTTTTGTGTTCTTGAATTGGGTATCGTGGGTTACTCCTTTGATTAAGTAGATTGCATTGGGTTTCGAAGTAGGTATGATTTACGATAGATTGATGTTGGATTTATTATTAACACTCAGATCAGTACTGAAAAGAACAGAGGGTGGGTTCTTAACACCTAGAAGACAAAGCTTACTATCATTCTTCGTTATCTCAACGGGGTATACATCATCGTACTTTTAGTGAGTAAAGATATAAGTACCCCTTTATAGGACTCTTTTGGACAGATGTCACCGACAGTATTTTTATTACTACACTTATTGAAGTAACAAGATCAATACAAAGTACTAGTTAAGTGTGTAGACGAAACAAGACAGAGAAGTAACAGTCTAAAGATGTTGTACGTATAAACGAAGTTTTTGTTTCAACAGATAATGTCCCTCGTGAGTACACTGATAGGGATACTCATTTTAGTAAACCAGGTGGTTTGTTTAATTCTTATGATTTTTACGGTGACGTCATCTTTGTGTCACCTTCAAACAAGGTCCGTTAACCTTAAGTGTTGAATCTTAAAAGTGGAAGGGGGGGGTTTTTTATATATATATATATAAAGTGTAAAAACTCTTGACTAAACACTTTGTATGACTTTCAGAAACATTTCTCATAGGGTAGGTTGTAGAAATGAATAAACTTTTATTTGATTGAGAAGTGACGAATCACTTTTACTGTGAAAGTCACCCAAAAAGGGAGACTTCTTATAAGGAGGATCTAGATTTTGACGTTTTCTGTACTTAATTACTTTCTTTAATGTCTTAGAGTAACTCATAGAGTTTCCAAATTTTAAGGTAACGACTATGAGTTTTGGTTCAAGTAGAAAGTTCACTTGATGTTGTCTTTTACAAGAAGATGTAAACACTCAGTAAACTTTGTAACGTCGTAAAGAGTTTACAGATCAAGACGTCAGAAATGGATTCTTTAAGAAAGAATTCTCAATCGCTCTCTAACTTCTTTCGAGATTCAAGTGTATACCAATGTTTACGTTAGTATTGACCAGTCAAAATACTCGTTTCTCGTGATCGTGACCCTAATTAAAAAAGTGATAGTTTTTAGTTTGTTACGTTTCTGACAGTGACGATGACAACGTGTTATTTGTGGTGTTTAAGATGTAGCTCCTACTACTTTAATTAAACCTTTGGTATGTCACAGGTTTCCTTTCAATGTTTTATATACGACCAATGGTCCTTTTTTTGTTAAGGTGATTATAACATAAACTTTCTTCTAGAGGTGTCGATGACAAAAAGTTTGAAAGTGACTACTCTTTCGATCCAAGTACCCTAAAGTTTTTGGGCGAGACAGGCGTTGGAGGGAGGTCTCATCTTGACCGTGGTTTGTCTTCGTCCATTCACGGTCTGTCGTGTATAGTTTTCAGTTACTGAGGACTTTTAAATTTCGTTTGTTTATGGATGAGAGGGTGGTACTCGGTCGGAATCTACAAACGAAGATACAGAAGTCCTTTAAGAGTAGAATATTCTCTACGGACTTTTTTATTTCAGACCTCCTCTTTACTTCCCTACACACGTGTAGGGAGTGTAAGAAACCAAAGTTCTTTAGACATTAGACATTTAACGATTACTGACCTAGAAGGGAGTATCGAGTCAACCATTTCTTAGACGGACGTTACGCCCTCTGGGGTCAAACTAAGGACCCAGTCCTTCTGGGCGACCTCTTCCCTATCCGATGGGTGAGGTCATAAGACCGGACCTCTTAAGGTACCTGATATATCAAGTACGCCAGTGTTTCTCAACCTGTGCTGACTCGCTGAAAGTGAAAGTTTCTCCATAAATATTTATAGTCGTCTTTATTCGATTTGTTTTGGTCTCGGTTCCAAACGTGACGATAATGAGTGGTAACAAACCTAAACCTTAATTATTTAAAGTATCTAGTGAGTTTGGTCCTTGGTCTGAATGGACGGTGTACGGTTTCCGAACAGTTGTTTACTTAAAGAGGGGAGTAGTTGTTTTTGTTTATGACAATATACCGCTGTTGAATGGAGAGAGGTGAACCATAAGGTGTACGTTTTCCTTTATGGCTTCATTATAACACTAAATATTCGTTATAAAGTCCTTTTTGACATGAATTCTTTCTAACACGACACGACACGACTCAACGAGTCAGTACAGACTGAGACACTGGGGTACCTGACATCGGGTGGTCCGAGGAGACAGGTAGTCCTAAGAGGTCTGTTCTTATGACCTCACCCAACGGTACGGGAGGAGGTCCTCTAGAAGGGTTGGTCCCTATCTTGAGTCCAGAGGAAGTAACGTCCACCTAAGAAAGTGTAGACTCGGTGGTTCCTTCGGGACTCTTCTACTAATTTTTTTTTTTTTTTTTGAATGAAATTTAAAATTGTATTTTAAGTTCTACTTTTAATTTTCATCAATTATTATCTAAAGTGTTCTACCAAAATCTAATATATTGAAAGATTTTGTACATCTTTATAGTGATTCGTCCGTAGATATTAAAAGTTTTATGATAAAATTTCATATGTCAGATAATAGTGTTTCTAGAATCTTTGAAGGTAATATATTTTGACCTAAGTTTTGTGACAAGGTTCCCGTCTTTTGTCCTTTGTCATATTTACTTGGAAAGGTCAGTGTGGTCGGGAAGGTGTTCTATCGTCAGTTTACCTCTTTTCGACCTGAGAGAACTATTTGTGTGTACCCAAGATTAGGTCCATTCCGGTCTCTATATTGAATATACTGAGTCCCGTCCTCTAAGTTGGAGAGGTCAGAAGACAAAAGAATTTTTTAGAAATACATAAACTGTTGACAAATGACTTACGAAGGGGTCGTGATCTAAGATGTAATGTCTTTCTTTTATGCAACTATTTACCCTGTCTACTCCAGTGACTAAAGTAATCCTAATATAAGCTCACCTTTTCTGTCCATAAACTTGTTCATTAGCGTTTGTACTTCTCTACCCCTTTGTCCTTCCTAAGTGTGACACCCTCGTCTCTCGTTCCCTTGAGCCGAGGATCAGATTTCCCAATCCTCAGTGACAGGTTCCTTGACTTCGTCTTCGATTGTCAGATTTTCTATGTACCCTCCTTCGACTTGTTTGATATCCTTTTTTACAAGAGTCGTCTCGTTTAGTTCCGTTTCTTCTAACACGTCCTGGTACCATACAAGTCCCTTGACCAGTCCACACCACATCGACCTGACCTCTCTCCTCTCCTGCCCCGTCCTCACCTTGACTTCGGGTCCGTTCCCGGTCTAGATTTTCTCTGGGTCCCTTGTCGTCCTTATTTTCATCCGAGAGAGATCCCTTTTCCCATCGGAAGGTTCCCAAATCCTCGTCTGTGCTAATATGTAGATACAAATTTTGTTTCAGGGTGACTTCTTGTCTCGGTAATAATCTCCCTCGTCTTCCCCTAAGGTCCCTATAATTAAGCCCCTGACCCCTAGTGGGTCCTCTAACTACCTCGTCAAACACCATCTTCCAGACCTTTCCTTTTCTTCTTTAGACATTTTCTAAATTCTTTTTCTTACGAATCTTGAATGTTGTTTCAGATTATATATCCTCCCTATTCCTTTCGTTCTCTCTTTCTTTAAGAGATCGATATTCTATTGATCTCTTAGTGGGGACGGTACATGCGAGCACACTTATTTTTATATTTACACTGTTACATCTGATGTAAATCGTAGAGAGTCTACCGGATCACGTACCGTCTTTGAGTTTTTTTACTTTTACCGATGGAAATCGCACTTTATTGTTAAGTGTGAAGAATGTTCACTACACTCCAACTTAAAAAAAGACCCAGTTTAGGGAAGAGAAGCGTGAGATGGTAACCCACGTTTCTGACGTCAAGTGGTTACGTTTATCTTTACTTACACCGTCCTTCGACACATACACCTTTGTCAGATGTGACACTGGAGGTCTAATACTTACGAGGTGGAAATGTAAGACCGTCGGTTATTTTTTACAATAAACTCTTATATATAGTTAGTCAAACCACTCTAAAAAGAGAATTTAAATACTTCTACAAGTTCTGGTACTAGAACTAGTGCCAAACATAAGAAAAGGTCCCTCAGACAAAAATAAGGATACCCAATATAGAAAGACTACTTTGAGAAACCCTACCTTATTTTAGAACTCTGAGACGTCAGACGTGGAGGTCACCGGTTCTGTTTCAAGGCCCCTACGATATCTTGACGTCAACTGTGTGTCTGTTCCATGGGTATCTACCTCTACCGGAACCATCCGTTCCGTGTCCTCTTGGTAGAGTGTTGTCTTCGTCGGACAACATGAAGGGATTGATATCTGTGTCTGGTAGTGATAGTGGTTCCTCCTCCCACCACAAAGACATAATATCCAATTGTACGTATATAAATCTAAAGCATAGATGTTCCTACGTCAAGATTGTTTTCTTGCCCTCAACTTACCCGAAAAAAGATTTAAACATTCTGGAGGTATAGAAATATGTTTTAATAAGAGAGACTTATAAGACTTTGTGTCCCCTCAGACGTACGATATCAGACATCTCAGCGTTTATCAACCTGTGTTAAATCCTACCTTGTTGTTGAGATTTATAAGATAACACGGTAATGTTACCTCGAGATACAATAAGTCCTTAATTTATTCACCCCTTTTAAACATACCTCTTTTTGAATGAGAACTTGTAAGAAATTTAGTGTGTGTTTCTTACCATAGACACCAAAATATGCATGAAACACCAGAACGTTATTCGGATTGTACCAGTCCGAAATACTTCGTAAATCTGTTTAAGGATGGAGAAATCACTTCTTTGGTCTACTTTATGATCCCGAGGTAAATCACCACTAAAAAATTTTTATTTAAAAACATACAGAAGACGAAATTTATATATATATATATGTATGTTACAAATTTCCAACGATAAATATAAATGATGTTTTACAACCGATGTAATGGGTACAATACGTTTTGTAGGAAGTCGGAATATAGGTTATCAAACATTGGGGGGGGTAGGGATTTTTTGGGGGGTGGATGATGATTGGTGATTAAACAAGAGGTGTAGACACTCAGATGAAAAAGACCAAAAAAAAAGTTCGTGTACAATTTCTATACGTTGAGATGATGTATGTTTTCTTTTCACCGTTTTGGATATGTCATAACATTTCATTTTATTTCATTTTTCTTTTTCTTTTTTTTTTCTTTTCATGAAAAGATTTAGATAAAAGTTTTAGTTGTTTCAGGATAAGATTAAAAATTTTAGTTGAAAGTTCTTATTAAACTTAATTAAATAATAGATTAAATTGATTTTTTAATGGATCGAGAAAACGGTACAGTAACTTTGTCATTTTGTAGTAACCGGATTAATCAGTACGAAAATTACTTGACCTTATTGTTTACACGTCTTTTTTTCCCCCCCCACATTCTAAAGGGAGGAGAAAAGAGTGAGTATACACATGTAATTAAGTTTGCTTAGGGTTAGAGTACAGGAAGATCTCAAAATAAGTAAGAGTAAATTAAAATCTTGACTTTCTTTTCAAGTTCCAATAGACGGTACGGTCTATCGAACAGAAACGGGAAGACCTATATGAAAGAAGGAAGAGGTGGTACAAATACCGGAGACACCCTACCGGATCCCTGGTGTAGATGTCCGGGGGAGTGAAAGACAGAAGGACAACCCTAGTTGTTTACCCTTCGGGACCGTCCTCTACCTACCTTCCTTTGTCTTATTCTAGGCACTTGAATAAGGGGACCGAGGGAGGAGAATTTAAAAGGGTCTATGTTAGTGTCAAAGAAGTTCCACAGGAGGAGACGTCCTGAGACGAATTCAAGGTGTCTACAGGGGAAGAGGGTAAAGAGACCTAGATCCGACTATTGTTGAGTAAAATATCGTGGGTTGAGGGTATTGAACTATTGTGAGGACTTTATAAAAGTGAAGACATATGACAAATAAACTAAAGATTTACGAAGTTAAATAAAAATGTGTACTTTTGTGACTTGGACTCCTTTGTACCGACGGTTCAAGGTGCATTGTGTTTGTGATCCGTCGGTCACTTACTGCCACCCTTCTTTGGTCTTGTAAGGTAACTGTCCTTGTCTTCGAAGAGACTTCGTTTAATTTGTTTGCCTTTCTACCTCTACAAGAGACCTGGTGTCTCGTCCCTCAAGTCACCCTGACTGAACCTCTTACCCTCCTCCGTCTCAGGTTGGAAATAATAGTCCTTACACAGAGAAAAGAGGTGGGAGAGGAATCGAGGACTAACTGTCCGTCCGACAGGGGTGTCTTATCTTTTACGTTGATGATCTTCGACATAGAAATGAGTAGGGTTTTCAAGATCGTTTCGGGGTCTCCGTTCATATCAATTCAATCGTGATGAGTGTTCGGGTGGTGTTTGTTTAATTCACTTAGGACTCGCCAGTCTAGTTTTGTCGACCGGTAGGGACCTCACTCCTTTATCCCAGTCGGGGTGGGGGTTTTGTATCTGAGTCCACCCCTTATCTAATAAAGATTCTCTTTCTCTGTTTTTCTTTCGTCTTCTTTCTTTGTAAGGGGTCTTTCTCCCCGTCTTCCTGACATCTTGGTTGTCTGTTGACCAAATTGTTTCGTTCTTGTCTTAGTCAATAGACTTGGATTAAGTTAAATACAAAGTGATACTGTGTATGTCTTTGGTTTATTAGACTGGATTGGATTAAGAATAAGGTACCTTGGATTTCTTTTATTAGTTTGACATGTATGGTTACTAGTTGTAGTCAGACCATCAATGTTCAGTGTCTCTTAATAGTGTATGTAATAGAGTAAATTAAGTCAATAAGACCTAAGGCTTAAGGTATATTAAACGGACACCGGAAAAAGTTCCAGTCTGTTTACAAACACTTGAAACTCTTAGGTTTCTTATAAATATTTACGAAGTTACCACAAGTGTACACCAATTCCTTGATGTCATATTTGTAAAGTCTTTTTGAGTACCAACAGTCAAAATAACACGATTCTTAGTGACACCTTTAAGTCGGTCTCTGGGTAATCCTATATAAAGACCCAGTTTCCGGTTTCAAGAACCTTGCCAGTACAGAAGAAAAGACGTTAGACGTAAAATGGGTCCGGGGTCCCCAGTGAGATTATGATTTTTATATCGAAGGGGTGAGGGACACTTTTGGTGACTGGTGCCGAAAATGGTATTATAACGTCTTTTCGTACCTATATACACAGATGAATGGGTCTTTACGCACCAATCATATTTTTAGAGTTTGTTTACTAGTTCTCCGGTTCCGACCGTCTGAGAGTACTATCAAAACTCCGTTTGATACCCAAACGAGACCACTTTAAATCTCCAGTCTTTTATGTACTTCTACTGGGATACTACTTCATAAATTATTCGACTCCCTCTTTTGTTTGAACCACACCTAAGGTGAGTTAAATCTCACTTTTGATCTTGAACTAAGTCTTCCAATTCTCCTTTCTGGTTTGTGTTATTGTAGTTTCTGACTTAAACAAAACGGGAAAGAACTATTTCCATTTTTCATAAATTATGTTTTTTTGAAACGTTAAATATATATATATACGTAGTCAAGTCAAGTCTACGAGTTAGTACAGACTGAGAAACGTTGGGGTACCTGACGTCGTGCGGTCCAGAGGGACAGGTAGTGGTTGAGGACCTCAAATAGGTTTGAGTATAGGTAACTCAACCACTACGGTAGGTTGGTAGAGTAGGACACAGTGGTAGGGGAAGAGGAGGACGGAAGTTAGAAAGGGTCTTAGTCCCAGAAAAGTTTAGTCAGTCAAGAAGCGTAGTCCACCGGTTTCATAACCTCAAAGTCAAAGTTGTAGTCAGGAGGGTTACTTGTGAGTCCTGACTAGAAATCCTACCTGACAAACCCAGAGGAACGTCAGGTTCCTTGGAAGTTCTCAGAAGAGATTGTGGTGTCAAGTTTTCGTAGTTAAGAAGTCGTGAGTCGAAAGAAATTTCAGGTTGAGAGTGTAGGTATATACAAATTCAAATATAAATATTTAATATGGATATACATTTTGTCATGTATTTTAACGTATATATGTCAAAGTTTGTAAAAGATTTAAAGAGTCAATACTGTTGTCTACCTAAGACTTCTGAGGGTTTTGAAACGTTAACTTTGAGTGTAGTACACTATATAAGTTTATATGAAAAGATTTACCACTACCGTTGGTACCTAGTTGGGGTCAACAGTTTGTACTCCAATCATTAGAGGTCCAGTCTTACATAAACCACGACGATCAATCTTTTTCACTTCAACTATACAGACAGTTTCGAGTTTTGATAAAAGTCACGTAAAACGTAGTCTCCGTCCACCTTTGCGGGTGAGAGACCTCTTTGACAGACTCTTTTGACTACTGTCTATGCTATACTCCTGTCCTTTCCTCTTCACTCATTCGTTTTCCACTGAGATTTTAGAACTCGGAGATCGACGCATAAGTAAGTTGATACGAATGTCTCGGGAAACGAAAATATGACTGATGTTTTGTCATGCTTTCGTTCGTCGGGTTCAGTCGGACGAAAGAATGTGGTTAGTCAGTGACTCGTTATGTTCCTCCGTGGTAAAATCCCCTACGTTAAAGTAAGACGTTTCACAACCCTCCAAGGGGAATCAGATATTTGACACAGATTCCCCATTGATTTTCATTTAAGTTTTCTTGGATTAGTTTTAGAGGCTGCGTGAAAGCCTCAAATTCATCTTTACTTTACGTGCAGACCATTGGTTCTAAGTCAGTGTCTACTCAGTCTAGGTCTTGGTCAAATCTGTTTATAGACACATAGTATAGACGAGTTAGACCTCAGAGGGGTAAAAGGTTTGTTTACTGACACATCATAGTAAATTCTAGGTGTTAAGTCAAAAGTAGAGTCAGATGTATACTTGAAACTGTACAATCGTGACACAACCTTTCTCCTACGTTTGTTCATCTAAATAGTCTCCAACTCTTCGTTTTATTCTCGATCACAACACCTTCCTTTTTACAACGGAACGGATTGTTGACTGTATTACACATTACCCAATTCCGTTTCAATTCCTTGTCTAGTCTGGAGTTCTAAGTTAGAGACTCAGAGTGCAAAACTCGAAATGTAAGACTTGTATCTGAAGGTGTTATAATATCAAGTGGTAGTAGTAAAGTCTTTTCTTCTACCCCTTTCTTTCTCAACAGCCCTCTCAATTAAAAGTGGTGTTATACCAATTATAAATCAAAGATCGTTTAATCTATCACATACATTCTGTGTATGCAGTTCATTCGTGGTTATATTATGCAATTTTGTAAACGTACGTATCTACGTGTGTATTCTGAAAAAGATTACAATAGTATTTCGTACAACTTGTACGTTTCTTTTTTTCGTCAGGATAGGGATTTTACAACACATTAGATTTCTATGTTAATGTAACATGGATCCTCTTACTGTCTGTGGGTATTTTACCCATGAGTTGTTTATGATATTGTTGTTGTCTTTTTTTTTAGGATACTTATGTTGATTAAAAGACCCTGATTTCCATAAATTTCCCGATTAGGTGTAATAGAGACAAAGAGTAAAATATAAGAAGGGATTTTACGATAAGGAAATTATTTCACATTGATTAAACGTAAGGTTTTCACACTCCACCTAGTTTCAAACAGTGGGAACATTAGATTCACATGTTCTAATAGTGTCCATGTCCGTTAATTATTCGTCTAACGGGATGTGGGTCTCAGGAAGCCCTGAACAGTGATCGTCATTTCCCTATCAACTCTAAAGTGACATGAATGTTTGTCTTAATTCGTGTCTTTTGAATATGTGGGACAAGAGTAAAAGAGGTAAAAGAAAACTTTAACTCTTGTGTGAACTCAGTGAAACTTCACTATAATAACTGAACGTATTGTAAAAAAAAAAAAAACCGAGACGTTACACTTACACGTAAAAAGTTTATAGTTCGGAAACTAGACTGAACGAGGTGGTCTTGTGACATCTCCGACTTTTGGTAAAGATATATTCCCAAACGATAGGACTCCCCTTCTAACGAGATCGAACCTTCTCCAACCTTTATAGGGTAGACTTTCGAGAAAAGTCAGGAGAAGTTGGATTTGTGAAATGACTCTCCCCAGTTTCCAGTAGTTGACGGTTTTGTTTTAGGTTTAATGCGTCACGAGGGTGTTCCTTCGATTCGATTCACCTTTGAGTCTCAAGTGGTTGACCTGAGGAAATTATGTCGTTCCCTGTTTGTCATTTTTACGGGAATTTTTCGTTGTCCATGTAAGAGGATTTAGGATGACTAAAAATGTTCAACAGGTTATTCACATTTTCTGATCGAAGATTCCATAGTAACATCTTTGCTTTAACTTGATAAGTCCTTCCTCCTCCCTCACCATTGTTATAACCACACCAGTCAGGTTTGAAACTTGAGAGTTTCGTTGGTCGGACGTTTGATGTTTCGTGGTCTACCAAAATATTTGGGCTTCAGGTATTTAGAAAGGAATGTCAAAGGTTAAAGTTTTTTTTTTCCAACGAAAGAAACACCCTAACCCCATTTACAAACGGTAACTCATAGACTGGGAGGGTTTGGGATTATCGAAAAATTCAAAAGAACGAGACGTACGTCCTCTGCTCGTCTTGTCTCCGGTTCTCTTGTTCGAGTCTCGTGTCGCAGTAGACCGTCGACAGAACGACCCCTCTCTTCCGACTCGAAAATAAAGAGTTGGAACTGACAGAGTGACATCAGTAGTGTTGAATTACTTCAAGATTCTAAAATTTGTAAGTACCTGACTCAATTGTCTAAGGAGGAAGTTATCCTTTTAATTATATATAAAGACTAAAAGTTAATGTTGAGGTTTAGAGGTCAAAAATTTAGTATAAGTCGTCACTAGTCTTCCTCCTTTACTACCCCCTTTCTGAAAGGACTAAAACAATAAATCAGTGATTAAACACAGACTAAGAAAACGTTGGGGTACCTGGCATTGGTTGGTCCGAGGAGACAGGTACCCTAAAGGGACCGTACTTATGACCTCACCCAACGGTAAAGGAACAGGTCCCCTAGAAGTGATGAGTCCTTTAACTTGGGCCCAGGGGACGTAACCGTCCACCTAAGAAATGCCGACTTGGTCGTCATATTGAAATTAAACATTACCTCAGTTGAAATAGGGATGTAAAAAATTACACACACAACCTCGATGGGTAAAGGGTGTAGGATGGACCATCTTGTACGTCCCTCTCATGTCTTTTAACTTCCCTTTCTCCCTGTCTGGTTTCTCGTTAACCATCGGTATTACGTTTAGTCGAGTAAAGTGAACAGTTCCAGACACATGGGTGGATACACGCCTCCACACACGGTTGAAACAGTCCTACCCTAAGTTAGTCCGTTCTCGGACGTTTTTTATACTCCGAAACTAAAACGATGTTTTTAATCACTTAGTCTTTTCCCGTTGATAAGAACCGTCTGGGTAGATAGAATGTATCAAACCGGTGACTTTATGCTTTCGTAGGGTAATAAAGTACAAGAATGTAGGTAAAGGACGAGATAAGTTGGGAAGTAATGTGTAGTGGAATTGAAGGAAGGAATGAAGGGTCCAAAGAAAGAAGGGATTCACGTACTTTGGGAACAGAGGAACAAATAGTGTTACTCTGATTCTGGTCGTACCTATATTTTTAACGAAACATTTAATTCTTCGAAACTTTATTAAAGTTAGTACTAATAAATAAGTATACGACTTTGTATGTTTTCTGTCTCACCTTTCCTTCTGTACTCTTTACGATTTACGAATTCTACCGAATGGAAGTCTTTTAATCAATAATCTGAGTTCTCCAAAGTTTAAGGTACCTATTACCTTTTTTTTTTTTGTACCTTACTGAAGTTCGAAGTTCCATATATATTATTCTTTAAAGTTGTTAGACCCAACAACTCAGGACCCCACCTACTTAGTAATTTCCTCTGACACCTGACTGAAGGGTCCTTAACATATTCCTCGTCTTACTAGTGACAGACTACACCAAGTGTGAGACATTGGTTCGTTTTCCTAACTCTCTTTAGTCCAGTGGGGTTAGGATAAAAGGTCAATGTTTTAAACTAGTTTCGTAATTAAAAATTTTTGAGAATACGTTTCAGGGATATTGATTATGTTTGTGACTGTAAAATTTTACATTTTGAAGGATGTCTTTCCTTTTCGTAAGCTTTTAAGGTCGGTAATACCATTGTTTATTATTTTTATAGAAAAGTTTACGTTGTGTACCTGTAAAATTGTCGTCGGTAAAGTCTACTCTGAAGACAACTATTCTGTGGGGGTCTCCAAGTTTTTAGTCTCCACCACTATCGTTTTGTTCTCGTTTAAAGAGCCAAAAACGACATCGGGGTGTTTCCGAAATACTAGACGTCACAGGTTTTCCTTTTGGTATAAGTCGGGGTACTTTTTACAGTTTGGAAAGTCACTGACCAGTAGTATCGTGACAGTCTCTGGAAGGTGTGGTTTCAATGACTGTAGGACCAATCTTCTAGGAAGTCGATGGGACATACATGTAGACATACTCATATAACTACAGATACATAAATATAAACAACTTATAAAAATTCTTTTACTTCCTCCTTTCAATTTTAAGAGAAGACTAAATTTCCAAAACACACCCTAAAAGTGAAAAAAGTAAGTGTAAAATGAGACTTTTCTTCTGTTAATCCCGTTGTTCTATTCAGATTTAAAAAATAGAAGTCAGTGACCTTTTGTCCTTGGATTGAAAGGAGACGTACGGTCAGTAAATAACACACCCCACACAACACACACCCCCCACACACACAAACACACACACACACACATACTACCCGTATACATACGTTCGTATTCTGTCGGTGACAACGAGTTCGTCGGACTTTTTAAAGTGTGTGGGGACTAGATCAGGACTGTTCTCCTAGGTCGAACCTTTTGTTTTGGAGGGGGAGTCACGATGGGAGGTGAAGGACCTAGAGGAATTTTTGTACTTACTATACCCTGTCCGAAAATAAAGTGTGTCCGTCCAAGTCACTATTCCCTGAAACAGTGGAGACCCCTGATTCGTGGGTAAATATTGTAAACATACCTTCGACTGAACAATTTAAACGGGAGTTTCTATTCCTTGGATGGTTTCGTGATCTTTCTCCTCTTCTCCCGGGTCAATTTTCACTCCGGTCTCCGACTCCCCGATAAGCAGGTGACTATTGATGAATTAATAATTAGGAAAACGAATTCACTATAAATTCGTAGTTTTTTCAGAGGTAAAACGGAAAGGGTCGTCTATGACGTTTCAAAAAGAAAAAGGATACATCTGTGACTGTATATATTTAGTTTACAGTACTTATCACTGATCGTTCGTCTCATAAAAAACTCTGTCTTAACCGTTTATTTTGACATTCTATAAATTTCATGTATTGTACTATTAAACTATATACATATATAATAAAAAATTTAAATGAAAATTAACCTCATATTAACGAAATGTTACACAACCAAACACGACATGTTACTACACTTAGTCGGTATTCATATGTACATAAGGGAGGGAGAACTTAGGGGGGTGGTGCGTGCGGTAGGGTGAAGAGACCCAACAGTGTCTCGTGACCCATTCGAAGGAAACAGTGTGTCGGTGAAGGGTGATCGATAGATAATTATAAAATGTCAACCATTACATGATACACAGTTGCGACGAGAGAGTTAAGTTGAACGGGAGAGGAAGGGGGTAACATAGGTGTTTACAGAAGAGACAGATACAGAGAGAAAGACGGGACTTTTATCCAATTGGTCACGGTAAAAAGGTCTAAGGTATATATGCGTAATTATATGTTATAAACCAAAAGAGAAAGACTGAATGAAGTGAGACATATTGTCCGTCATCTAAGTAGGTGGAGTCGAGTTCACTGGGTTTACGCGAGGAAAAATTGTAATTAATTTTAAGGGAACATGTCTACATGGTGTTGAAGAAATAGGTAAGGAGAGAGTTACGTGTAGATCTAACGAAGGTACAGGACCGATAACATTTGTGGCAACGTTACTTAAAACCCATGTACACAGAAATACCTAATACCAAAAGAGTCCCATATACGGGTTATCATCTTGAAGATCCTGTATACCATCAAAACAATCCTGAAGGGACTACCGAGTCGTCGATTTCTTAGACGGACGTTACGTCCTCTGTGTCCTCTACCAAGTTAGGGATCCAGCCCTTCGAGGAACCTCCTCCTTTACCGTTGCGTGAGGTCATATGAACGGTAAAGGTGGATGGGGAGCCGGTAACACGACTGGGAGTAAATACATACATAATCTTTTCTTAAATGGAAAGATAATTGAATTCAACCTCTTCCTTTATCGTTGGGTAAGGTCATGAGAACGGACCTTTTAGGGTACCTGCCTCTTCGCACCACCCGATGTCAGGCACCCCAACGTTTCTCACCCTGTGCTGACTCGTTGAAGTGAACAGTGAACAGTAATTGAATTCATTGTATCGATAGTAAACTGTACAAATGGAAAATAAAAAACTTCTCTTATGTCCATTCAAGGTGAGAGAACGACGACGACGACGACGATTCAGCTAAGTCAGTACAGGTTGAGATACGTTGGGGTATCTGCCGTCGGGTGGTCCGAGGGACTAGGGACCCTAAGAGGTCCGTTCTTGTGACCTCACCCAACGGTAAAGGAAGAGGTTACGTACTTTCACTTTTTACTTGAACTTCAGCGAGTCAGCACAGGCTGAGAATCGCTGGGGTACCTGACGTCGGATGGTCCGAGGAGGTAGGTACCCTAAAAGGTCCGTTCTCATGACCTCACCCCACGGTAACGGAAGAGGCAGGTCAGAGAATCTGTCGTAGTTAATATGTTGTGTTAAAGTAGTCAATATCAGTAGTACGGTATGTAACCCAGGAGTCTGGTATATTAAAAGTATACAATTTTACATATTGGAAAATGTTTGGAGAGGGATAAAAGGGGTGGGAGGTCCGGAACCGTTAGTGAAAGGATAGACATAGACTCATGGTGTAAAAAAATCCAAGGAATGTTAACTCTAGTATGTCACATAAAGAGATTGAATAAAGTGAATCGTATTCCGGGAGGTACGACGGCGTTTACCTTCTTAAAGACAAACATTACCGATTTATTTTAAGTGTACATAACAAAATTAGAGAAGTGGACAACTGTCTATGAACAAGGGTATTATCCAACAAAGATCCGATGATACTTATAACGCTGTTACTTGTACCCTCATGTCTAAAGGAAACTCTAGTAATAAAGTGAAGGAAACTTATGTATAAGTCTTCACTTATATATAGGTCTTCACCCTTAATTACCGGTGTATTGTCAAGAAAAAATTTAAAGTACTCTTTGAAGGTCTTCCATAAGGTTCCATCAACGTGGTTATATGTAAGGGTGATTATTAGGTCATTCTGGAGGTAAAAGATGTGTAGGAGTTGTTGTGAATAAAGAATGAAAAACCATTTTCGGTAAATTTGTCCTTACTCCACTATAGACAACATGATAACTAAACGTGAAGTGACTATCACGAACAGTATATCAAGAACTCGTAAGACATACATAATAACCCCCCTTTTAACAGATAAGATATTTTTTATCGTACGTAAAACATATGACATAAACTTATGTATTTTGAGTCAATGAATAGGTATGTGGTTGTTGTTTAATATCTTTATCTTTATTAGGGTAAATGTTAACGTAGTTTTTTTATTTTATGAATCTTTATTCAAATTCGTTTCACAACTTTATAGATACATACTTTTGTAAGTTCTGTGAGTACTTTCTTTAAAAATTTTCTGTGTTTTCCTTTGTATAAAATATAAATGACTGACCTTCTTAATTATAACAATTATGTAGGTATGATAGGTTTCGATAGAATGTATAAGTGACGTCAGACAAAGTTTTAAGGTTCCACAAAAAGTGTTTTGTCTTTTTTTTTAAGATGTTGAACATATTTTGACAACAAAACAAGTCAACTGTTCAGTACAGACTGAGAAACACTAGGGTACTGACGTCGTGCGGTCGGAAGGGACAGTGAATGGTAGAGGATCTTAAACGGGTTAAGTACGGGTAACTTAACCACTACGGTAGGTTGGTAGAGTAGGAGACAGTCGGAGAAAAAGAAGACGGAAGTTAGAAAGGTTCGTAGTCCCAGAAAAGGTCACTGAGTCGATAAGTGTAATCCACGGGTTTCATAACCTCTAAGTCGAAGTCGTGGTCAGGAAGACTTCTCATATACCCCAACTAAAAGAAATTCCAACTGACCAAGCTAGAGGAACCACGGGTCCCTGAGAGTTCTCAGAAGATGTCGTGGTGAAAACCTTTTGTAGTCAAGAAGTCGTGAGACGGAAGAAATAACAGACAGGTCGAGTATGTACGTATGTACTGATGACCTTTCTCGTATCGGAACTGATATGTCTGGAGACAGCCGTTTCACTACAAAAACGAAAATTGTGTGACAGATCCAAACAGTGTCGAAAGGAGGGTTCTTCGTCACCAGAAGATGAAAGTACCGACGTCAGTGATAGGTGTCACTAAAATCTCGGGTTCTTCTCCTTTGGACAGTGACGAAGGTAGAAAAGGGGAAGATAAACGTACATTCACTACCCTGGTCTACGGTACTAGAATCGGAAAAACTATAACTCAAAATTCGGTCGAAAAAGTGAGAGGAGAAAGTGGGAGTAGTTCTCCGAGAAATCAAGGAGAAACGAAAGACGGTAATCTCACCATAGTAAGTGTATAGACTCCAACAACTATAAAGAGGGTCTTTAGAACTAAAGACGAAAATCCTGAGTAGGTCAGGTCGTAAAGCGTACTGTACGAGACGTATATTCAATTTAGTCGTCCCACTGTTATAAGTCGGAGTTGTCTGAGGAAGTGGTTAAGACTTGGTCAAATGACAAGGAACAGACGAAGATTGACAACAAGAAACTTGACACATGTCCAAAGAGTCTTCTGTCCATTCCAACCAGACCATACGGGTAGAGGAGTTCTTAAAAGGTGAAACAATACTAGGTGTGTCAAACCACTCTAGTTACTTCGTCTACAAAAAGACCTTAAGGGAACGAAAGAGATACAAGGTCGTTTACAACCGTTAAACTAGAAATCAAGGAGACGGAAAAGATTTGGATCGAACTTGTAGACCTTCAAGACCCAAGTGTATTACGACTTCGGATCGGACTTCCTAAAACTAGTATTGGAATGATCGTACCCTCTACTCAAGTCGACAAGTCACCGAACTTGTAAGCAATCATAACGAGAAGAACCCTTAACCCTTTTCCAACTGGAGAAGGACAGGAGACCGGTGAGTGACGACCGAAAAGGTTTAAAAGGCTGTGTAACTTACCTCGTGAAATTTACGTAGTAGAAAATCCTAAAATTTATCGAGACGACCTTAAGATAGTGGAGGTGATCGTAATAACCGTCGTCCCGAAGGATTCCGGGTGAACTGAAGTGTAAGATCTTACAGACCGAGACTCACTCTTTGATGTGGTAACATCAAACCACAGTAATTCTATAAAAAAACATACCAAGAAGACACATGAGAAAGGTAGAGAAGAACCAGATAAGACGAAATAATTTAGTGTTTTATGGTTTCTCAGTTTCACTAGAACTCTTTCTTCTTATTTCAAGTTCTGATCCCAACGACTAAAGTTTAACATAATCTTTCGATATCATTAGTGTTGTCTTACTAAACGAAGACCGTGCTTTTGTCTGTGTTTCTAGTTGTCTCGTCTTGTCTCTTCGGTCTTTCTTTGTGTGTGGACATATAACAGCCAATCGAATACTGTCTCCTCGGTTCTGCTAGGTCACCCCTTTCCTGTTCGAACAGTTTTTACCGGGACCCTTTTGACCTATCAGGATACTTTTTTACTTTGACATGGGGACAGAAAATGGTATGTGCTTTTAGTTGATTTTTACCTAATTTTCAACTTGTATTCTGAAATTCGTTAATTTGAGGGTCCTTTTTTGTAGTTCCATTAGAAGGAACTGTGGTCAGAGACGTTACTCAAAAACCCAAAGTGTGGTTTTCGTTTCCGTTGTCGACGTTTTTATTTGTTCACCCTGGTGTAGTTTGAGTTTTGTTTCCTTGTAGTTGTTTTAGTTTACCGTTGGATACCTGACTCTCTTTTATAAAGGTTTAGTGCATAGACTATTCCCGAATTGTAAGTTTTTATGTACTGTGAGTATGTTGAGTTCCCGTTTTTTGTCTTTATTAGGTTTAAAAATTACCTCATATTCTTTTCATTCAAAGCTATTTAGACTTCTAATCTGACATCTACTTTCTGTGTCGTTCCAAGAGGAAGGTCTTGTTGTTGTCGGACACGGAAGGACCGTAATGAAAGAAGTAGAGGTGCTGTTAATGTCAAGTGTCACATGTAAGAAGTTAAGTATCGTTAGTGGCGTGTCACTCGATACTATACACGATTCTTATCAGGGTGAACCCTTTTTTTTGTGATTATAAACGTATGAATGATAAATCCGTATATTTTTCCTTCCATTACAAGTCTCAAATGGTAAAGTAATAAAAGATATAAAGTAAAGTTTTAACTCGGTAGATCATTTCTTTTTACTCAATTCTCTGAGTTATTATATGTGTGTCTTTTAGTAAAAATTTACCCTCGAAATTACCTAATATTAAACCTCCATTAAATAATAATGATAACCTTGACATAAGAAAAACTAAGAGACGACGTAGTCCAATCATTAAATAATGTTTATAATTATGGTTGTATTCCTGTTTATGATGATTTTCAATAACACTTATCTCTCTCTGTATCTAATATAATCCGTTCTTTAGTTTCATACCCTTCAGTCGTTACCATAATTTTATTTCCGCCATAACGGAACTCTGTTTCATTCCAAGAGTTTCAAAGAACTTTGTGGTTCTTGTTCAGTCTACACTCTTTAATCGAATTAAACATATGGTCTTTGAGTTGGACTTCTTTAAATACAAGTATTTTTGTAATACTACGATTTTTGGTTTTAAACCGGTCTCTTATCCCATCCCCACCCATATATCTGTAAGTGTTAAGAGGTAACGAATCACGTAGTCCGAGAGTTCCTGGTGGGAGTGACTTCAGAAAGAGATAACGAGTTGGACGTCCATGGTCGTACCTCTTTCTCTATCGAGATGAGGGGTCCGTCACCTTGGGATGAAAATACCGGAGGACCGAAAGGAATTCTTCGTAGGGTACGTCGTCTAAAGGAGGTAGGGTAGGGTAGGTCGACTGAGGGGTACCAGTTGTCCTCAGGAATGGGACCCCAGTAAGGAGTTAGGGGTACCGAGGTCGAGGGTCGAAGGCACCTGTGGTCACCTGAATGTTGGGACAGGCTCCATACTTTCCGACGTCGTACCGAACAGATACACCAAGAGTGAGGCAAGTCTGACAGTGTCTAATCAATCAAGTGAGGGGTTGATAAAATTTACGGAGGGGCCAGGGTCACCTACCGGTACCTGTGTCCCTAGAGAGGGGACACGAAGTCGAGGGAGTGGGGGTCCACGTCCGACCAGGGTGAACGAGAGGAGGAAAGGGGAAGGAGGAACAGGGAAGAAAGGAAACAGGATGACTCAAGACATACCTAGGCCTATAAGGACCAGAAGACATTCTTGACGACGCAGAAGTCTGCAAGAACTACGTAGGCACCTCTCTCCACATGGGGTGAAGGTGGATGGAGAGGCAGTAGAACAGGTGGGGGTAAACACGTACATAATCTTTGCTCAAAGGGACAGATAATTCATTGTGACGGTAGTGGTGTGTACAAATTGAAAACGAAAAACTCTTGTGTTCAAGGAGAGAGAAATCAAGTCAAGTCAGCGAGACAGTACAGGTTGAGAAACGCTGGGGGACCTGACATCGTGCGGTCCGAAGGGACAGGTAGTGACTAAGGGTCTCGAATGAGTTTGAGTACAGGTAACTCAGGTCACTACGGTAAGCTACTACAGATGAGAGAATCTGTTAAAGTTTATATGTTGTGTTAGAATAATCATTGTCATTGGTACGATATGTAATCTAGGAGCCAAGTCAACGAGTTAGTGCAGGTTGAGAAACACTGGGGCACCTGACGTCGTTCTGTCCGAAGGACAGATAGTGGTTGAGGGTTTCGAACGAGTTTGAGTACTAATCTAGAGTACTAATCTAGTACTCCGAGTTTGTAATCTAGGAGTCTCGAATGATTAAAAAATATGTACTTTTACACATTGGAGATTTTTAGGGAATAAAGGGGGTGGGAGGTCCGAGACCGTTAGTAAAAAGATGAGACTCAAGGAAAAAAAAAAAAAGAACTCTAAAGAATATTAACTGTAGTATACCATAAACAGAAAGAGACTGAATCAAGTGAATCGTATTACGGGAGGTCAAAGTAGGTACAACGGTGTTTACCTTCCTAAAGAAAGAAAAAGACTACCGATTTATTATAAATGGATATATACAGTGTACCTCTCCCGTTATCGTGGGGTGAGGTCATGAGAACGGACCTTTTAGGGTACCTACCTCCTCGGACCTTCCGACGTCAGGTACCCCAGTGACTCCCAGCCTGTGCTGACTCGCTGAAGTGAAAGTGAAAAGGGAAAGTACGTGACCTCTTCCTTTACCGTTGGATGAGGTCACAAGAACGGACCTCTTAGGGTCCCTGCCCCCTCGGACCACCCGATGGCAGATACCCCAGTGTGTCTCAGCCTGTGCTGACTTCACTGAATCGTCGTATATACAGTGCAGTGTAACAAAATTAGGTCAGTGGACAACTTTCTATGAGTCCAAGACGGATGTGGTTCCGATGACACTTATTACGACGTCACTTGTACCCTTATGTCTAGAGAGAAACTCTGTTACTAAAGTAAAGGAACTCATATATAGGTCTTCACCCTATTACCCAGTGTATTGTCAAGAGAAAGTTTAAAGAACTCCTTGGAGGTGTCATGAAAAGGTACCTGTACGTAGGGATGGTTGTCACGTATTCGTGAAGAAAAAGAGGTGTAGGAGTTATTGTCGATAGTAAAGTATGTAAAAATCATGATCGGTAAGTTTGTGTATGCTCAACTATAGAGAAGACGAAAACAAGTCGTAAAGGAACTAATAATCACTACGACTCGGAGAACAGTATATGGAGAACTAGTAGAACTAGTAGATACAGAATAATCATCTTTTTAAAGATATGAAATTTCTACATCGTATGTAAAACAAATGATATAAGGTTATATATTTTGAGTCAACGGATGGATATATAGTTGTTACTTGATAGTCTTTTACCTTATTTCTCTTGTTAGGGTAAATGATAATGATAGTTTTTTTCTATTTTGTGAATCTTTATTTGAATTCGTTGCACAACTTTCTAAATATGTTTTGGAAATTCTGTAACTATTCTCTTTAAGAATTTTTCTATTTATATACATTTCAATCCAACAGATAAGTTACACAAAGAACAAAGAACTTCATCCTAAACATAACGATATGAAACGGCTGATTCCAGGCAGATCAGTTCCGATACCAAAAAGGTCACCAGTAATTACCTACACTCTCAACCTGGCACTTCTTCCGACTCGTGGTTTCTTAACTACGAAAACTTGACACCACAACCTCTTCTGAGAACTGTCAGGGAACCTGACGTTCCTCTAGGTTGGTCAGGTAAGACTTCCTCTAGTCGGGACCCTAAAGAAACCTTCCTTACTACGACTTCGACTTTGAGGTCATGAAACCGGTGGAGTACGCTTCTCGACTGAGTAACCTTTTCCGAGACTACGACCCTTCCTAACCCCCGTCCTCCTCTTCCCCTGTTGTCTCCTACTCTACCGACCTACCGTAGTGTCTGAGCTACCTGCACTCAGACTCACTTGAGGCCCTCTACCACTACCTGTCCCTCCGGACCGCACGACGTTAAGTACCCCAGTGTTTCTCAGCCTGTGTTGACTCGTTGACTTGACTTGACTAGACTTTGAAGGGAGAATCTTGACAAAGACAACGTAGGATATCCAAATCTAGTACAAAAGTAACAAGAAACAAAGATCCTTAAAAAAATAAAGGGAATAAAGAAGTCATTGGACGAGTAATAAATCTTTACACAACAAATTAGAGGTACACAAACACATGAAATTTCAAAAAAAAAAGAGATTAACTATAGATCAGAGTGTCACAACACCAGTCTCTTTTACGAACTATATTAATGTTAAAAGAATTTAAATGACTCCAAACTAAACACTGGGTTCTACTCCTTTCGTAAGGTACACGTGAATTCTTCTTTCACATAAGAAGACGTAAACCTACCTTACACGACTTCTATAGTTAATCCAGGTAAACCAGATTATAAAGGGAAATCCGAATACAAAGGAATAATTAAAAGACAAAATAACTAGACAGGTAACCATATCCACGCCACAATTGAACAGGATGATAATAACACAATGACAGTTAAAGGAGAAAATACAGTCAATCACAAATGGAATACATAACTCCACAAGTACGACCCATACATTTATAAATGTCAACGATACAGAAAAAGAACCTGACTAGGGAACTAGTAAACCATCAAAGGAAGAAATAGAGAATATTATCAAAACTAAAGTTCCAGATAAAAAAGACTATGTTCTTAACGGTTAGGTTGAAAGAAAACTAAAGGAAAACGTACCTTATAGAAAAAGGTAGGAGAGTGAAAGTCAGACATACACAGAGATCCTGACTTCACCCAGAGAATATCTGTCGTATATATACCCAAAACAGAAACATAGGTAAGTCGGTCAGACACAGAAACCATTTTTACCTTCTATTATCGTTCATTTTGTTGACTATTTCCTAACGAAAGGTTTTATACGTTCATCAAGTATGTTGAGTTAGTAATTTTCGTTTCCGTTCTCGACGTTTTTATTTGATCACCCTGGTGTAGTTTGAGTTTTGGAAGACGTATCATTTTCTTCGGTAGTTATTTTACTTTACCGTTGGATACCTTACTTTTTTATAAACGTTTAGTGTATAAAACGACCCCAGGTCGGGGTCACCTAGGTCCCTTAAACTTCGCCCCTACCTCAGTCACTCCCTTTTGAAAAAATAAATCTTTATATTTCTGTCTGATCCCTTCTTATCACATCATCCTATTAATCACTTCTTTTCTACGACTTATTGAACCAAATGCACCTTTTGGTTATTTCAAGGTTCTGTTCCTTGAACGTAGTAGATACATCCGGTGGTCGCGGGCGAACTTATCGTCTCCCACGGGGCGGTACCCGAGGGAGAACGGACCCAGAATCTTCGGTCCCGTTTATTCATCTGAGCCACTCGGAGGTGTGAGGTCTACCCTTAAGTCGGTCTTTTCCCTCTTTTCTTGCTGTACCCCCTCTGTTCGTAGTCACGGTCTAGGTGTTGAAATAAAAGTTTTCGTCGAATATATGGGGTTCAACATGTATTTCTTTATTACCTTATACGTTTCAATACGTCCCCGTCGTCAGGACTGGAAATACCTCTGGTCTGAAATAAAAACGTATGGAAGGGCATATGTTTTCCAGAGTCCACCAAATGTAATAGAAGACCGGTCCCCCGGACATTTGTAAAAATACCGAGAAAAGGATCTATTTACAGATAGTTGGTCTTTTGAGTAAAAGGGGACTTCACAAAAAAGAAATTAGACGTAGTGGGAGTTTCATGATTTATTTCAATGTAAGGACATCTTGTTTCCACGTTACCCAATATTGTTTCTTTCATGAATTGAGTTTCTAGATTACAACGATTACGGTCCCGATGATAGACAAAAAAGATATATGGTTGATATAGATGTTTATTTTCTATACTTTTGAACCGTCGTTCATAACCGAGTTGTTTACTTTGGGAATTAGTCAGGATAAGATTACTAAAACTAAGGAGCCTTCGGGGATGTAAGGATCCTACAAAATTCGAAGGACACGGAGAGCGTCACCCCTCCGGCGTTTGTTAGTGTACACGTCGACATTCTCAGACCGTCCGTCCGATCTTTCGGTAGTCTCCCCAAAAACCTAACTTTGTGAATAATACGGGTCCTCTGAATAATAGATTTTCGAGATTTAATTGAAAAAGGTCTTTTTCCACCACCCCCCTGTCCGGGGACAATTACAGTCTTCTCATCCACCTTTCGTATTGTGTCATTTCGTCCGTCTGAGACCAAAACCCCGTCTACGTGTTCGTCTGGGTCGCTCCGAGGGAATTCCGGGTTGAGCGGAAACGGACAGCCCGGGGAATTGGAGTACTGGAAAAGGTACCCGCCCTGAGGGGTACGACCGAGGGCCGTTATAAACCATTCCCGAAGTATAGGTACATGTATATTCTCTGAGTACGTTGATGAGCGGAAACGGACAGCCCGGGGAATTGGAGTACTGGAAAAGGTACCCGCCCTGAGGGGTACGACCGAGGGCCGTTATAAACCATTCCCGAAGTATAGGTACATGTATATTTTCTGAGTACGTTGAGTCATCCTTATTTTTTCATTTATTGGGTTTAATAATTTACTCGTTTCCTTCTCATTTATAAAACTTTTTATACTTCTAATCTGACGTCTACTGTCTGTGACATTCTAAAAGGAAGATCTTGTTTACGAACACAGAAGGACCGTAACGAAAGAAATAAAGGTTAGTGGACAAACCACTAATGTCAAGTGTCATATGTAGGAAGTGAGTTATTGTTAGTGGGATGTGACTCGATATACACGATTCTTATCGGGATGATTGATATTTTTTGATTATTAATGTATGAATTAGAACTCCTTAGATTTTATGTTCCACTAAAAGTCTTAAAAGGTGAGGTAACAAAAGATGTAAGATACAGTTTTAACTTTATAGATCATTCCTTTTTACTCAATCCCCTGGAGTTGTTGTGTACCTATCTTCGAGTAAATTTTGACCCTCGTAATGACCTAATATTAAGTCCCCTTACATAATAATGATTGTCATGACATTAAAATAAGGGAAATTAAGAGACGATATGATCCAACTATAAATAAATTTTATAATTATGGTTGTATCTCTGTGTGTCATGAGTTCATTGTCATCTGACTCTTTCTGTTTCGAATACTCCGTCCTTGACTTTAATGTCTTTCAATCGTTACCATAGTTTTGGTCCCCGTCATAAAGGATCTTTCTTTCGTCTCAAGAGATTAAAAACTTTGTCGTGTTTGTTCGGTCTACACTCGGTTGGTCGAATTCGACATATAGTCTTTGGAGTGGTCTTCCTTTTACTTCAAGTATTTTCATACTGTTACGATTTTCGGTTTTAAGTCTGTCATCTTATCCCATCACATATACATCTATGACTTTTAGTGTTTGTCTCGATCTGTACCTTCCTTTATTTTATTACTCGTTTCTGATTATCTCAAAACGATTCTTTTACGTGATCAGTATCGTTTGTGGAAGAAGGTTGTTGTTTTCTCTTCTGAGATGTGTACCTGTAGTGGTCTGCCAGTTGTGGTTTTAGTCTAACTAATATAAGAAACGTCGGTTTGTACCTCTTCGAGATATGTCAGTTGTTTTTGTTCTGGTCCTCGACTGACGCCGAGTCTAGTACTTGAGGAATAATGGTTTAAGTCTGAATTTAACTTCTTTCATCCCTTTTGGCGATCTGGTAAGTCCATACTGGATTTATTTTAGAGAATACTAATATGTTACCTTCACTCTTTATCTAAATTCCCGGATCTAGACTCTCTATCTCACGGACTACTTGATACCTTACTCCAAACACTGTAACATGTCCTCTGTCCCTAGTTCTGGTAGGGGTACCTTTTCTTTACGTTTTTTCGTTTTACCGACAGACCCCTCCGGAATGTTTATCGACACTTTTCTTCTCTTCGTTTTCGTTTCCTCTTTTCCTTTCTATATTCGTAGACTTACGTCTCAAGGTCTCTTATCGTTCTTCTCTATTCTTTCGGAAGGAGTCACTAGTTACGTTTCTTTATCTCTTTTTTTTTTTTTTGTCTTACCCTTTCTGATCTCTAGAGAAGTTCTTTTAATCTCTATGGTTCCCTTGTAAAGTACGTTTCTACCCGAGCTATTTCCTGTCTTTACCATACTTGGATTGTCTGTGTCTTCTATAATTCTTGTCCACCGTTCTTATGTGTCTTCTTGACATGTTTTTTCTAGAAGTGCTGGGTCTATTAGTACTACCACCCTAGTGATTAGATCTCGGTCTGTAAGACCATACACTTCAGTTCACCCGGAATCTTTCGTAGTGATGCTTGTTTCGATCATCTCCACTACCTTAAGGTCAACTCGACAAAGTTTAGGACTTTCTACTACGACACTTTCACGACGTAAGTTATACGGTCGTTTAAACCTTTTGAGTCGTCACCGGTGTCCTGACCTTTTCCAGTCAAAAGTAAGGTTGAGGTTTCTTTCCGTTACGGTTTCTTACGAGTTTGATGGCGTGTTAACATGAGTAGAGTGTACGATCATTTCATTACGAGTTTTAGGAGGTTCGGTCCGAAGTCGTTATGCACTTGGCACTTGAGGGACTACAAGTTCGAACAAAAGTTTTTCTGTCTCCTTGGTCTCTAGTTCAACGGTTGTAGGCGACCTAGTACTATTTTCTTTCTCTTAAGGTCTTTTTGTAGATGAAGACGAAATAACTGATACGGTTTCGGAAACTGACACACCTAGTGTTAGTTGACACCTTTTAAGACTTTCTCTACCCTTATGGTCTGGTGGACTGGACGAAGAACTCTTTAGACATACGTCCAGTCCTTCATTGTCAATCTTGACCCGTACCTTGTTGTCTGACCAAGGTTTATCCTTTTCCTCATGCAGTTCCGACTAATGACAGTAAGACGAATAAATTGAATATACGTCTCATGTAGTACTCTTTGTGACCTGACCTTCTTTGTGTTCGACCTTAGTTCTAACGGCCCTCTTAATAGTTATTGGGGTCTATACGTCTACTATGGTGGGAATACCGTCTTTCACTTCTCCTTGAGTTTTCGGAGAACTACTTTCACTTTCTCCTCTCACTTTTTCAACCGAATTTCGAGTTGTAAGTCTTTTTCTTCTAGTACCGTAGGCCAGGGTAGTGGAGTACCCTTTATCTACCCCTTTGTCACCTTTGTCACAGTCTGAACTAAAAAACCCCGTGGTTTTAGTGACGTCTACCACTAACGTCGGTACTTTAATTTTCTACGAATGAGGAACCTTCCTTTCAATACTGGTTGGATCTATCGTATAAGTTTTCGTCTCTGTAATGAAACGGCTGATTCCAGGTAGATCAGTTCCGATACGAAAAAGGACACCAGTACATACCTACACTTTCAACCTGACACTTCTTCCGACTCGTGGTTTCTTAACTACGAAAACTTGAGACCACAACCTCTTCTGAGAACTCTCAGGCAACCTGACGTTCCTCTAGGTTGGTCAGGTAAGATTTCCTCTAGTCGGGACCCTAAAGAAACCTTCCTTACTACGATTTCGACTTTGAGGTCATGAAACCGGTGAAGTACGTTTCTCAACTGAGTGACCTTTTCTGGGACTACGACCCTCCCTAACCCCCGACCTACTCTTCCCCTGCTGACTCCTACTCTACCGACCTACCGCAGTACCTGAGCCACCTGAACTCAGACTCACTTGAGGCTCTCAACCACTACCTGTCCCTCCGGACCGCACGACGCTAAGTACCCCAGTGTTTCTCAGCCTGTGCTGACTCGTTGACTCAACTTGACTTACTCGTAGTCTTTTTAGTTTCGTGTTTTCCCAGATTTTTTATTTAACATTTCCCTGAACCAGTAGACTATTTTTCTTATTCTTTTAGTTTAATCTTTTGGTTTTATATTTCTAAATACGTGCACTATCTGGGTCTCTTACGAGTTGTCTCTTTTAAAGCCGGAATCACTGGTCGCTTGTCTTCGGAGGTCGTAGTCCTTGTTTTTGGGACCCGTCCTGAGTGCTGACACGTGAAGACCCTTGTCGGAGTCAAAGTTTCAAACCCGTGATATGGTGGATTTTCACTTGTGTCTGTTCCTAATATCGAACGATACTGTGACTTAGTTCTGGTATCATAAACAATCAAATAAAAAGAGTTATTTAATATTTCAATTACTTAGTGATTAGTTAATATTAACTGTGGTAGTCAAAGGTCAGTCTAGGAGAAATCAGTATACAACCTATAGACTTGGACAACATACTAGGGGTTATTGTAAAAATTATTAATTTAAATACCTACAAATTAACTTCCCCTAAACGAAATGTTATGACGTGACGAAAGCCGGTCTGTAGTTGTACTTAGTCGGTATCCACATGGACACAGGGGACGAGAACTTGGAGGGAGGGTGGAAGGAAGGATGGAAGGAAGGGTAGGGTTGAGAACTTCGACAATGTCTTTATATGCCTTCCGAAGTGTTTAAACACACAGTAGGAACCCGTCCCCGGTACGATTGGAAGAGACATAATAACGTCAAAAAATTATATACACGATGGTTTCGCTTGTATCTTTATTGTAAAGTTATCTTTTTTTTAGTATATCAATCAGTAGATGGTTATTTATTATATAATGTAATCCTTAATCTCATAAGACGATATAAATGACGGAGAATATTTTAGATTAAAACTATTCCGGGTTTCAAGGTACAGCCTTAATTCGTATATAAATACGTATTATGTACATACGTGTCTTTATGTACGTGTGTTTATACAGACAATGTGTTCGGTAATGAGAGGAACAGACAGTGTTATTCGATAAATCAACTACTCTGTCTATCAGGATTTAAAGAGGTTGAATATACAGAACAAAAACTCTTTGTGAAGAAAATAAAAGTAGTGGATTAAAAGAAAAAAAAAGAAAAAAATTAAATAAAAAATAAAATGAAATGTTATGACATAACCAAAACGGTATGTAACTATACTTAGATGGTACCCACATGTACTCAAGGGTTTGGACTTGACGGGGGTGGAGGGGTATAGTAGAGAGACCCAGTATGGTCATGTGGTCGGGGTTCGTAGGGCATAGGACATAGTTTGGATCTGACCGCTATGCAAAGAATGTACTATCATATGTACAAAGTTACGGTAAGAGGGTTTAGTAGGGTGGGAGAGGGAGAGGGAGACTCAGGTTTTCAGACGAGATATGTAGACACAGAGAAAACGACAGAGCGTTTGTCCCAGTAGTAATGGTAGAAAGACTTGAGGTATATATACACAATCATATGACATAACCACAAAAAGAAAGACCGAATGAAGTGAGACATATTAGCCGAGGTCAAAGTAGGTGGAGTAATCTTACCTAAGTTTACATAAGAAAAATTACCGACTCATTATGAGGTAACACATATACATGGTGTCGAAAGAATAGGTAAGTAGACGACTACCTGTAGATCCAACGAAAGTACAGGATCGATAATATTTGTCACGACGCTACTTGTAACCCCATGTGCACAGAGAAAATTAAGACCAAAGGAGCCACACATACGGGTCGTCACCCTAACGACCCGGTATTCCGTCAAGTTAAAGGTCAAAAAATTCCTTAACGGTGTGACAAGAGGTATCACCGACATGATCAAACGTAAGGGTGGTTGTCACATTCTCCCAAGGGAAAAGAGGTGTGGGAGAGGTCGTAAATAACGAATATCTGAAAACCTAGTGTCGGTAAGACTGTCCACACTTTACCATAGAGTAACACCAGAACTAAACGTAAAGAGACTATTACTCAGTAGTGGATTAAAATTTATTGGTAAAATAAGAATCTATGGTACGGGGAGACTTTATTCTCGTCTCTTTTAGATCATTTACGACTATAGAATAGGAATTAATTTAATGGTGAGAAGATCATTTAATCTTCTTCTTAGTACAAGTCTAGAGTAAGTCCTCCCATTTTTAGAGATAAAATAGTCAAGAGAACAGGTTTGATTTAAGAACGAATGAAGTAAGAATTTAAGACGAAGGAATGTTTCCTGTCTGTCCTTTGTATTATAATTTTAGTACGAACGTTCTCAGATACTAAAATACGAAGACAACCGGTTTCCATCCCGGTCCTCATTAAAGACTTTATAATGTTATGGAGTGCCTTCGTACTTCCAGATCAAGATGACAGTTTCTCCTCTACGAACCTCTACCAAGTTTTGGATTCGAGGTCCCCAACAGTCCTACATGAGGGCTGGTCTGTCCATTTAAAACACATTTTTTTCAGTTTCTGTCCTTTCCCGTCCGGAACAAACATCTCGGTTACTGTGACAGAACCAACGACTGGTCCATTATAAGAACATAATGGTAGACCTCTAAATAAACGATAAAAGAGTTTCTTTGTTTGAATTACTCTTCTAATTTCTACGTATTTTCATCTTCTCGGCGGTTCCACGGATCTTCTTTCCGATCGGTCCTCTTGGTCCGGGGGTGTGACTATTGACAGTCTCTGACATTGTCACTCACAAAATATCTGTCTCGTCTTGTTCACCTATTTTGGTTACAAGATCCCAGAGAAACGAAACGTCAGTTTCTGTATAAAAAGAGAAATTCGTCTAAGTAGTGTCGAGGACTACACCAGGACCAATGTGTGTACGTCTGACTCCCGGTGTCCGTACACACTACACTGTAGTCCTTCACTTGTCTACTCACATAACCACGGGTCAGTGGACGTAGACGATTATTACCCTGGACCCCTTTTAGTGAACGGGAGAGGTTCAGTAACGTAGAAGTAATTGTATTGAACTACTAGTATCACTTCTAATTCCGACAGAGTGTCCCAAGGACACTTTGTGTTTAAAATTTTACAAAATTTCGAAAACCCTTTCATAGTTTCTGTACGTACCCCAATGTTTCCACTCACTCGTCTGGGTTCCATGTCATAGGAAAAAGAGAATCATAAGAGAAACATGAGTTATCATCGCTAGTCAGTCAGCACACAAAGGAGAATGGGGTCGCACTACCATTTGGTGTGTCTAGTTGACCTGAAAAGAACAGTAAAGTCACAGATTTTACGTTCGTAATCAGATACGTCTCACTTTTTTAATGTTTGAGGATCTCCCGGAGGGACGGTCTCAGACGTCTCAGGGTTGTAATTTACCAGAATTTTCTTACCGGATTTGTGAGACCGAGTCTTAATTCAAGGTTTACAAACGTCTCGTGTCTTCGTGAAGACCCTCGTTATGTTTTTACGTCCATCATTGGATGAAGAGGTTGATAGACACGTTTATAGTAGTAGGTAGATTTAAGTGTGTCTTCCGTGACGAAGAAGGGGTGGGCTCGATGATGTCGTGGTTAAAGACGAGTCTCGTTGTCCCTTTGTCTTCCGAAGGGAGGTGTCCTACCTAAACTATTGGCGTTCACTGATCTATTAGAGTCTTACCGAATACAAAAATAAATTCGTCCCAGGGCGGACGAGGACGACGACCAGTACAGTTTAGACGAGAACACGGTTCCGTTGAAGCCGTGTAAGGAGACAGGAGTACCACTACTGGAGACGAACTTGAGGGAATTTCTGGACAAATTGACACGGTGGTTGGACAGGGTACTGTAGATATTGGAGAGGAGCTTTTACAAGTTATTCAAACATTCATGACACCACCACCACCAAATCAACGATTCAACACAGGTTGAAAACACTGGGGTACCTGACATCGGACGGTCTGAGGGTCTTCCTTCGAAGCGCATTCACTGACTTAATATGACAGGAAATTTGTTCTTCCGACGTAGTCGGTTTGAAGTTTATTGTATGAGAGATCCAGTTTCTTCGGTAGTCGAGTATTCTACATCTTTAGCTTCTTTCCTAGTCAAAACACTTTAGAGTTTCTGAGGATTCTTCACGTTATTGAAAAAGATAAAGAAAAGTAATTAAAAGAAAAAATTTAAAGGTTTTATTTACTAAAACATAAGTAGTCGATCCTTACGGTATTTTCTTATGTTGTCTGAGTCACCTTATTTGTTGTCTTTAATTCTAAACGTCCCTTATTAAATCTTGATGTTATCTTCCCCCCAATGTTGATATTTGTGTCGGAACTGATCTACCTGGAAATGACCATTACAGTACAGAGACGAAAAATTATACGACAGATCCAACCAGTATTGAAAGGAAGGTTCCTCATTCGCAGAAGGACTACTACCATAACCTTTCAATATACAATTAAGAAAATCCAGTTAGTTCCTCGTGTGTCATCTCGTCTGTTGATTATAAAATTTTTTTCCGCGATTTCCAAAGATAATTTAAGTACATCAAGAAAACGTCAAGTCAAGTCAAGTCAGTGAGTCAGTACAGACTGAGAAACACTGGGGTACTTGACGTCGTACGGTCCGGAGGGACAGGTAGTGGTTGAGGACCTCAAATGAGTTTGAGTATAGGTAACTCAGCCACTACGGTAGGTTGGTAGAGTAGGAGACAGCAAGGGAAGAGGAGGACGGGAGTTAGAAAGGGTCGTAGTCCCAGAAAAGTTTACTCAGTCGAGAAGTATAGTCCACCGGTTTCATAACCTCAAAGTCGAAGTTGTAGTCAAGAAGGTTACTTGTGGGTCCTGACTAGAGGAAATCCTACCTGACCAACCTAGAGGAACGTCAGGTTCCCTGAGAGTTCTCAGAAGAGGTTATGGTGTCAAGTTTTCGTAGTTAAGAAACCGTGAGTCGAAAGAAATGTCAGGTTGAGAGTGTAGGCATGTACTGGTGACCTTTTTGGTATCGGAACTGATCTACCTGGAAATGACCATTACAGTACAGAGACGAAAAATTATACGACAGATCCAACCAGTATTGAAAGGAAGGTTCCTCATTCGCAGAAAATTAAAGTACCGACGAAATACGTGATCAAAAACAAAGTAGGAGGTAAAAACTGACAGGTACAAAAAAGGTTGAGAAGGTTCATTAGAAAAATTTACAAGTATTGAAGGCGATTTCTAATCAAAAAGAGATAGTTACACAATCGATCTAAAAAGATGTGAATAAGAGTCAGCTACGAATCACAAAGGGTGTTGAAATGTGATAGAAAAAGACTGCATGGTAAAACAGTGGTATTTGTTGTAACATAAGACGTGCACCCTATTTGTGGTTCAAAAAACAACACACCTAAGTCTCTATTCAGTCTCAATATTAACATATTGAGGAATATTCCCTTATATAACCGAAGTTGGGTGTCATTTGTTCTCTAATTTACCAATTTATATCCACGCACGTACACAAGATTCAGTGAAGTCAACACAGGCTGAGAAAAGTTGTGATGACTGATATCGGGTTGTCCAATAAGACAGGTATCTGTCCGTTCTTAGGACCTCATACGACGATATGGTAGAACGTCCCCTAAGAGGAGTGGATCCCTAGTTTGGACTCAGAAGAAGATAAAGAATGCAACCGTCCTTACAAGAAATGGTGATAGTAGTGGACTCTTCGTGGTTTATAACCATGTATACATGATACTTGACTTCAACGAGAAACACTGGGGTACCTGACATCGGATGGTCCGATGTAAGTACCCTAAAAGGTCCGTTTTATGACCTCACCCAACGGTAAAGGAAGAGGTCTCCTAGAAGGGCTGGGTCCCGAACTTGGGTCCAGACGGCGTAACGTCCGGTGGTCCCTTCGGGATGTATACATGATATTAACCCAGTTTATGATTTAAAATTTTTTTTCTATTATTTTGTCTCCGACTTGAATCTTTTCAATCTACATTTTAGTAAAAAATATCTCTGTTACATCTCTTTTTCATCCTTTTCTTTCTGAAAGTTTAAAACACTGGGGTGGGTAATTTTTTTTAATGTGTAGATAGTTTGTACAATTACAAGACCATTACCCAAGTAGATCACTTACGGGTTGTTGGGATTGATTAATGGACTAGTGAAAGTCCTACTTGTCATACGGGTCCCGTCTATCATGATATAGTTATGGTGGTTGTCGACGGTGTGGTGAAGGGAGGTACGAGGACTTCTTTTTCTTGTTCAGGTTGTGTACGTGCACTCAGAAAATGGGGACCCAAAAAGTGGCCTAGTTTACTCTGTGATATGTCTACAATGGTTCTTACTAATAATCTCCGTTACCATTAACATGTACGTCTCTTTCCACCTTCTTGGTAGTCGTTAACTTCCCTTTAATATAATACGTTAATTACTTCGTACTCACTTTAGTTCCCTACTGATTTGTAAACATCATCGTTTTATTTATTGTCTAGATATTTAACAGGTACGTCTGTTGAAATCAAGTTGGTTACGTAGTCTGTGTCCTAACGTCGATAATATGACATAGTTTTGTACTTTACTTACTTGAAGGTACCCATTTTATATTCTAACGTTTTAAGGACTTATACATTCTTTGTGTGGGATCAAAACACATGAGGGACAATGATCATTCAAGATACACCCTTAGGATATGACGTGTTGGTCTCGGGGGCGTAGACGGAAAGTTCCGAGAGGACTAAGACGAAGATGAAGAGACTGTGGAGGAAGTAAGCAGTAAGAGTTACTGAGGAGACAGTGGAAAATAAGAATTAAACATTCAGAGGGGTGTTACCGGATATTTTGTAACAAAACGAAGAGTCCAGGCGTTGCTAACGGAGACAAGACTCCTGTTGTGTCAAATGTATAGTTCGGAGTTAGTAAATGCCGTCGAGGTTTGAAAGTAGCAATATTAGAGAGGAAAGACTAAAGGACGTAACAGGAAGGAGGATTGTAATAAATTTTATAAAAGTGTACGTAGAGGGGAATTTTATGATAGAAGAGAGAGATGTTGAAAGAATTGCTATGGTCGTAAGAAAAGGAGACAATTGGAGTAATTATTACTCCTACTAGTTCATTTCCTTTTTCCAGTTTCTGTTTCTCTTCCTCCCTAAACAGTTATTCGAATTTAAATTTCAAATAACTCTCAATGATGTACCGAAGTGTAAAATGAGTCGTGAAATACACGTAATGATATAAATTAGATAAGTCAAAAGACAAGAAATGGTCATTTTGTCAAGTACCGACATTTCTTTAGTTCGTATAATTGATCTCTAGAAATCGGGAGTCCTAAAAGTACGAGTTAAGACGATCATCATCACTTGATCACCCCTTGGGAGGTAACACTTAGGGTGACTACGACAATGATTTCTGTTGCGACATGGTAAAAGACGGGCCTATGTACAGTTGTTTTGCCTGAGGAGACTCAGTCGTCCCCCGACCACAACCCTAGTCGACTCCTCTCTTCGGACAAATCCTTACGGTACAGAAGAAGGAACAGAGAAACAACATTATAGTATTTTATTTACTGGTTAGTTTTTAGTTATACTTCTGAGTAGACTAAGTAATTATGTTTACTTAGTGACCCACTGTCACTACACCCGTGTCTACCTTAGGGAGAAAGGACCCAGTCCGTGACATCCGTGCATGACTGAACGGTATCTATGAATCTAAGAGAGTACGTTTATATGTTTGCATTTTCTTGAGTGACTCACCACCATCTTAAAGTCTCTTTTTTCTTTTAAGAAGTACAATATTTAATCTTGTGTAGTCTTAGTCAAGGATTTTATTGGATCTAAAAATTATTAAGTCGTTTCACACTTGATTATCCAATGTAAAATATGAAGACATTGAAAATGATGGAAGTTTTTAGAGACGTATGTGTATCCTTATTGGTTCTCAAGAAATCCAGTTGACGAGACTCGTTTCTAGTGTACAATGGTTTTGGTGACTTAATACTAATAAAATTACTCTGACAAAAAATGCCAACGAATCTTACTTCAAGAATCGTTCACCTATGAGTACAATGACATGAGGACCTTACTTGGAGACATGGTAGATCAGTGCTTGGACGTCTCATACTTTCTTCAAAGTCTACGATAGGATAGTTCGGGGTCTCTCTTACACTTTTTTCACTTTCTTGAAGTTCGTGAGTATCTCTCCCACAAGTCGGTCCACTCGTACGACGTTTCCCGAAAGAACGAAACGAGTACTTACTTTCTCCACTGGAGACGTTACGTCTTCCTCAAAACTTTATAGAGTAAAACATTCTTTTTCTAAGTACTGAAGATATAAGATCTGACGATGATGTATTTCGTCCTTGGATCAGTAAGTATCACTATCTAAGATGACAATTCCTTAGGCTTAAAGTGACGGCAAAAACTGTACCCGTCGGAAGGGACGTAACGTGTGTTAAAGTGGTTTTCAAACGGAGAAGGACCCGTGGCCACCAACTTTACAAAAGTTCTCATTCTCTTGATCTCTTGTCTTAAAGGTTCTAGTCGTAAAAGAAGTTTCATTGGGTCCTGTAGACGATAACTTCAAGGTGAACAGAATAAAGAGACAAGAGGAGTCTAGTTTTCTGCTCTCACCCTTCCTTCTTCTCTCTTTCAATTTTGATTTGAACTCGATACAAAGATGTAAAATCTAGGGATTATCCGAAGAATATCCGACCGAGGTTTTAGGTATAGATCTCTCAAAATATAAGCACACAGAAGGGGTTTAGAATTAAACTATTAGTCTTCCTTGTTTCTATTCGTTTATGATTATTTTGTGTATTCTCCAGTAATACAAAACCCATAAGTCCAATAAGAATGTCAGTTCTCCTTCTACCGGATTCGATTGTGACAGACCACTCCTGAGAGTAGGGACGACAGTTCGTTACTTCTGTCCGCAGTAAGACGTAAAAAATTGGACAAGGTGACGGACGCGTCCCTAAGTCCTTTTTAACTGTAAATGTGGTTTGAGGACTGTACGACTGAGGAGGTACTGTTCACGATTTAGGTGTAGGTAGGGTAGGTCGAGACTCTACCAACATTACTAGATATGGTATCGTTCAAAGAAACTGGAAATATCGAAAAATTACGTACGAGACACTTTACCCAAAGGAGAATTTTTTTATTTGTGTCTGAGAGATCTCTACAGTTTTAGATTCTTCCGTTAAACAGTTGTAAAGAATAGAAGTAAATTATCTTTTAGTTTTCTTTTAGGTGAGGATGTTAACTCTCTTACTTCGAGGATAATTTTAATCAGTGTTTATCGTCTTCGACCGTAATGTTTCTTCTGGTAATTCTCTAATGAATTCTTAGTGTCGGTCAATAAGACCAGTTCAATAATCTTAGTTTCTTAATCTGTTAACAAGTAGTAAGACCAGTACGGTGGTTTTTCTGCCTTAAGAGTTCTAAGAAATACTTTCGGTCGGTGCTTGGCAGTCGGTTGATAGTGTCACAATGTGGTCTGTTCTATTCAAGAAGCGTGGAAACATATTTCGTACTCCAAATGACTTGACAGATTTCTAACAATCCGACGACAGAACCAGGAAGACCCAACGATATTGTTTTGTAGTGTCTGAATTTTTGTTACCTTTACATAAAGGTGTCGCACCAGTACGTCCCGGGAAAGACCAGTGTGTGCTGAATGACATAGGAGTGTGCTTCCCTCCCGAACCCTCGAGACACACAGAGAGTATATATTTTCGTGAGTAGAGTAACTTCTCCGAGGTAGGAACATTGAGGTAGTGGAGTGTTTCCGGGGTGGATCCCAATGGTATTGGTACCCTTAGTCCCAAAGTAGTATACTTTAAAGACCCCCTGTGTTTCCGACTCTGGTGTCGTCTATGTTTCCACTTGACCGAGTAGGAGGGGTCCCCGACAGCAGCGGGTGAGAGGTGACGTAGGAGTAGAGGACGTAGTGGAACGTCGGTAAGGTGCGTAAGGTAGTGAGACCCAAAGGGTTCAGGGCCAGTCAGTTCACAGTCGAGGTGGAGTATAAGTCGGATAAGTCACAAAGGGAGAGGGGACGACTCCGGGTCCCCTGGCTGGTCCTTTACGCATACACAGGTAAAGACGTTCCAAGGAAGAGAGAGGGAGAGACCTAGCAGTAAGGACCCCGGTACAACCTTGTTCCATCTACCATTGCTCTACCCTTTCAAGACTGTAGTGACTGAATGTACCACGACATCATCGGGAAACCACCAGTTCTCCCTGACTGGACCCTAAGGGGGACTGACTGTTTACAGGGAGAATACCCCGTGGGAACACTAAAAGGGCCTGTAAGTGTCCAACCTCTATAGCCTGAAGTATACAAGAAAAAATTACTCCCCTTTACAAGACCATGGGTGTCGAGGGGTGGACGTCATCAGTGGTGTCGGAGAGACAAAGGGGGCGAGACATTCTTGGAAGACCTCTTAATTAATCGGACTTCAGTCGATGGGTGATCGACTGGACGTCCTTTGGGTACATAGTATTTGTGAGGTTTGTTGGCTTACCATCTTTATGATCACACGTAGACTGGGGAAAGGACTCCAGAGACCTGTTAAGAGACAGACCAGTGTATCTGTATCTCATCTAGTCTTTCAACCTAGGTATTTGTATGTAAATAGACTCCTCACTCTATGGTAAGAAAGGAGGTACATATCATTGATAGAAACATTTATTAATAAACCGAAATGTTTGTAGGGGATATCCAGGGACTTAATGTTTTGGGAGGTTTGTATGATTCAGAGATATCTCTGATTTTGCTGCACTGATTTAGTCCCAACGAGTGGAATAAGTTGACGGAGGTCTGTTTGACACTACTCCCGGGTAGAGAACCGATCGAGAGGACTCTTCAGGTATCACAACGACCCGACCAAAACGTCATAGAAATACCGAAATCGTCCTTAAAGATCATTTGTTCTGTTACCCTTTATTTTTCCATCTTCCCTTTCCCCTTACTTCTCCTTCCTTTCTCTTTCTGTCCTGCCTTTTCGTCTTCTCCCTTTTACTTATTTTCTAAACCCAAAACTTCTCAATTTACGATAATTATGATCTTCTCACATAAACCATTTCTGGGTATATATCTATAACCTCTTCCTTTACCGTTGGGTGAGATCATGAGAACGGACCTCTTAGGATCCCTGTCTCCTCGGACCAACCGATGGTAGATACCCCAGTGTGTCTCAACCTGTACTGACTTCACTGAATCGTCGTCGTCGTGGTCATATATATATATACTAAATTGAAAATATGGGGTTCTCATTTATAGTAGAGTTTAAGAGGAAAATGGAGGTGAAAGAGAAAAGAGGAGAAAAAGACTTTGAAAGGAAACATAATCCTCATAAGAAAACAACGATGACTAACTCAACTGTATCAAGATCCCTACTTGTTTTAGACAATGGAGAAGTCGTGTCTTAGATCCCTTTAAAGGATTGCAGTATTTATGTGTGGGAAGTGTGTATATGTCCTTGTGACAGGTCGTTTTGGTTAGAGAAGGGAGTTTCGGTCCCAATAGAAACGGACTCAGGACGAGGACGGTGATCGACACTACTGGGTTTGGAAAGTCTTACACTCTCTTATGAGACGGAGTTTTTTTTTAGGTAATTAGAGAGGAAAACGAGGACGTACGTACGTTTTACGGTAGAAAGAACGTCTTCTAGTGCCCTTTCTGGACATACGTGAAAGGTTTAGTAAATAACGACCTTTATAGATTAAAGTGACACACTGGGAGACTTCAAAGAAAGGAAGTTACAGATCCATAGAGGTCGTTTCTGCTAGCATAAATAATCTCCTCTTTAAACCGTTATTTCCCCTTGTTTCGTTAACATCCTCTGTATGTGAGTGGTTATCGGGTGTGCAGAAGTACATAAACAGAGAATATTTCGAATAAGGTTCATATTTAAATTCTGAGACCTAGTTGTTGTGTCCACCACTATAACTTTCCACAGAGGGACGAACTGGTACTGTATATTTGTCTTATGATCTCTAAAGTCTGTTATGCCTCGTCTCAGTATCCACAAGACATCTCTGTGGTTCCTCATCGACTTTTCTCCTATAACCCCCACCTAGATTGTTAGTAAGGGGACGATATGTCTCACGTAACTAAAAAGGGAGAAAATGTCTAAATTTCATTCTAACGTGAACTTCTTTGCCAGGACGATATCGTTCTTGTCATCGTCACCAATAACTTGCCTTTCTTTTTTACTTTTTGGGATTTCAAGTCACTGGTTAATCTAATCATTTAGTGCACAGTACCTCTGTTGTTCCTGAATTGACTCGAAAATTTTTTTAGAGATAAAAGGTCTTCTACCGAGAGTTCAACACGTCTTTCTTTCTTATTGTATTTGTGTTTTTAATGATATAATGTACCGTCTGGTGTCCTGACCTTTTCCAGTCAAAAGTAAGGTTAGGGTTTCTTTCCGTCACGGTTTCTTACGAGTTTGATGGTGTTTTAACGTGAGTAGAGTGTGCGATCGTTTCATTACGAGTTTTAAGAGGTGCGGTCCGAAGTTGTCATGTACTTCGTTCTTGAAGGTCTACGAGTTTGACCTAAATCTTTCCCGTCTCTTTGGGTCTCTAGCTTAACGGTTGTAGGTGACCTAGTACCTTTTTCGTTCTTTTAAGGTCTTTTTGTAGTGAAGACGAAGTGACTGAGACGATTTCGGAAACTAACACGCCTGTTGTTGTTTGACACCCTTTAAGAATTTCTCTACCCTTATGGTCTGGTGGAATAGACGGAGGACTCTTTAGAATATGTCCAGTTCTTCGTTGTCAATCTTGGTTTGTTTCCTGACAAAGGTTTAACCCTTTCCTCATACAGTTCCAAAACATGACAGTGGAACGAATAAATTGAAGATACGTCTCATGTAGTATGATTTACGACCCGACCTACTTCGTGTTCGACCTTAGTTCTAACGGCCCTCTTTATAGTTATTGGAGTCTATACGTCTACTGTGGTGGGAATACCGTCTTTCACTTCTCCTTGATTTCTCGGAGAACTACTTACACTTTCTTGTCTCACTTTTCCGATCGAATTATGAGTTGTAAGTTTTTTACTTCTGGTACTGTAGACAAGGGCAGTGAAGTACCGTTTATCTACCTTTGTCACCGTCTGAAATAAACCCCCCCCCCCCCCACCCGAAGTTTTTGTGACGTCCACCACTGACATCGGTACTTTAATTTTCAGTGAACGAGGAACCTTCTTTTTCATACGTATAATTTTTCGTCTCTGTAATGAAACGGTCGTTTCCAGACAGATTAGTTTCGATACCAAAAAGATCATCAGTACATACCTACACTCTCAACCTGGTATTTCTTTCGACTCATGACTTCTTGACTACGAAAACTTGAAACCACAACCTCCTCTGAGAGCTCTCAGGGAACCTGTCGTTCCTTTAGTTTGGTCAGTTAGGATTTCCTTTAGTCAGGACTTATAAGTAACCTTCCTGACGACGACTTCGACTTTGAGGTTATGAAACCGGTGGACTACACTTCTTGACTGAGTGACCTTTTCTGGGACTACGACCCTTTCTAACTTCTGTCCTCCTCTTCCCCTACTGTCTTCTACCCTACCGACCTACCGTAGTGGTTGAACTACCTATACTCAAACTCGTTCGAGGTCCTCAACCACTACCTGTCCCTTCGGACCGTACGACGTCAGGTACACCAGTGTTTCTCAGTCTGTGCTGACTCGCTGACTTGAGTTGACTACCGTCTCGTTTCATTCCTATTCTTCACTACAGTTTGTTCCACAAGGTTACCTAACTTCGGGTCGATCCTCGGTAAAACTACACTCTTGTTCCTCAAAAACCTCATTGTGGTGACATTATTGACATACTACCTCAAAACTCTCTGACTACCCTATAATTATACGTTTTTAACCTTCTCATGGACAGTTAAGTAAATCCTAGTAGAATACTACATGTATAGATGATGTAGTCCCTCGTTTCCTCGACTCTATAATTATATATATCGTGTACACTTCTCAACTGAGTAACCTCTTCTGAAACTACGACCCTCCCTAACCCCCGTCCTCCTCTCCCCCTGCTGGTTCCTACTCTACCGACCTACCGTAGTGACTGAGCTACCTGCACTGAGATTCACTTGAGGTCCTCAACCACTACCTGTCCCTCCGGACCGCACGACGCTAAGTACCCCAGCGTTTCTCAACCTGTGCTGACTCGTTGACTTGACTTGACTTGACTATTCCATAGTCACTATTAGTTCAGACTGTTTTTGTGTTCTTTGTAAGTAAAAAAATTGTGTGTATGTAGAGAGTAATAATACGACGGTACTACACGATGTATGTAATAACATCCCAATGTGACCTCTTTTAGGGTATTCCTAACAAATACGTAATCCCTCCTAGTAAATACGGTTTAACCTCTCAGACACTAATAAAACGTTCCGTTGTCCTTTGGTCCTGTAAAATGACGTTCTCTCGTCATACAGGTCTTAACTGTTTTTCTTTGTAATTGGCCATGACTGTCCAACACCCACAACTCTGAGTATCTCTTTTTCGTCGTCGGGTCTTTGTCGACCCTTATAATACTGTGATTTCCTTTTAGTTTCTCCCGAGACGGTTCGACTTTCTTCGTTTCCTATCCTTTCTGTGTCCTTTTCTTTATCCGGAATTGGTGTGTCTGTCTTACTCCGTCTGTAATTCTCAGTTTTCCGTAGGTTCTTGTACCCGGATCTACTCCTTTATTTACCGACCTTTCAGTCTCTGTTCCCTCCTCTATTTGATTCCGAAACAGGTTTTCGTAGACTTGAAATAAAAGGACATAAAGTAAGTGAAACATGGTCTTTAGTAGTTTTTTACAATTCAGTGACGTCGTTTAGTGTCTTCATTCATGTGAGTTCAGAGACGACGACGACGACGACGACGACGATTCGGTGAAGTCAGCACAGACTGAGACACGCTGGGGCATCTGCCGTCGGGTGGTCCGAGGGGACAGGGACCCCAAGAGGTCCGTTCTTGTGACCTCACCCATCGGTAAAGGAAGAGGTTACGTACTTTCACTTTTCACTTTCACTTCAGCGAGTCAGCACAGACTGAGAATCGTTAGGGTACCTGATGTCGGATGGTCCGAGGAGGCGGGTACCCTAAAAGGTCCGTTCTCATGACCTCACCCCACGTAACGGAAGAGGTGTTCAGAGACGATCTGAGACAGTTTATGTTCTTGGTTTCGTGCTGATGGGTCACTATTGTTCGTCATTCAGTGACCTGGGAAGGTTGCGAATTTATTCTGTATGTGAATTTCGTATGTCCTACTTACCTTTATTTTACTTTTGTTGGGTAAGGAAATGTCTCGGTTTGACTGGGTTTAGGATTTGTTTTGCATTCATTACGGGAGGAATTTGTACACAGATGAAGGAGGTTCTCAAAGAGTAAGGAAAGTGGACTTAGGTGGGAACAAATGATAGGGAAGTAACAGAATGAAAGTCGTCTTCCAGTCGATTAGTGATTAGTTTATTAATTTTCACAAGTCAGGATTCTATTATAAGTGTAACTACCTGAGAACTTTCACTTTTAGAAAGATTAGAGGACTTTCATTTTGAGATTATAACCTTCTTGAGGGAGACTCGGAGAAAGGTTTTACGGGTCATCCGTCGTCTACTTTGAGATCGATGAATCTGTAGAAGACGGTATTAATATTGGATAAAACTATTATTTGTGTTCCTTCTGTCTACTCCGTTACTTTCTACAACTCCGTCTTTACGTACCTGTTCACCTTTTCTTTGTATACGAAATTTCTGTCTAGAGACGGATGTGTGGTATGGTTCACACTACCCTCGGTCCACCCGGATTAGTCCCCACCTAAAAAGTTCTTTCGAGTTATACTTAATCTTGACTCTTTAGAATAAGTCAAGCTGATAACTTTGTACTAAGAAACTACGATTCTGAGTCTTACTGAACAGGGTGAATTAACGTGATTTAACTTTTTACTTATGTGAATAACGTAAAAACTTACAACGATTCTCTAGAATTTTAAGAGTAGTGTTCTTTTTTAGAAAAACGACATAACACTGTCTACAATTGGTCTGAATGACACCACTAGTAAGACGTTATATATGTGTATAGTTTATTAATGTGACATGTGGACTTTGATTATATTGAAATATATACAATATCTACATACTACTAGTATGTTAGTGATACAAAATATAGATTTTGTATATAACCAAATGTATGTATATACATATTTGTTTACATGTGTGTGGATGTATACCTTTGAAAAGAATTTCCTTATATGAAGAAAAAACTATTTTTTTTTTTTTTCGTGGAGATGATTGTGACAAACCAAAAAAAAAGTTTCCATGTAAGATCGATCGTATAACACAGATTTTGGAATAGAGGTTTACATGAAATACAAATACGACTATTTCTTTTGTCTTTGCACGGAATTGGAACGTAGTAATTGACGTCTTGTCAAAGCAATGTTATCGATTATTTTTGGAGATTTAAGACTTTGATGATAACGACAAGTCAGTGATTTCATGAGACGACACGATGCACCATGAATCAGCGAGTCAGTACAGGTTGAGAAACGTTGGGGTACCTGACATCGAGAGGTCCAAGGAGACAAGGACCCCTAAGAGGACCGTTCTTATAACCTCATCGACGGTACGGGAGGAGGTCGCCTTGAAGGGTTGGGTTCCTAGTTTGGGTCCAGAAGGCGTAACGTCCACCTAAGAAATGGCAGACTCAGTAGTCCCTTCGGGTTTCATGAGTCGGTGACCAATACATTGTTTATAAAAGAATTAAGGGTGAACTAAGTTCGTGCGAATATCCACGAAACAAATGTAGTCATTTATTCCGTCCGTCTGTAACCAGGAGTACCTTGAATATAAAATCGACCCCTTCTGTCTATTGGGTGTTTTTTGTACCTAGGTCATGTGACATATCATACGATTGTCCGCTAGACATAGACATGATACCTTTTTCTTTATCATTTCGTCTCCTCCACTAAATCCCTCATTTTCATTCTTTTCCTCCACTAAATTTTTTTGTTCCTCCTTGGGTGACTCCCGTCGTTTGAACGAGAGAATGTATGGTCTAAGTTCCAAATGGGACATGTTAGGTTAGAGAACGGGAAGGCGGGTTGAAGTTTTGATAAAGGTAGAGACTCCGAAATACGTTTGAGTACGTTTGTACTAATTAAACTTGTAAAAGGGAGAGAAGTCAACTTCACTAAAGTATTTGTTAAACCCCCATTTAACCCGAAATGGCCACCGAGTGTACTATGTCTCTGACGGACGTTACGTCCTCTGGACCCAAACTAGGGACCCAACCCTTCTAGGGGACCTCTTCCCTTACCGATGGGTGAGGTCATAAAAACGGACTTCTTAAGGTACCCGTCTCCTCGGACCGTCCGCTGTCAGGTACTCTATAGTTTCTCAGTCTGTACTGACTCGTTGATTGTTTGATGAAAGATTTGATGTGATGAGGGTTTAATTCATTGTAAAATACGTCGTTTAAAACTACTAAAAGACAAAGGTTTTCTCAATTAAAGGTTTAATAAAAGTAAAAAGTTCTGTAACAGTCACTGAGTTTAACATATTACGTTTTTATAATATATACGTAACGATAAGATTATATAACACTATAAAATTTTTATATGTGTTTCATATTTAATTTACTCACTCTATTTCTCAGTATCTTTACGATAATAAGAGAAGAGTTTCCCTACTCCTGTACGTTAAAATGCCGGGGACCTGATTACCTAAGTCATACGGGTGTGTATTAATATTGTTGGTGTCAACAGACAGTATTATTTTATTAAAGAAAATGCATATTAAATTTGGTTTCGAGAGTCTTATGGTGTTCCCCGACTCTTATTTTAATATACACTTATAGAGAGAAGTATACGTATATATTTTAAGACATTCAAGTTTATTCATTAGTAGTAATCAGTAAAATAATAAGGTAGTTAAGTCTATGACGTTATATTAAGTTTGAGATGTTGTCTAAACAAAAAAAAATTCCTAAATTTAGAGTCCAGGATTGTTTTCGTCTCGTTACCGGATATTTTTATTCATTTTATATCATATCCATAGTAATATATGTTGATAAACATTGCTCTTTATTACTTCTCTATGTTCTGAATGTCAAACAACTTTGTCTTTCGTATGAGTAAGTCTTGCCTTACACGTATATTAGACTTGATTTAGGTTGTTATATATTTTTATGTAACACTATGCAAAGATCAGGGAAGGAAGGATTCAGACCAGTGTATGGATAGAGAAGTTTCCCACATTCATTTAGTCGTTATGTCAGTCAACCCCAGGTTCATTATTATAATAGTGTTGTGGTTATATCACTGTTTATGGGTTCAGTTTCGGTTTCTTTAACTGGAAAGGGTAATTTCAATTAGTACTGTTCCCAGTAAGATTTCCGGATAGTTTTAGTTCATATTGATGTAAATGTCCTATTTCTTTTGTAAAGATAGTACATCTTTACTACTCAATAGACTATAAGAAAAAAACACGGAGATCTAGGTGAGAACTCGTAAAAGAAAGTACAGTACTTGGAAACCTCTAACTGGTCTACTCTAACGTAGGGAGACCGAGGGGTCGGAGACTGAAGAGGACCTCAAACCGGTTACCCTCTGTGATCGTTCCCTGACCGCCTCTTCCGCTACAGTCGGGTAAGGTCATGAGAGTGGACCTTTTAGGGTACCCACCTCCTCGGACCGCCCGACGTCAGGTACCCCAGTGATTCTCAGCCTGTGCTGACTGGCTGAAGTGAAAGTGAAAAGTGAAAGTACGTAACCTCTTCCTTTACCGCTGGGTGAGGTCACAAGAACGGACCTCTTAGGGTCCCTGTCCCCTCGGACTACCCGTCGGTAGATACCCCAACGTGTCTCAGCCTGTGCTCACTTCGCTGAATCGTCGTCGTCGTCGTCGTCGTCGTCCTCTGACCTCAGTCACCTCTTTCTCTAATCATCTAAACTAAGAAAGGACTAAGGAGAAGACGACTCTGCACCGGTTCAAAGAAGTGACTTCTGGTTTCGGGACCAGTCTCCGGGGGTGGAAGTCGACGTCGATATATGTTCAGAGAGATCTCTGACGTTAGAGGCGAGAGAAGGAAATAGGACACCTGGATTTACACGAGTAGTGAGGGACAAGAACGGACAGAGGTTGTCCAAAACGATAAGGAAAAGTCAATAGGAAATGAGATCATGTTGAAGGTTATTGACGAATTCAAGTAATTCGAGAGAAATAAAAGGAATGGACACATTTAGTAGAACAAAAACCTGTTACTATGTCCACCAATACTACTATGTCGACGATCTATTTCTACCAAGGGGTTCCTGGATAGTGATTTCACAAATGTTGTCCTCCCCCTGTAGAAAAAAGGACTTAAGTTTTGGTATTTATATTCTTATGCAGAGTCTAGCGTATTTTTATTTACGATTTTTTTAGTTACTGTTTTCCTTCTTAAATCATTTTGTCATGTTTGAAATTGGAGATTCTACTTATTCCAGACTCCTAGATTACATATTGTATCACTACTACCAAACATTACATAATGACTGTAAACAGTTCTCACATTTTGTTTACAAGAGTGGTTTTTTCTAAAAATTCATCATTTATCCACTCCACTATTTACACAATTGATTGAACTATCCTTCTTAGGAAAGTATTACATATCGATAAATTTAGTAGTACACGTAAAATTTATAGAACGTTAAAATAAAAGATTAATATAAAGGTATTGTGATTTTTTTCTTTGTCTAGTAACTAAATCTGTGAAAAATATATTAAAGTATCTAAAACGTCAGTAATGAGAACCGTACCCTTTACCCAAAAAAATAAGGTCCAAAAAACTAGGGTCACCCTTAGTAAACTATCAGTCTTTTCCCTCTTTGGAACCTGTAGTTGATCTGAGAGGAGGGTAAAAGTCAAGTCAAGTCAACAAGTCAGTATAGACTGAAAAACACTGGGGTACCTGACGTCGTGTGGTCCGTAGGGACAGGTAGTGGTTGAGGGTCTCGAATGAGTTTAAGTACAGGTGACTCAGTCACTACGGTAGGTTGGTAGAGTAGGAGACAGTAAGGGAAGAGGAGGGTGGAAGTTAGTAAGGGTCGTAGTCCCAGAAAAGTTTACTCAGTCAAGAAGTATAGTCCACCGGTTTTATAACCTGAATGTCGAAATCGTAGTCGGGAAGGTTACTTATAGGTCCTGACTAAAGGAAACCCTACCTGACCAACCTAGAGAAACGTCAGGTTCCCTGAGAGTTCTCAGAAGAGGTTGTGGTGTCAAGTTTTCGTAGTTAAGAAGTCGTGAGTCGAAAGAAATATCAAGTTGAGACTATAGGTATGTACTGATGACCTATTTGGTTTCGAAACTCATCTGTCTAGAAACAACCGTATCATTACAGAGACGAAAAATTATAAAATCTATATATATATATATATATATATACAATCTATATATATACATCATAAAATCTCTATATATTTATTTAGGTTCTTACCAATACAGTGAATAGATTTAAGTATTTTGAGGTACCGTTTTCGTCTTTGGTTCAAAGGATCCAAATTGATTTACATGTAAGGTTATTTGATATGATAGAGAAACTGTGACATGAAAAGTTCATGTATGTCCAAACTCGTACTTGACAACGTTAGGAACGACAGAGAGTATTTAGATAACCAACGTATTGAAATTTATACGATGTTCGTATATACTGAACACGAAATCTCCGTTTTGACGTTACCTGTTTACGCACGGTATGGGATTTGACGGACTTTCCGTCTTAAGTTGTCATCTATAATTGTTTCCCGTGTAAAGACGACACCAAGGACTTCTGGATCGTTTATCGTAGAAAACCTTAAACGTTTTTGTCTTTGATTTATCAAGTCGATAAAGATTTTTCAGAGTAATTAAAATAAAGATAAGACATATTCAATGTGAGGAAGTTAGTGGTTTATTTAAGAGGATGTACTGGTAATTCAAAGGTGTCTAGGAACTTACAGACACAAAGACTGTTAGTCAGAGAAGGATCCAATATGTTAATGGTCGTTTGAGGAAGTCCGTCCGGGTATATAGTAGATGCTTGAGTCGGTTTATAGGGTATGGTATACAGTTATAAAGACGAATCTACAGGATTTACATAAAAGTTTGTTAAAAATAAACCTTCGATTTCACTGAGAGTCTGTTGTAAAACTTTTATAGAGGAAAGGAGACCCGAGATACGGACACAAATATCTACAGGGAGGTATTAACTTGTATCTCCCCTCTTACATGAAAAATACCCCCATTAAAAAAGAGAAAGGAGGGTTAAATAAGTAGACCCTTCTCCTTTACTTTTTTATACTCGGTACCTCAACCTGTATGATACTTGATGTAGATAAAAACCGCCCGTTGTCTGGATACGTGACAGGAATCTCAGCTCGTCCTTTGTGAGTGGTGAAGGCAAACCAAAGACGAAGCCGTTCTTAAGGTACATCGGATAAAGAGATTCAACTGTCGTTTCCCGTGTTTCTGTTATATCTTTTGTTTCGTCTACGGTTGTCGTCCCGCCTGAGTTTGGTCAGCTTATTATGACGATATTAAACAGTCGGAAAGGAATGTCCTGATTCGAACGGAAGTCACTTTAGAGAATTTAAAAGTTTAGGATATATGGTAGAGTACCGAAGGGACCACCGAGTCACCATTTCTTAGGTGGACGTTACATCCTCTACGTTCACGTTAGGGGACCCAGTCCTCCTAGGGGTTCTTTTACCGTTGAGTGAGGTTATAAGAACGACCCTTTAAGGTACCTGTGTCCTCGGACCGTCCGGTGTCAGGTACCGCAACGTTCACGATCAGCCTGTGTCGGATCGCTGATTTGTTGTTGTTTGTGTGGTAGAGTTTCGTTTTTTGTTCCTGTAAGACACTTGTAGATTCCAACACACTTGACGTCGAGATTGACTTACCTCTCACGACAATCCCTCGTTTTCCTCTATTGTAACTCTTGTATTCAAGAATCGAGGATTTTTGTCCATAGACTTGTTTGCAATTTTCTTTAGTAAAGTTGTCACACTTTATATACGAACCATAAAACTTTTAGTTTATGAGTAAAACACATGGGTTGATAGTTAAAACATACTGAGGTTTACTTTACCTTTTGTCTCATTCCTTGTGCATAAGAATGACCCTTTTTTTAGGAAAATTAAAATATTCTCGGATTTCTCTTCCCACGGTATCCTCCGTCCTTACGTCTTTCCTTCACTCATTCCTCGTTTCCCCTCTCGAAGAGTCGAAATTCCTTACCTGATCCAGGTTCCAGGCTCGAGTCTCCTCTTTTCATACAGAGAGGGGACAAGTGAAGGTTTGGTTTGACCCAGTCTTGAGTACCTTCGTAGTATTGATGTCTGTGAGTCGAAGTTTTTACTCCTTATTTAAAGACACTTGACCGTAAACTTTGATTGGTGGTACAATTCGGACGAAGATACTGTTTACTCAAGTTTTACCAAATATTTACTTGAAAGTCTTGTTTTAGAAAGGGTCCATTACCTAGAGGATATTTTTCCGTTCGTTTCTCCCCTTTTTTACAGGGGTTTTGATTAAAAGGATACTGATCCTTTTGAATATTTCAACATTTTTCTCTGTTCAATTTTAAATTTTAATAAGATTTGGTGGTTTAGTATGTAAAACCCATTTTATTTACATCGGGATATTTAACTACGAAATTGTTTCTGATACGATGTATAATTAAATTTACGGTGACAAGTTATTATGGTACATGTATTGATGCAAACTTAAATGTATTTGGTAAGTAGACAAATGACCATTCTTCACGAGTTTGTTTTACAAAAAATTTACCCAAATTTCACACTAATCCAAAAGGTTAAAATCACTGTTTTAAGAATAGATAGTATTATTGTTTAGTGACTGATGAACTAAAGGAGTAAAATTTCATAGAACCCCTGAAGAGACTTTAACGGAAAAATCAGTACACAATCAAATAAGTACACAAATAATAAACGAAGAAATTCATGTCTAAGGTACTCCCGTCCGTGAAACATAACCCATATCCGTGTCTCCTCAACGACTCTACTTACTTACTTTACTTTGATAAAAGGATCTAGGTAGAATGAGTTTTTTCACATTTACGATTTCGATGTTTACCTTATAAATTTAGACGTCGATTAAACAATCTTAGTAAACTTTAAACTTAATAAAGGTTTATAGAAAGTTAATAGTCATTCAGTAATTGAATATTTAAGTCCCTTGATAGAACTAGAGATATGTTTCTTTCAGTCCAAATTAATATGTAAAGATTTATATTTGGATATTCCGTTTATGATTCCTTTTGTTAAGATACGGGCAATCCAACTATTGATTTCCGGTTGTGTTAGATTGTCTCTTTCGAGAACCGAACTCTCAGTTCTCTGGTTCTAAGAGCAGATTTGTAAATGAGTGATCAACACCCTCAAACGCACAGGTAAACTGGAGAAACTCGATTTCATACTAGACATTTTGTAGTTCTGACCTATACTAATAATTCTGGATGTGAACGAAATTTTCAGATAGTCCTGTTATTTAACAATCGATCTCCTTTTGACATGGTACGTGTATATGTATTCTTATCATCTGTTGTGTCTATCAAGAATGGTTCACGGTCCGTAAGAGGACTCGTAAATGGTCGCTAATTGTGTGTTTTAGAAGTGTTTGTTCGGATACTTCCTCGAAATTAGGAGGGGTAAACGAAGACCTTTGATTCTGTCCTGTTGATCTGTACTTATCAATTGTTGGGGTTCACTGGGTGATGGACGGACGGGGAGTAGGAGGACCAGATGGTGTAAGTCGAGTTTCGTGTGGCCGGAAGAGGGACCTGGGTCTCGTACGTTGGGAAAAGAGTAGAGTCTAGGAAACGTGATCGACAAGAGAAACGAACCTCCTAAGAAAGGGACTAGAAACACACCGACTAAGGGAGAGTTGCAAGTCCAGAGGATAGTTTCCAGTAACAGGACAGGACTAAGGAGATTGATTTCAGTAGTGGTGTGAACCGGTGAAGAAAAAGAAGTATCATAGGTTTTGGTAGGTTCTAATAGAGTAAACCAACAAATACTTAAATAATCACACAAATAATAGACAGAGGGGATCGATAATTGTCTTATATTCAAGATGTTCCCGTCCCTAAAAATTAAAAGAAGTACATAGAAGTTATGACTCTTATCACATCCCATGTCTCATCAATGATTGTTGTCCTTGTTCACCTGCTCACTTACTTACTATTGTATGAGTTTTTCTAAAAGGATGTAAGGAGAATCAATAAGTTTTTTACACTTACCATTTGACTTAGTGTCCTATATGACTTACAGACGACACGGTAAATGCATAAAAGTCTGTTACCTCCTTACTCAAATGACTGTTATAAATGATCGTAAAGAGTCTTAAAGACGAAATGACAGTTGAGGATAGTTCTATTAATACATTTGTAAAGAAAAAAAATTAACTCGTACAAGTAAAGTCTCTTCTCAAGTCTAGAAAATAATTTAGTGGGTTCTTTGACTCACTGTTATACTCAGTAGTTTTTGTAACTCGAGTGGTTTAAGTTATGAAGGTTCTTCCTAATTTTAAATATACTTTTAAATATACGTATTTCTTGTATCGTGTACACTGTAAGGTGTGGTTGGTACAAAGTACAGGAGGTACCCCTTTCACCATATTATAGTAAAATAGTTATCTTTTTTTGGGATATCTACCTTGTCACTCGTTTAGACCTCACGTCGGACTGATGTGTCTCTCAGTCGAATTCCTTGTGTCCTTAGCGACCTGAGTTTTCCTGTGTCTTCTTACTTTCCAATTCCGGAATTGACAAGACGTTTGAGAGTGGGAGTGAAGGTTTTTAAATTCCATCGAAAGTTTTAGATATATAATTCTTTTTTATTTTAGAGTTGATTCTCCTATTTCTTTACTTTGGTTCTCTTTTGTTATGATCTTCTTTAATCACCTATGGTCCTGACTTTACTTATGTATTCGAAGGATACCTAGACCTGGAAGTGATCTTCTTCCGGTATACAACTGGGATCGAAAAGATCTTAGGTCACGGTCCCGTCCGGAACCCCCTGTCTCGGTCCTTCAAGTCCTAAGTCTTCACCGGGACAGTTCATGGAACAATTGTTGTACCTACTTCTCCCGTGTACACCGACTCCCGTCCGTAAGGATCAAATCTTTAGGTTCTTTGAGAAGAGGGTACCCAGGAGTATTTCTACCGTGACCCACTACTTTGTTTGAGTTGTAAGAATGTGATCTATATCGTAATTCAAAGTATTCTGACAAAGGAATATTTTAATGAGTGACATCCGACCCCGTAACGTGATTTCTTTATTGAGTTATTTTCGCTAATATACTCCCCAGTGTCGTTATTTCTTCAGTTAATTACGTCAAGAGTCGACCTGGTGTATGAGAATGTCACTACACACACACAAATGTTTATATGAAGACAAGTTCACTCAAAAAGTATTTTAACCACGTCGTCCCTGGAATTCCACTATAAGGAATTGTACCTGGATTCCGTGTTCACAGGTTACGAAACAGAATCGAACCTTAGAATATGGATTTAACCCTACCTGAAAATCTTTTCAACCCGAAGGGACTATCGAGTCAACCATTTCTTAGGTGGAGGTTACGTCCTCTGGGACCAAACTAAGGCCCTATCACTTCTAGGCGACCTCTTCCGTTTTCGATGGGCGAGGTCATAGGACCGGACCTCTTAAGGTACCTGAGATATCAGGTACCCCAGCGTTTCTCAGCTTGTGTTGACTCGTTGAAAGTGAAAGTGAAATCTTCTCAACACACGGACGGGTTGTCATACCTACCACGTGTCTTTCCGAAAGAGAAGGAGACTCTTCTACATTCTGTAAGGATCCCTACATTAAAACGTATACGTCTACTTCCCTGGTTTTCAAGGGGTTTCAAGACGTCACCTTCCAACACTCACATACGAGTCGTCACAGGTTGAGACGTTGGGGTACCTGATATCGGAGGATCCGGAGAGACAGGTGTCCTAATGGGCCCGTTCTTACTTTCTCATCTACCAACGTTTTTCTCAATCGGACTTTTACTTCCAACAACAACAACTTAACGATTCGTCACAGACTGAGAAACGTTGGGGTACCTGATGTCGTACGGTCCATAGGGACAGGGAGTTATAGAGATTCGCAAACGGGTTCAAGTACAGGTGACTTAGTCACTACGGTAGGTTGGTAGAGTAGGAGACAGTGGTAGAAGAGGAAGACGGAAGTTAGAAAGGGTCATAGTGTGGATGAGGAACCAGCATAAATAAAAAAATTCATAGTCCTTTCATGGGAATCTCATCAATTAGAACTTATCGTCCGACAAGACATCTCGTGACAAATGTTTTATGTACGGTCCTCTTGATTTACTCGATTGAATGGTGTATTCTAGTATTTAATATTCCGTAAACTTACTTATCGAACCCGAAGGGTCCACCGAGTCGTCATTTATTAGGCGGACGGTTACGTCTTCGGTGTTCTTTACATCCAAGGTAGGGACCCGGTGTTTCTAAGTGACCTCCTCCTTGACCGTTGGGTAAGGTCATGAGAACGTACCTTTTAAAGTACCTGTCTCCTCGGACCACCCGACATCAGGTACCCCAGTGTTTCGTAGCCTATGATGACTTACTGACTCGTGTATACGTGCGTACACCTATTGAACGGTTCAATGACTGAAAACAAAACCTCACCACGTGGATTTGGAAGACGGACCGTTGTTTGACGTACCGATCCACAGATGATACCTCTTCCATTACCGTGGGGTGAGGTCATGAGAACGGACCTTTTAGGGTACCTACCTCCTCGGACCATCCGACGTCAGGTGACCCAGTGATCCTCAGCCTGTGCTGACTCGCTGAAGTGAAACTGAAAAGTGAAAGTACGTAATCTCTTCCTTTACAGTTGGGTGAGGTCACAAGAACGGATCTCTTAGGGTCCTTGTCCCCTCGGACCACCCGACGGCAGAGACCCCAGCGTGTCTCAACCTGTGCTGACTTCGCTGAATCGTCGTCGTCGTCGTCGTCGTCCACAGATGGTTCCGGTGACGACCAAGTACCATGAATATGATACGTGAGAATATCTTTTATTCCAATGGAGAGACGAAACAATATTATGAGATTCTCTTATAATGTACATAAATTATATAAATGTACTAATAGTATAAATATATATTGAATCTAATTAATTCATCTAATATTATTTATAAGTTATAAATCGTATATTAAGAATTTTTTTATCTTGAAGACTTGAGAAGAGATCCTTATAGTACGTCCTGCAACGAATGCAATAGGAGAATTACTCTTTGGAACGTTCTTTAAAGAAAAACCCTAATCATATGTTTTATTAACATGGAGAATTTGTTGACCAGATATAAATTTTGTGTACTTGAGACACTTGATACCTTAAAAAGTCCAATGTTAAAAAGTCAGTTAACAACTTTTCAAATCACGACTAAAAACCAACTAATTATGAATTCCGTCACATCTCTAAAGATATTGTGAGTAAATTATTGGAATAGTAACAAACAGAAATTGAAAATTTCAAATTTAATAAAAATTAAATAAGACTGACAATACAAAATAAAAGAACAACACAAATTTCAGAGTAGATTTAGATGTCATCATATTACCTGAACAGTTTTGGATAAAACAGAAGTCCTTTTTATGCCCTAACTTATGGACAAAATAACTTTTTTTTGGTTTTGTTTAGACCACATGTAAAAATTAGTCTACTGATTTGGTATAAATTGGTATATTAATCAGATTGTAAACCTCCTCCTCTTTTATTTATTTGGTACACGAACCAACGAGTCAGTAGAGACTGACAAACGTTGGGGTACTTGACGTCGGGTGGTTTGAAGAGAGAGGTACTCCTAAGAGGTCCGTTCTTATGACTTCACCCAACGATACGGGATGAGGTCCCTTGGAAGGGTTGGGTTCCTAGTTTGGGTCCACAGGGCGTAACGTTCCTCTAATAAGTGACAGACTCGATGGTCCCTTCGGGTTCTCATGACCGCACCCCTCGGATAGTGAAGAGTTCCCTAGAAGGGTTAGGTCCTTAGTTTGACCCCAGAGGACGTAACGTCCACCTAAGAAATGGTCGACTCGATGGTCTCTTCGGGGTTTTACCTGAAGACATAATGATCAGACCTTGTCTCAATCACTACACCCGTAGTAAGGGTTTATAGGAATTTTCAAATTTTTATTTTAATTTAACTAAAGAAAATTCTACAACTCTCAAAACTCCCTCTTCCTCCCCGACGACGATGACAACAAAATAGATTTTGATAAACACTTTTCAGATTAACACTCAACCTTGGTTTAGGTTTTTACAATCATGTATATATTTAATCAGAGTACAATACCCTGAAGGATTTAGTAAAAATTATCTTAAACTTAGTAAACACTTTCATAAATGAAAGTTATAGAAGTAATAAAACGTGATATAGTACGTCTTTATTAAAAGAAGTTGATAATGTATGTAAAGTTTTACGAGGAGTTATCTAAACAGTATTAGAATGAGTTACAAGACCGTCAGTGGTCTTGTGTCATCCTACTTAAATTGTTTTTATACTTATACGACTAAAAGAATTTTCAGAACGTTATAAACCCTTGAGTTCATGAGGCTAACTGAGTGTCAAACTTGTCCTTCTTACACTTATCTTCTAAAGTGTTTTCAAATTGTCCTTATCAAGTTTATTTTTATAAGTTTGTTTAAGGAATTTAAAGTTAGGGGTTTAAAGGTTATATCAGTATCAAAATTCACAACTATCGTCGTAGTTAAAAGATAAAGTTACAAAAATATTGTTTATAACTTATTGTACATTACCAAAACAGATCGATGTATGTGAGATAGTGAAATTCTAAAATAAAGAATGAAGGTAGTTTGTGAACCATATTGTAAAAGAAATGACAGTTTATGTCAAAAGTTCATACAACTTACTGTATACGTCTATACATCTATAAAAGTTAAGTCTTCTACTCCATTATTCTCTTTTTTTTAAACCCACTTTAACAGGAAGTTTAATTTTTACACGACTTATTAGTGATATGTTTGTAAAACCTTTTCTATATTTAACCATCTCTTATTTTTCGTTTTGGTTATGTTATAACATTTCATTTATTATTATCATTTCATTTTTTATTTTATTTTTCGTTTACGTATACTTGTCTTAATTTAACAAATTGATTTATGCGAACTTGAAGATTCTTCGTTGATACCCCAGAGAAGTCCGGAAGATTGTCGGTTCTCCGCCGTATCTTTATAAAAGTAATCATTTTGGTTCGAAATCCGTCGTTTTATAAGAAACGAAAAAAAGTACCATTGTTCTTGTCGGTCCATACTTAAATTCTACTCTGATTAAAGTGTTAGTATATATTTTTTAGTCCACGTAACGGAAGATAGAAGATAAAATAGATCATGTGTTTTTAAACTAAACACGAGATCAAATCCTGTAACTGTGTCTTCAAAAGATGTAAAAGGAGTAACGAACACAATTTAGGATTCGAATATATTCTTGTTGTACCAAAATTCTTTAGTTCTGAAAAAACCTATCAGGATCCTATTGAACTTGTGTTCGTCATTTAAACCAGAAACACTAGGGTCATCAGTCATCTTACTTGGAATACGTTTGTGTCCGGACTCTTTCACTTTAATAGTTGGTGTATGTTTCCTTCCCTGTGGAACTTACAGTAAACTCTATGTCCGTGAGATTCATATGTCGAATTTTCGGGAAATTTTTATTTTAAATAATAGTATAAAATGACATTAGTGACAGTCGTTTTAACCGTTCACCACAATTATATTACCTGAACGAGGTCACGGAAATTATATTGAAAGTCATATTTGTCGTTGACTTAAAAGGGTAGTAGAGTTTTTGATACGTGGAAAACGAATCGTGGATTTAATTAATGAACTTCTGACAAGCTATATCATGTATACAATAATTGGAAATCGTTTTTCGATACGTTGTTATGTTCCTGGTGGAAATGTTTATTTCTTATTTTTTGAATTTTATTTATAATTTTTAATTTTTTGACAGAAAGTTTTCTCTCGGTTTTGATTTTTTAGTTTGAGGTCAAAACAAAACCAAAATGATTGTCTGCTAAGTAGAAAGTTTAATTAAGGTATCAAGATCCAGAGATTGATCTATCAAAATACTAGAATTGGTTTTTTAATGAATGAAATAGAATAATCAAGAGTAAAAGGAACTGGGATCCTATAAGTTCTTTTGTTCAGGTCTCTACCTTTTTACAAACAAAAGTTTCTAAACAGAAGTCTCTTTACTCTAAATTCTTTTATAAAGGGTCTCTTCCTCCTTTTCTCGTCCACAAGATCTTTACTCGTTTTATTAACGTAAATCCTCTTACCTGTTTTTATCGCTTTATTCCTCGTCAGGTCTACTGTCTTCTTTTGGGTCTTAGTTTCGGTGTTTTCTGTGACAAAGTCCTTCTGAGTGACACTAGATTTTGTACTTGTAGCTGTCTCTACAATATCTCTTGCTTGTGCCTCGTTTCCGGTAGTATATACCAATTTTCTTGCATACTTACCATAAGATCTTGTCAGAGTCCCTTCTGTGTCTTAATTCAGTAGTAACTTCCCGAAGGGAACATCGAGTCAGCCATTTCTTAGACGGACGTCACGTCCTCTGGGCCCAAGCTAGGGACCCAACCCTTCTAGGGGACCTCTTCCTTTACCGTTGGGTGAGGTCATAGGAACGGACCTTTTAGAGTACCTGTCTCCTTGGACCACCTAACGTCGGGTATCCCAGGGTTTCTCAGTCCGTGCTGACTCGCTGATTGTGTGTGTTCCTATGTCTCATCTGTACATCTACTCTTTACGACTGGTAAGTAAGATTTTGAAACCATCATTTTCTGTGTCTTTACAGTCTCGTCGTCGATGTGTATACTATTACTATTTTTGTATAGTAATATAATAAAAGTTGAGAGGAGTCGAAATCCTTATAAGTAGAAACGGTCTACTAGATAGTCAATAAATAGAGTTACTGAAAAAAAGTGAATCAAGTCAACAAGTCAGTACAGGCTGAGAAACACTGGGGTACTTAGTGTCGTGTGACCCGGAGGGACAGGTAGTGGTTGAGGGTCTCAGATCAGTTTGAGTACAGGTAGCTCAGCCACTACGGTAGGTCGGTAGAGTGGGAGACAGTAGGGGAAGAGGAGGACGGGGGTTAGGGAGGGTTGTAGTCCCAGAAAAGGTTACTCAGTTGAGAAACGTAATCCACCGGTTTCATGACCTCAAAGCCGAAGTCGTAGTCAAGAAGGTTACTTGTGGATCCTGACTAGATGAAATCCTACCTGACCAACCTAGAGGAACGCCAGGTTCCCTGAGAGTTCTCAGAAGAGGTTGTGGTGTCAAGTTTTCGTAGTTAAGAAGCCGCGAGTCGAAAGAAGTGTCAGGTTGAGAGTGTAGGTATGTACTGGTGTCCTTTTTGGTATCGGAACTGATCTGTCTGGAAACAACCGCTTCGTTACAGAGACGAAAACTTATACGACAGATCCAACCAGTATTGAAAGGAAGGTTCCTCATTCGCAGAAAATTAAAGTACCGACGTTAGTGGTAGACGTCACTAAAACCTCGGTTTTTTTTAGTTCAGACTGTGACAAAGGTGACAAAGGGGTACATAAAGGGTACTTCACTACCCTGGTCTACGGTACTAGAAGCAAAAGACTTACAACTCGAAATTCGGTTGAAAAAGTGAGAGGAGAAAGTGAAAGTAGTCCTCCGAAAAATCAAGGAGAAGTGAAAGACGGTATTCCCACCACAGTAGACGTATATGATGAATTAATGATAAAAATTATACTATAAGATACAATAAATTTTAGACGTTTCCCCGGATAAATATATCTAAATCACGTTTAAGTTTTTATTATCCTGTGAAATTTTTCTCCTGAACTCGATGAAAGTAAATTTCCGTCAAGTTGTTAAGACTATAGTACATTGTTTATTGATCATGTCCATATATGATAAATTTATGAAAAGTGTTAATTAAGGTACTACAAAATATTTCATAACACAAATGTAAGATAAAAATTTTGAGTCGAACTCAATGTTCATGAAGATGACTTAATGACGTTATTTAAGTTTACTCTAATTTTTCATGTGATATTTATTTTCGATTTCTTATAATTTTAAGTGAATTTTCTGTGATACGTTATATCATTTATTATAAGAAAAGATTTATATTATGATGTGAATCTTTTTTCTAATTATTCTTTATCAGGATTCTATAAAGATTTCACAGAGGCCGTACGAATGATACACTAGGACACCAAAGATCAAAGGTGGACATCTTTAAAATTCTCTCGGGGTTTCACCCCACTGACCAATAACTTACCGAAAAAGTAAGTTAATTATCAGTGTAATAATGACAATCATATGTGACTCTAGGTTGTGATATTCTGTTTATATATTATAAGACGTAAATCAACAATCCTTTCTCATCCCTCTTCCCGTACCACCCATGCGTCTTCTTTCGTGACTTTTTCCATTTGATAGTCAACAATGTCCCTTTCCATTTAATATCAACGGGTACTGTAAACAACGATTAATATTGTTAGCAGAGGGATCTGGTGTCCTCCTATTACTATGAGTTAGTTCTCGTTTATGAGTGTTAAAGGAGGGGTCCGAGGGGCCGGGGTAGACTAAGTCACAGAGACAGGAAGAGGTTCACCCTAGCCTAACAAGAAAGAACTTAATCAAGATTTGGTAGAAAATTGGGAAACAGGACGGGTAATAGTTTCTCGAGAAACAGAACTCGTTGGATTGACACTTTTTTTTACTGTTTGATTCTTTCCTGCCTTTCCGTAGCTAAGTTTGATCCTTCTATGTGTACTTCTTGTTTTCGTTTTATGTATGTAGACTTTTGGTTGTGCAAACGGTGTCTTCATTTATTTTATATTATTTTCTTATCAATGCTAAAAGAAGTACGATTCAACTTAGTAAGAATTCCGCATAATGTGTTCTCGTAAAGATTTGACAGCAATTAAAAGGTCATGTTAAAAGTATAGGAAAATAAACGTACACTTTAAATAAATGAATTTTATATGTGAGTTAACAGAAAAAAAAAATGTTATTTCCGTTAATGAATTCATATTTTTATTTATGTTTAATCGACCTATGAATGAACATATTCCGTAATTTGTAGTACAACATATTATAATCTTTACATATTTGATCTTTTTGACACACGAGACTGAACCCCAACTATTTAATAATTGTCTGTGACTGGTGGATTTCTTTATCTACTATTTACGACTGGTTCACAAGAGTAAGAAATCATCCTATCTAGTTCTACTGCAAATTTGGTATCCACCACGTTTAAACTCTTACTTTTTCTTTATGACTATACGACCTTTTTAGACCTTTTCATCAATCCCCTAAATCGAGTCAGATATTCTTATTTGCTTTGTCGGTAATTAATAGTGATGGTGGAGGTAGTTAGTGACGGTAACAACAGTGGTGGTAGTAGTAGTAGTTATAAAAGTTTTAGGGATTTCTCAGAGACAATGGTATTCTTTAGAGGTATGTGACCCGTTAAATAACTGACAGTCAAGGTTTAGGTGAGAAGAAACGGGTGAGAGACTCTTACGTCGAAATTTATAAAGAGGAATCGTCGTTCGTACTAGCAATCGAAACACTTGTCTTTCATGACCTTCTGTAATCCCTCTTCCCTGAACGAAGAAGGATGAAGGACCACTCTCAGTCACAAAATACACATAAAAGTGTACAAATTCCTTTTTGATACGACCTCTGTATCCGTTTAGGTCCAAGACCTTGAGGTTCGTAAAAACCCTCTAAGGTGATATTCTTTTTTTTGTTTAATACCTATATTTTAACTTATAAATAAACCCTATTTTTATTTACCGTTGTCTAAAGTTGTATCTTTTTGACTGTATGGTGTTTGTAATATTTGGTTTCCTCTCGTTTGTAAAGATAAGTATTGGACTGTCTGGGTGGAGATGTTATTCAATACGGACGTAAAAATCGAAGTTGGAGAAACTGACAGGGAAAACGTTTCTACGATCTATTGAGAGGAACTCGTATCAATTGGTTTTAGATAAAAGAAAGTGATAACTATCAAAAAGTTACTAAAAATCGAAGAACTACGTAATAATCGTTTAACTTTATTTTCAAAACAACTATTGAACCTTTTTGAGAGAGTTCGGAACAAGTACACTTAATTGTCGGTTTCAAGATTTAGATTTATAAATAAATTATATTTGGAATAAAGAAGAGGTAATCGGTGTATCAGGTACGAGTCGTGGGGTCCTATAAAAGGAAACCGGGACTAGGAAGGATAGGTCTACGATCACTTTCATCAACAGTCGTCTTTATTAAGGTCTTTGGTAAGGATTTGGTCCTACTGGTCGTCACTAAATTGATATGTACTTTCACTGACACTTAGGGTATTTGACCAGGGTTCCATGGTTTTATTATAAACTGTATTTCTTTGTAGATGTCCATTGTATATGTAACTAATAGGACTATCAAATAATGTCCATATGTGTACATAGTTTGTCGTTTAACATGTCAAATTTATACACGTCAAATAACATATGACTTATGTTTAGTCAAGAGAATTTATTACATAGTCAGTCTTAGAGTAGTCCGTTGTATTTTGTGTACTACTAAACTCGTCTCTTCTAAACTATGTTTCTTATGAATTGATGACTCAAACACTCAAGAGGGGGGATATCACGTTCTCTAACAACATACTTACGTACCGTACTATGTTGACTAAAGTATTCTCAGAAGATAGTCATTTCAGACGTAATTGATATTTTTCCTTACACACACTCACACACAACGAGTCAGCACAGTCTGAGAAACACTGGGGTGTCTGACATCGGACGGTCCGAGGAGACAGGTACCTTAAGAGGTCCCTTCTTATGACCTCAGACATCGACAAGGGAAGAGGTCCACTAGAAGGGTTAGTTCCCTAGTTTGGACCCAGAGGACGTAACGTCCGGATAAGAGATACCAGAGTCGGTGGTCCTTTCGGGTATTTTATTACTTGATCTTACTTCTCATTATTATGTCTATATTTGTTTCGAGATTTCTTATTATATTTGAACTCCCTCTCTCCTTACATTAACCTTCCCCACGCGAAGAGTTCCAACTTAATTCTGGAATCTTTTCAACCAGAACGTCGGGTGGTGTATTGTCCCTTCAAGTGACGTAACCGATTTGGACTTGACCAGGTGTCCACGTCTCGTTCGTCCTTTTTTTTATATATCCCTTTAATTTTTGGAGAGGGTCGACGTCCGCTGTGGTGTGTCGTGTCTTCCTCAGTTCCACTGACCTCGTGTGAGCGACACCACACCATAGTCGGCCCTCATTGTCACAGTTACAGTCCTCCTGACACTCTTTGTTAGGCTGTCCCACGCCTACCCAGTCCCGGCACCCTATGACACGTCTCCTCCGACCTCATACCCCTCGGACAACTGGCCTTCCTGTCTCGTCGTGGACCTCGTACACCGCAGACTCAGTCGCCCCGGTGTCGTTCACGTCACCGGTCCCGCCGCTCGAGGGCCTCCCTGACTCACGAGCCCTACACAGTCACGGGACGACTGTCGACACGTCGACCCCGTTTCTTCACCGTCTTGTCGTCGTTTGACCTGGATTCGGACTTTGACCTTTCTAGACGTTACTCTAGGTGTTTGATCGCTCATTCGAACGGTGCCGATATCTACATCTATGTACACACACACGTACGCATTTACGCGTACGTGTATTTTAGAGAGAAAGTCCCTTGTCATGAAAGTGTATGTGTCGTCACACACAGGGAAGGAGTGTTGAGTCAAGAGGGTGTCCCCCTACGTCCTCTTACAGTGTGCAAGACAACGGTGCACACCTTTGACAAGGGTTACTCTTATCCCACACTACACCGTCTCGGGTACATGGGATCCGTATTTTTACTCAAAACGTGGTGTCCTACCCGTGAGGTTGTAATACTTTGAGTCTCGAATGTCTCCTGACAACCGTGTGGACGGTACGAGGAGAAATTTCTTTGGAACCGAGGTCTTGTATTCGTTTACGAGAGATTCCTAAGGTAGGAGAGGGGAGATGTAATGGTGGGACCTTATATTTGTTTACATTTGTTTACCCAGACGTCTCTAGTTATACACAGAGAGAGGTCTACGGAAATAGAAGTACCAAGATCAGTTAGTAGGAAGTTGGGTCCACGGTTACAAAAAACGAGTTTTCGGGATTGACGTTTTTGAACTCTTATATGTATCTTGTGACTGAGGGTGGTCTCTCTTCCTTCCGTTCAGGGAGGAGATATTACAAGAGGTCACGGAAGATGACTGTTTCGTATAATAGGACGAACGACGTTCCCTCTGTACGAATTTCGAGGTAATATTGTCTCGTCCCCGAAGGGTCCACCCGAGTCACCAGTTCTTAGAGTCCTCTGCGTCCAAACTAGAGACCCAGTCCTTCTAGGGAATCTTTTCCTTTACTGTTGACTGAGGTCATAAGAACGGACCCTTTACGGTACCTGGGTCCTCGGACCACCTGACGTCAAGTGCCCCATCGATTTCCCAACCATTACTAAATGGTTGATTTGTTGTCTAGTGTCTCGTCCATTTCTCACCTAGACCTCGACTCTCCATTATTTGACTATTGATTTTATCGATTATTTCCTTACAACATTTGAAATACGGATATTTAGACTGTTGATCTTCTTTTACTACTTAAGGAAGTTTCTGTATTTGATCATTTCGAATGAGTTCTCCTATGTCTATTAGATTGTGATAAATAATTCTTCAACGTAAACGTTAAATTTTAGAAGGGTGGTTTTTTAGAGATACATATCTACCCAAACCGCCGAAGGGACCAACGAGTCTACCATTTCTTAGGCGGACGTCACACCTTCTGGACCCAAACTAGCGACCCAACCCTTATAGGGGACCTCTTCCTGTACGGTTGGTGAGGTCATAAGAATAGACCTCTTAGGAGTACCTGTCTTCTCGGACCACCCGATGTCGGGTACCCCAGTGTTTCTCAGTCCGTGCTGACTCACTGATTCGTGTATCTACCGAAATTACCAGTTAAGAAAGAAATGATTAAATATTGATTGTATGTTATAATATAATTACAGACCATACGTTGCGTCATCTATAAAAACTATAAAATATAATAGTATGTAATAATTTACTAGCACTACTATTCGGATCAATGGTGGACAGTAAAATAACCAGTTAAGTTAGTTTGTCACTTCTTTCTTTATTTTGTTTAAGATGTGTTGAAGATCTTTAAACTTCCATAATAAGAATGTTCACGAGTTGAGGTACCTGATATATCGGGGGGTCCGAGGAGACAGGTACCGTAAAAGTCGGTTCTTATGACCTTATCCAACGGTAAAGGAGGTGGTCCCCTATAAGGACTGGGTTCCTAGTTTGGACGTAGAGGAGACAGAGGATGTAACCGTCGTCCTAAGAAATGGTAAACTCGGTGGTGGTGATCCACTCCTCTTCCATCATGAAGGGTTAAGTAAGACATTATCGTAATGAGATTTAGGTTTTAATCTGTTTGTGTTCTTTTTATTGATATCTCGTCGTAGGAGCACTTGTCTCCACGTTTTTTTTTTTTAATGGCTTAGTTTAGGTCACTATATCTTAAAATTTTTATATTACGTAATATTGGTATACTCTAAATAGGGTCCTTATGGTCAGACCAAAGTGTGACTTTTAGCCAGTTATAGTAAGTGGTACACTTCACTTCACATTCAGTGAGTCAGCATAGGTTGAGAAACGCTAGGGTACATCGGGTAGTCCAAGGAGACAGGTACCTTAAGAGGTCCGTTCTTATGATCTCACCCAACGGTAAAGGAAGAGGTCCTCTAGAAGGTCTGGGTCCCTAGGTTGGGCTCAGAGGGCGTAACGTCCGTCTGAGAAATGGCTGACTTGGTGGTCCCTTCGAAATCGACTAAATTTGTGTGTGGGTGTTGTGTCAATAGTTATCTACCTTTTAAAAAAATCGTTTTAGGTTTAGGTAGGGATTAAATTTTTTTATTGAAAGTCCTTTCATCGTAAAGAGTCCTCCTTTGAAAAAGTTGTTCTATTACCTGTAGATGTTTTTACATGTGAATTATAGGAGCCAAGTCATTATAGGATTCACGAAAAAGGTAATTTTAGAACTTGTTTCTTTACTACAGACAAAAATGTAGATGAGTAATAAAATGACTTCACGATTCAGTTACATTATTCTGTTCTTTTTGTTTTATTTTTAGTAGGTCTAACCTTTGTTTCTTGAATTTGACAGTTATAAACGTTTACTGTGTTAGTGGGTGTTTCTTTTGGAATACTTTATATGAGGAGTTTAGATGATCTTGATTTTCAACTCAAATTGTCAGTACTCTAGGATCTAGTTATGAATTTATAATTCTCATAAAAATATTGAATTATCACTTATTAGTCAACTTTAACTTTCTTATAGTAAACGTAGTCACAGTTTTTATGTTTTATAATTTCATATTTGTATTATTTTCTCCATGAACCGGATATGTTACTTTTGATGTCTTGAGACGTCTCTCTTTTATTTCTTTTGGATTCATTTACTTCACTATATGACACTAGTATTTAGTCCTTTCTGTTAAATTCTATAGTCAAGAGATATTTAGTTAACTCTCTAAGTTACGTCAGGTTTATTTTTAGAGTCGTCCAAAAGAACCTTTTTAACTGTTCGATTAAGATTCTAAGTATACTTTTAAGTTTTGTGGATTTTAAAATAATCGATTTAAGTTCTGAGTAATATTTTGACGTTAGGTCTGACACACCATAATCGTTTGTTTCTTGATATAGTCACTTTGTTTTATCAATGAAGTTTTTATTTGGGTGTCCTCGAGGGACCACCAGATTACCGATCGTGAGCCAAGAAAGTGACGGAACCAGACTCAAGTTAGGGACCAACCTCTTGATTCTAGAACGATCACCGTACCGGTTTATAATTATTTATTTAGTTTTGTCGGGTTTGTATACACCTGTTAAATGAAAATTATCAACGTTCCCCTTCTTTCCCTTCAAAAAGTTATCACGACCTTCTTAACCTATATGTGTTACTGTTTTTTACCTTTGGAATTTTTTTTTGAAGAATGGATAGGAAGTATGGTATATACTCAAACACCTCTTTAATGTTTTTCTCTGTTCCTTTGAAAACCCCCACTACAATACCCAAAACCACTCCCGTATGTGGCGTGTGTGTATGTGTGTAGTCTTGTCGTTGAACACACGAATCTTATACATGGTAAACAACTTCATATGAAGTTATTTCGACAAAATTTTTTGATTATGTAATAGATAATAATAGCTAATGAATTTACAGAAAAATTATGTGTGTAAGTGTATGTGTTCATATACAATCTATATAAATTGTCTGTGAACCTAAGTATTTTGTCTTGTCGATAATAGTGGCAAACGACAAAGATCAGTGTTCAAATGTAATTCGTGAAATACTTTCTACTTTGTGAAGGTGTACACCTTTCTCACAAGGTTTTCTTTTTCGTGACAAAACCACCTTTGGTTCTTCTCTAAAACACACGAACCTGAATGAAAGGTACAACGAACCGAAGTAAATCAACCACTCTTGTTGTTTCGACTGACTGGTGGTTTCTTAAGGATAGTAGTGTTCTCTACGGGTGTGTCAACAAGAACAACTCCTAGTCGGTCCTGGAACTGGGTTCAAAGTCTTTATAATTGAGGGTGTTGAACTAGAGACGGTGTTCCTATACATTTTGTCACCTTATTTCGTGTGAGAGTGGAGATTCCCTAAAATCTAACGAAGATATAATGTTCACTTCTTTACCTCCGGTTCTTTCTACTTTAATAAATAAGTGCAGAACCATTTCCTTCAATTTAACTCTTAGGGTACAAACGACACTAGTTTAGGACACGAAAAAAGAATCATAGGTCGTGGTAGGAAACTCCTAAAAGGAGCATTTTGTGGGTAATTAGTATAAGAAATATTTTTAGTAGAAATATGTGAAACGAATTTATAAAAACAAATTCATGTTACTTTTTATAAGTCCGTTAGAAAAGAAAACAGTTCGGGTAGACGTTTGAGGTCTATACTGGAAAACTTTTTTATCGATAAATTAAATATGTGTGACCCCTGTTACAGGGGACTAAAACAAGGACAGAGGAACATTGAGTAAAAAGTAATAGACACCACTTCTGTTATCAGAGACAGGAAGTTAACCTTATTGACAAAACTTTAGGAGAAAATTTTGTTTTCATAGTCCAATTCTCATCAAAGACATTGTTATTTGAGAAATTTATGTTCTTTTTATACGTTTAGGATTCCTGGAGAATTAGTATAATGATGTTAGGTCCATCTTAATTTAATCAAATTAAAGTATAAATTTATAAGTGAAAAAAGAAAGACTAAAGTTTTCATAAAAGACAAGTACTTTTTTTTTTTTTTGATGTCTTTTGTCTCTTTTCGAAATTTTCTATTTTTAGTGGGTATTTGAGTGGTTGGTCCATATCGGTAATAATCATAAACCGTAAAAAAAGTTAAAATATTTATCTGTATATTGATTTCTACAAATTAATTGATATCTGTATCGATATCTGTATCGATATTTCTGTCTTCGTCACAGTGTTTATTTAAATCATATAAGAGTTAATGACGTAATATTAGGAAAGGAGTAATGATTTTAATAAACGTTATAGAAAGAATCCTTTACGAATAATAAGTCAGAAATGATGTCAACTCGTTAAACATCATATCATTATTATACTATGACATGGTATGGTCAATGATATATCATATATTATATGATATAGTCTTCAGATTTAATGATATAATAATAAAGAAGAGAGTAATGACCTATATCTTCATTAAAATTCGACAAATATACGTGCAATTAGAAGTAGTCGTAGAGACTAAAAAGAGTATCCTGTATAAAGACCTTTCAACTGTAATTCAAATTTTCAATTTTTAACTGGTTTACATCTACTAGTATATTCGATTAAGTTCCAATGTATTTCAAGAAGAAATTTTTCTGACACACGGTTCACGTGAACCTTTCATTCTAACCTTACGTATATTTTACAGAAAAAGGTACGTATTCGTAGGTCATCCTTATCATCGATAGATTAAAATTTATAAAACGAAATAAAGGGAAATATCATTATCACCTTATTATAAACGTGTGTTTAAGGGTCATAGACCTGTAATACCACCTAAACTTTGACTTTTTGACAGTGACGGATTTTCTGATCAAGGATCTTCTAGATAAATTCTATTTAAAAATTATTTCCGTATTCGCATACCACAGTGGTACCACTATTTTCCTTCGACCCTTATGGCAGACTATCTTATATCCAACTTAATTTTTTATCCGACCACTATGTCGTCTTCAAGTCGGTTTCTTTCCTAGTCTTCGTTCTCGTCTCCCAAAGAGATTACTTCCTTTTTATTTCTTAATGACTTCGTAATCAAAAGTTAATTTAGTACACTTACGGTGTAAATCAAAAGAAAGAGACAAACACAGATGAGTAGTTTGGGAACCCGATGTCTTAGTCAGGTATCATGGAGCAGGATCGTTAGTCACCCGTCTAGAGTTTTTGTTCTCTGTTTTGGCAGGAAAGGTTCTTACGAAGAATGTTACATGGTGTACCGAAACAGCAACGACCTGCGATTAAGAGAGTCCCGTTCCCCTCCCTTCCCACTCGCCTACGAAGTGGAGTTCGACAACCGTTGTTAGTCTGTAAGAGTTCCATATTACTCTTGTGACGGATTCTTCTATCTTGTTTTCTCCGAAATTTTTTTTTTTTTTTTTTTTTTTGCTAAGAAAGGGGGACAATAAGGACCCCGACTCTTAGACGTACCTACGACAAATCCGTATTATTCGCCCTCTTTTATAAGTAAGAACAAAAACGAGAGGAATCTACCCTTCCATCTTCTTTTCCCACCTTTCTTGTGTCTGGGGGGAGTGAGACATCTTTACACTGTATTCCTGTTTCCGTCAATTAAAGAGAGAATCGAAGAAGTAGACAGTTTGTTCCAATTATGGAGTGTCTCAACACTCCTAATTTCTAGGACTATCTCGTGAATCATGTATTATTTGTGATCCTACTTAAAGTCATAAATAATAATAACCACAATAAATACCTAATCGAACTCTCTACGTTTGTAAAGGATTCATAGTAATTAGACGTAAGTATACCATGTTTCACCCGGTTTTGTCTTTTGTTGTACTATTAATAACCCTCTTTTCTTTCTAAAAATCCAACCAGTGACGGGAAACTAAAAGGAATTTATAAAGTTACTTGGTAAAAGATTTATATGGACGGTCATATATGTAGTTGCACATCCTACTCTTAAGGTGACTCTAATGTAAAGGTGAGGACTTTAACACGATGGAATCGGATTCTCTATTTATTCCGGTCTGAAAACAAGTTCTACTATGGTCGTGAAGGGTGTGTAATCGCGAGTATACTATAGTGGATTCCTATAATAATTTTGTGTCTAAAGATAAGTCACCCAAACCCCACCCAGAACTTAAAGACGTAGAGATTGTTCGAATGTCCACTCCGACTACGTGATCGGACATGATGTGTGACTCCGTTCCCTTATTTGGTCATCAAGAGTTGTCCCCCACTAAAACATGAGGGTACCTCATGAACCGTTGTGGGTCTATGTGTAAACGAATAGTGTTTACTCCTCTCTTTAGGTCGTCCATTTCCGGTCCTTCCGACGATTTGTAAGGTGTTCCGTGTCCTGTCGGGAGCAGGATTTCTTGACAACCCAAGTTTTAAGTCATTATGGGTTTATAGTTGCCCCGGGACCTGATTTGTTTAGAAGTGGTGAATGACATTTGGTAAACAACAACGACAAATCGGTAATTCAGTAAAGACTGAGAAATGGTAGACTCGTTGGTCCCATCGGGAAAAGTAAGTATGGATCTAAGTCTTCAGTTTTTCTTCCTTAGACCCCCTGATCTTTATAATTTTCACACACAAATATGTAGTTATTGTTGTTGTTACTTTTAGTATCTCGGATGTGACCCAGTGGGGTTACCGTATGGGAAGTGTCGACCTCAATATGAAGACCGTACCTCTAACTACCAAAACTTCGGTGTCTAGGACCTGCACTTACCCCTCACCGGTACTCCATGTACTTAGACAGACGGGACTCATCTGTGTCCATCGACGGACCTGGACCGTTCACTAACTTTCCCACCTCGGATATAAGGGTGATGGACGTCTCTGTTTCCGGTTTGGGTTGGGACATTTTTACAGAGATGTTAGATCCGTACTCGTGTGACAAAGTTTAACGGGAAAAGATTTGATTATAAGAGGAGATGACCGTAGACTGTTTGATGACAAACTGTTTCAAAACTGACTAATCCTACCTTAGGTAGTTGTACGAATACTCATCTGTAAAATTTTAAAAGAATCCAAGTAGTTTGTCAAATAAAAATATTCAACGGAAGTCCTAACGTGTTTCTATGAAAGTAATCGTCTTGATATTAGTTGTGGTCGACATCAGTCTAAATTAACTGGGTGAACCGGTTAGTAGTACATTGTTTTAGTGAAGAGAATCTCGTTCTCTTTCTATTTTCTGTCTCCAACCTCGAATTTATCTTCTGTTAAGTTTTAATAACTTTTCCAAATAGTAAAGAGTTACCATACAGGTTCCAAAGAACCTTTCTTTTACTCGATCAGAAGATTTTCGTTTTACTTTGAGTACTTTCGGAAGTCCGGTGGTATGTAACCTCTTGTGAATAGACTATAGTACCATGAAAACCCAGTAAGTTTGTACTGTCAGGTTTTTGACCTATTGTTCGAGGGACAGAGTCAGAGGGGTAGTCCTTATATTCCATAAAAGGATGACAAACTACAGACCACCTTAATCTCCTTATTTACGGTAGTGGCTGAGCTATCTGTACTCAAACTCGTTCGAGACCCTCAACCACTACCTGTCCCTTCGGACCGTACGACGTCAGGTACCCCAGTCTCAGTCTGTGTTGACTCGTTGACTTGACTTGACTGACTCTCCTTTTTTTTACTTGATCAGGTGTGTGTTGGATCCTCTATCACCTGTGGTTAGTTGACAGTTGGAAAACCTCCGTCGCTATGAAAAAAAAGAAAAAAATTGAATTCTAGTTTTATAGAAAGTTTATCGAAGTTTGCTTCCTCTTATAGTTACCTCAAGTCTTTCGTCCTCTGATTTTAGAATAAACAGACACATACCCACACACACGCGACTTAGGTTTTAAACTTCTAACATAGCTATATCTAATTGAAGTTATTCCAGACCTTTTGTGCTTTTATAATATAGAGTGTAAACGAGACTGTAAAGAGGTTAAAGGTTCAGTCAATTAGTCACAATTATCCGTGTATAAGACAACGTATTATCCTAGTCCAGATATTCGTTTACAATACAACCCTTTTCCCGACTTAAGGAAAATTTACTGTGTCTTACGTCCAGGACCCTCACTTAGTAGACACTACTGAAAAAATTAGATGATTTTCCCTCACTTTTCCGGAGTCTCTTTGACACAGTAGAAATGAGACGGGACACAACACATTCCTCCTACGTCTTTATCCGAATAAAATTGTACAAAATACTCGAATAAGGATAACCGATTATTGTAAATAACCACCCCCCCTCCCGCCAGACACTTTAAATAGGTTTGGAGTGTCGTCTCCTTTACTTCTCTAGAGGTGTGACAATTTGCGTGGAGAGAAAAGTGTACAGTGACTGTGTCGGGACTTCTTGACCAGTTCAAGTTCGGGTTAGTGTCTTAAAGCCCTGACACTTCTGGGAGGAAGGGGTCACCTCCGTCTTTGTGAAGAGGTTTCTTCCTTTGAGAGAGTCGGGCCATAATTTAGACAGACAGGTAGTTGGGTAGGCATGGACCAAGAGGACATTAATTTGGCTTACTGAATCCTGAGTCAGATTCCCATAGCTGTTTACGATTTACTTAGGGTATGCACCAGAACCATCCTCTTACACCTAGACAATTTTTCTTGTTAATAGTACTCCACCGGAGTGGTATAAATGTTCGAGTCTCACTTTCGTCCAAGTCTCGACACACAGTTGTGGTTGGTAACAAGGATAATCCCAGGTTAAAAGTGCTATAAAAAATTCTTGCCATCTTATTCCAACCAACCTTGTACGTTGAGATTAGGGAAAGTCACGAATAGTGAGAAGTTTGTAAGTTATCGGTAGGGAATTATGGTAATGGAGACTCTGTTGTAAACTCCTCCGGACGCGTTAGATTGTTGTTCTCTGGGCTCTCTTTCCGACACCAAATTTTCGGACCAATTTCTAATTGTGTTTGTCATTATTCTTCCAAGAATCCTTTCTTAGTCCTGTAGACGTCGACTTAGGGCGATGGACGACTCCCAACGAATCGTTGGCCCGGATGGTGACGGGGTTCCCACAAAATGAAATGTTAATCCTAAAAACTTCCCCTTCTCCCCCTTTCCCCCCTCCACTAAGGATCACTTTGACTACCTCTCGGTATGTATATCTATCCACCATGACACCAAAAATAAAATTATCCCTTTACCACAGTGAGTCAGGAAAGTTTCCATCTTGTGTGGTATTTTCGTCTAAAAAAAAAAAAAAACCATACATTGACTGTTTTTAGATCGTTATTGTACCTCAAAATTTTCACTGTAAAACTGAGATTCCCTCCTTAATAAACGTTAAACAAAACTTGTCTTCGAATCAAGTACAGTCTACACTTGGAGGTCTGTTAGTAATCAAATTTGACGGACGATACACAAATTTTTAAAGTCAGTTAAATCTCGACTAGACTTAACGTTTACACTACCATTATTCGGTAATCCCTCGACGTATAGAAGAAAAAAAAAAAAAAACGTGAATGTTGGGAGATGAAATTCCTCGAGGTTGATGTAACTTTATACTTTTATAGTAAAATTAGTACGCGTGACAGCTGTTTGTGTCTTTGCAGTCTATGAGTCTTACCCTATCACCGAAGTCTCCGATTTCCTTATTCTTCGACATTGTTCTAACTTTTTTGTGTATATTGGAAATGAAATTTACTATATGTCATCATTTAAAAAGGTTTTTGTTTATAAGTCAATACAAACATTACATTGTGTTTAGAGGTTCGGGTTGTAGACCTATTTTAAATAAAAGCAACCTAAAACCTTAATTCTCTTTCAATCAGGTTTGGGGAATACTCCAGTGAACCCTTTAGTTTTTTTGTCGAAGATACCAGTCCAAAGTCGAGCGTCATGTTTATTGGTCCCAAATTCCTACGAATAGTTTTTTTTTTTGGGAGAAGAAACTTTGTCGTATAAAACTAAAAGATTTTATCGTATACAAAGCTATTAGAGATTTGGTAGTTACGGTTGTCCATAAAATAAGAGAGTCTCCACAAAGTCAAGTCTTCGAGACAGTACTCGTATTTATAACCACTACGTTTTAACGTAGTTAGAAATCTAAATGGGTAACAGTCACTGTACATATAAATTAGCTTGTCTCCTGTTACCTTAACCCTTTTATTTTCACTCGAAGGGTATAAAAGTCACTCAGTTATGTAAAAGAACTAAGAATCTATAAATAAAGATTAAGGTAAACTAAAGTCTTAATTCGATTGGTAGCGTACCCTTTACGGATGACTAGTTGACCGGTGTAGTTTAGTAAGTCGTATCGCGACGGTCGGAGCCATGTTGTGGGTAGAGAAGAGGAAACTTAAGTGATTCCAAACCGTAAACCGAAACAAAGTCGACATACTTATCCTGGGGTCTTTAGGGTCGAGACGGTGAACGGTCTTAGAAACCCTTTGTCCCTTTGAATACTCATTATGTAAGTACTGTACAAAAGAGAGTTGTTTAATTTATAAACGATTCTATTTCACATTGTAGTAGCCATTTATATCGTGTTATACTATCTTAACCTCAGGGTCCCCCTTTAGAATCAATCTAAAATTGAGGTTCCCCGGAATCAGTGGGTGTTCCAGTCCCGAGACCGGTTAGAGTTACAAACAAATATTGGAACTCTTACTTTCTATTCCCGTACTTGAGACACTACAGTCAATATGACCCCTTTTCTCCTTGGAGGGTTCACAGTCGAAATAACGGTGCAGACCTGAGGTTTTATTTAATTAATTTATTAAAAAATTTTTCCTTTTTTTTTTAGAGTCTTTTTATTGTCGGGAAAAAAAAGTGTGACGTAGCGAAGTGAACTAAAAGTTCATACGGAGAGGTTTGGTAGTACTATTACTCTTCTCCGAGGTCGATACAGATTCCGTCTTTACGTCTCGTACTTACCTCAGTCAGTACGTATTCTTACCCCTTCCACTTGGGCCCATACTCTTTCCCGGAAAAGAAGGTGGAGTACGTAGAACGGAGGGAAATAGGTCGGTACGTGGTGAGTTGTTTATAAATGACTCGGAGGAAACACACACACCTCAACACGACCCGTGACACCTCTCCGATTCTACAAAATTCTGCTACCTAAAACGTGTGGACCTTAAATGATTCTCTTTGTCTCGGAAACGTACTTATTTATGGTATTTTCTACCTCCACTTTTCACAGTCTTCTCCGTGTATATTCCGCGACCTCGAACCGTGTCCGTCCAATTAAAGGACCGTCACATTCTTGACTTAGACACCTGAGTCTTTCTAAGTTCCGAGGTGACAAAAGACCTGAACTTCCTTTGACTCGCTGTACCTGTGGAAGGATTCAGACCGAAGGGGAAGACTTTTTTTTCCTGACGAGTTGTTTGCATGTCCAAACGTAGCAGTCGTAAGACAGAAGAGGTGTTTCGACAAAATTTAGAAGAGTTGAGGACGGTAGAGATCGAATGATTGAGAGAGGGAGGGAACGTCATCTACTGGAGTTAAGGGTAGGACCCTTCTTTTGCCTTAGGCAGACAACCTTTGGGTGAGTTGAAGGACGGTGGTCGGATGTGAGGACTGTTGACGGTTGGGGTAGTATGAGGAGGAGAGAGGAGGGTATCCTAGTATTATTAGAACACATGACACTTTCCGACTTCTTAAGGAGGACGGGATCTAGAATAGTTGGAATGGAGGAGAGTCTTTGAAATAACTAATGAAGGGATAAGGCCACGAAGTTGAAGTTTTCGAGGAGACGGATCACGAGTAGTAAACATATTAGGACATTCAGAGATTATAGAACTCTTTTTGTCTTTGTCTTTGGAAGGAGTTATGGGGAGTCACTGGAGAAAAAGATACCTGACACACGAGAGACGACACAGAAGATGCCAACGGGGACTTCACTTCAGCGAGTCAGCACAGGCTGGGAAACGCTGGGGCACCTGACATCGGATGGTCCGAAGAGTCGGATACCCTAAAAGGTCCGTTCTCATGACCTCACCCCACGGTATCTGTGTTCGTTAATAAGTTTAATTAACTTTGATTTATTTTTAAATTTTTTAGTCAAGGAGTCACCGTGGTCGGTGTAGAGTTCACCGCGATAGTGGTAACATCGCCTGTCACGGGTAGATCTGGACGCGTGGTAGTGCACTCACGGTGACGATCTAAAGACGCAAGAAAGAGGAGGAAGACCTTCGGAAGAGGTACGACTGTACTGTACGAATGGGGGAGAAGTGAAGAGTTGAGTGTCGTAAGGCTGTTAAGGTGAAGACCTATATTTTACCTTGATCGACTTTTGTCCCAGAGTTTAGAACTTTTATGACAACAAGCATCGTCATAACAAGTGTCATCGGTTTTATCCTCTCGTTGGACTCACAGGTAGTCGTCTATTTGCTTGATCTACACCGTGTCTGTACGTCACCTTAGAATAAGTTGGATTTTCTCTCTCTTTAAGAGATGTACGAGGTTTATCTACCTGGAACTCCTGTAATACGATTCATTTTAGTCCGTTAGGGGTTTCCTGTTTGTGACATACTAAGATGAATCTACTCGATCGATTTCACCGATTAAGTTTAAGTAACTCTCTATTTCATGTCGACATCAAAGGTTCCCGACCCCCTGTCCCCCTTACTCCATAATAATAATTGCCATGTTTCAAAGTCAAAACGTTCTCCTTTTCTCAAGACCTCTATTTACCGTAACGACCGACGTGTCGTCACAGTTACATAAATTATGTTGACTTGATGAATTTTTATTTCAGCATCGAAAATACAATACATATGATACGGTGATATGCAAACACACATATATATGTGTGTATGTTGATATATATATCTCTCTCTCTCTCTTTTTTTTGTGTAAAAAATCGTCCACAGACCGTGACCTGATTCATAAAACGTAGTCAACTAAGTGTATTTGAAATGTTGGTGGGAATCTGAGTGATGATTGTAGTGATAAAATGTCTACACATTAGACTTCGAAACTCACTACAAAAGGTGATTTAGTATCAAAAGAGATAAGGGGTTGGAAGTTGCCCGTGTCTTCGTTGAAACGAAGGACAAGAATCTTAACCGGAACCGGACTTCATAGCAAAATATGTAGTTGTGTTAGAGTAATAGGAGGTACAAAACTTTTGTTTTTGGTAATTTAAACAGTCAATAGAAGGTCATTTTCATCCTTCAACCTGATTACTTGAGAGTCAAGTCAAGTCAGCGAGTCAGCACAGGCTGAGAAACGTTGGGGTACCTGACGTCGTGCGGTGTGGAGGGACAGGTAGTGGTTGAGGGCCTTAAATGACTTTGAGTACAAGTAACTCAGTCACTACGGTAGGTTAATAGAGTAGGAGACAGTAAGGTAAGAGGGCGGAAGTTAGAAAGGGTCGTAGTCCCAGAAAAGGTCACTCAGTCAAGAAGAGTAGTCCACCCGTTTCATACCTCAAAGTCGAAATCGTAATCAGAAAGGTTACTTATAAGTCCTGACTAAAGGAAATCCTACCTGACCAACCTAGAGGAACGACAGGTTCCCTGAGAGTTCTCAGAAGAGGTTGTGGTGTCAAGTTTTCGTAGTTAAGAAGCTACGAGTCGAAAGAAATATCAGATTGAGAGTGTAGAGTTAAGACTGGAAAAGGTTTAGAGATTAAGATAATATGTTTGTGTAATTCTACTCTCCGGAGTAGTCTTTCTGACTCTTTCTCTAACTCGTATAAAGTCTCTCTGTTAGTCAAAGGAACATTGAAGCTACAGAATGATGTCGAATTATCCAGAAAGGAATCCTCACCTCGGAGAATTTATGCTGAAAAGTGTATCGTACGAGGACTGTCATAAATAATATTTACTAGTAGATACTCAATACTTCCTATTTCAGTACACTTACCTTAGGTTTGCAGTTTGTTGTTCAGAGAGTCTTCGTTGACTTGGAGTAGGTTGACATCGTATTGAAACCCTTACTCGATTACTCATTCTCTTTTATGACCTCTTTTACGAAACCAACTCGATCACTAAATTAGAGACTCTTCGTGGTGGTCTTTACATTTACCTCCTTTCTTCTTTTTTTTAATTTTACCAGTGTCATAATTCTTTAGAGGTACCAGTAAGAGTGTCATCCACTCAACATGCACATTGGGACTTGAAATTTAGTCTACTTAAGACTTCCGAACCTTCGTCTATATAAAGAAGTTACTTACGAAGCACGGAGGAGTCAGAACCGTTTGAATCCAAACGCTCTCGAGTCTACGCATCTTGAGGACAGTGTCAAAGGTCCCATCCATTTTCAGTCAGTAGAATTAAGACTCCGGTGTCACACAAGCTCAACCTTTAGATGAGGTATACAAGTACTATAATAAAATATCTTCAAGAATTTTCCAAAGAAGTACTCTTAAGACTCTAAAGATTTAAAAGAACCGGAGAATCCTAACCAACCAAAATTGGTAATTTAATCTTATAGTAATCATTGTTTTGTTTTGTTTAGGTCAATGAGAAGTCAAGTCAGCGAGTCAGCACAGGCTGAGAAACACTGGGGTACTTAGCGTCGTGCGGTCCGGAGGGACAGGTAGTGGTAGAGGGTCTCAAGTGAGTTTGAGTGCAGGTATCTCAGCCACTACGGTAGGTCGGTAGAGTAGGAGACAGCAGGGGAAAAGGAGGACGGGGGTTTAGGGAGGGTCGTAGTCAGAAAAGGTTACTCAGTTGAGAAGCGTACTCCACCGGTTTCATGGGTCACTGAGAATAATCGTCAGAATATATAAGGTCCGTGAAAGTGTACGTAATAGAGTAATTTTAAGAGTGTTGGTCGGTCGTCTAACCTACCGTGACAGGGGTAAAAAAGTTTACAACTCCATGTCTACCTATGTACTGAAAGAGTTTACACAGGTCGACAGTATACTGAAGTCGACTCATGTAGTCTGAGGTTTTGAGTAAAGGAAAATGGTGTAGTGTGAGAAAGATTTGGAATAAAGAAAAATGTCGATACTTTACTATCTAAAAAACACGTTTTATACCTTATACGGGAACAAACCTTCCTTTACTTCGGTTCTTTACATAAAAAACGATGGATCGGTTACAGGGTCGACTGGAACGGTCTGTCTCACTATAGTAATAAAAGGAGGTATCTTTCACAAGAAATACACCCAGGAAATTTTAGTATTGGATCAGTAAGACTTTTTTAGTTCGTTGAACTTAAGTATAGGGACATTCCAAAAAAAAAAAAAATTACGAGTAATGAATACAGACAAAGAGAAAGTTGACTTGAACAGTTCGACAAAAAGGCTCATAAGTCTGACAACGGTGGCTAAATCAGGAAAACTCTTATATTTTAAACTTGTCGAAGATACCTTGATCTTTGACGAGTAAAACTATTGTAAACCTTCAAAATTTTCATTTTACCTTTTTATTACGTTTTACTAGTTTTTCCGTTCACGATTCTACTAAACGGGATTGGATTGTCGACATAGGAGTGACTTGAAAGAGAAAAGACAATAGAATTCTTTTACGTTTAAACTGAGTGAGAACCTTCTGTTATTGTTTTAGTCAAAATTTGTAGATATATTGTATCAAAATGGTTACTCATGAGTTCATCTTAATTTTTGTACTGTTACTTTCGGGATTTTTCTTCGTTTGTTAATACAAATACAAAGACAAGATACGGTTCATAAGACAGCCCACAAAAGTACATCGTAGAGAAAGGGTTATATTGAATTACTTTACCTAAAACAAGAGTAAAATGTCTACTTCGTGACCTCCGGAATTGTTTCAGTATACAGAACGGGTTCCAGTGTGTTTTTTATTTACCCTTTGGCTCTTGGTCTTACTTCGAGATTGAGGTTTTACATAGAGAAAAAGTAAAATAATTTGACGACGGAAATTAAAATTTTATGCACACCTTCACCAGTAAATTGAGATAAAGATAGAGGATCATTGATAACACCCCTTAAGAATATTTCATTAAGTATGTCGGCATCTTGAACGGTTCGTTTATGTAAAAATTACTGCTACTGGTTTCGTATGAGTACGTCGGTAAAATTTGTCCACTCCACTAGTAATATGAAGAGGAGACAAATTTGTTTCAAAGGTAAGTAAATTCTTTATATTGTACCGTCCTACGTACAATCCTTCTCTATTCTGTACGGCGACTCGGTTGTAGGCTACCCCACTTCCGTCTCTGGGTACTACACTCCCCTTTCTGTCACTACATTTTACATAAAATAGAGTTTCTTCGTGTACGGAACTCCAGGAAAGTACCTTTCATAATTTCAAGTTCTTTTTTTTTTTTTGATGTCAGAAAGGGAATAAAAGGAGTAGGTTGACTTTACTAAATAGAATGATCAAAAGTGGTATTTATCTTTTACAATTATTTCATTGACGTGTTTATCGATAAGGGGTTTTATGGTCATTCTATAAAAGATAAATTAGTGGTACTACCGTAATTATAACTTTATTGTAATTTATCCAGTAACCTTAGTCAATAGTAAACTCCTTGTACTAAAAACGTAAAAGGGAAAACATTCTTTCTTCGTACTCAACTTTTTAATCTTCCTGTATTTGTTTTGACTGGTGCGATTCCGTTGTCCGTAGGTCGCAGAAACACTTTTACGAGTCCGAGTGAGAGGACCGTGTCGAGAGAGAAGACAGGTAAACCTTAGAGGTCAAGATGGTAGGGAACCCACAAGGAAAGGGGTCTCTACGGTGATTAGACTGAGCTACACTTTTTGGGTGGGTCTCGGTAGTAGTGATCCATTACGTTTGTCCCCGCAGCCCCCACTTAAAGAACAAGGAGGATGAAGAACTAAGAGAGTAAGGGAGTCTTACACGACAGAGGTCCTTCGTGAGTCTAGAAGATACAATCATTTTAAGATGGGTCTTGAGGGTAGTAATAGGGCGAGGTCCAAACGGTGTGACCAGACGTTGACTCTCTTCTAGTTGGGTTCGACCAGAGGGAGGTCGCACTTCTTAGTTTGGATTGTGAGAAAAGGTCACTCAGTCACGAGAAGGGGAACAGGTGGGGTTCGTACCCTTCTAAACAATCAAGAAGGAGGAGTAGGTAGAAGAGGGTAGTCTGTCGAGACCGACGGAACTTTCCTCAAGAAGACAAGTCAAGGTACAACCAGTGAGGTGAGTGGTACTACATGTCGTGTACCGAACTCGACGGGGTCGAGGAGGGTCGTCTCGACACAATGTTCTTCGTAGCGTAATTTTGGACAGTCGCTCGTTATGAGGTCCGCTGGTGTGCCTTTGAGGATAGTAAACTACATTACCCCTACAAAAGATTCACCGTTACGACGTTGACGAATCTTTTGAGGCCTGAGTACGGAGACTGTATACCGTCGGACCCTGACACTGTGCTGGTGGAAGAAGAACCGGACCTGAAACCAGATTCTAAATACACAACACGAGATAGGTTATAGGGTACCTTGTGCAATTTAGGGAAATACACCCAAGTTAAACTTCGTGACAGAAATGTACTTGAATTAAACTTTGTTACGGTTTAGTGTAAATAAAACGGTTTATACGAAGATTATAGTACACATTTGAATCTCGTACTTTTAGAGGGTGCGTCGGTTCTACTGAGAATCTCCCCTTTTTTTTTTACAACTTTCTGTAAATGATTGTATATGATCAAAACTGTCGTTCCTCTAGTTTGGTCAGTTAGAATTTCCTTTAGTTGGGACTTATGAGTAACCTTCTTGACTACGACTTCGACTTCAAGGTCATAAAACCAGTAGACTATACTTGTCGACTGAGTAACCTTTTCAGGGACTACGTTTCTTTCTAACTCCCGTCTTCCTCTTCCGTAGTCTCCTACTCTACCGACCTACCGAAGTGGTCACGTTACCTGTACTTGAACCCGTTTGAACCCCTCTGCCATTCCCTGTCCCTCCGGACCACATGACGTCAGGTACTCCAGAGTTTCTCAGTCTATGTTGACCCGTTGACTTGTTGTTGTTGATCTAAAATTGTATATGATCTTAAGATGGTTGGATATGATCACAAAGATCACAAAGATTATGATCACAAAGAGTCGTAACTTACACATAGTCTCAGTTGATACCCCAAAAATTTTTTAATGTTAACGGAACCGGGGTCCAACGGATACGAGAGAAAGTTATCTAGTTCAATAAGTTCTTAAAAAGTACCAAGACAACGTTATTATAATATTCTAATTGAGACTCTGAAAATATCCTTACACCTATTAATTTTTATTGGAACTTGTAAAGATGACAAACTCATTACTTTCCCTCTATTAGAATTTACGATGTCATCGATTCTTTGTCCAGGTGTAAGAGTAGTCTCAGACGAAAAGGAAAACCCCGGGTCAGATTCTTAAGATCGACCATTTACCCATTTGTGCTTTTTGTGGGTACATTTACTATTCTTCTGACGATAGTTCCCTCGCTGGGAATAGGATTTGGAAAAACACTGTGAAATTGTTAAACGGAAAAAATATTTTAACGACAAAGAGATATCCAGTAACGGATTCAATACGACCTGAGGAAGTCCGACGTTCTTAGTCTTTAGACGAGTTAGATAAAGTTTATTACCTATGTAACATTTCAAGATGCCCCACTTTTCTTGGAGGTTTTGGTAATCGTGTTACATGTGGTTTCCGCCCTTTGTCTTACGATAAGTATTGACAAATCCTATTTTGTTTACCGCGGAACTGTCGTTAAAATCTTAAGTAGAGGAATCTTTTCTACCTTAACACCAGATTAACCTCTTCCTTTACCGTTGGGTGAGGTCATAAGAACGGATCTCTTAGGGTCCCTACCCCAGTGTGTCTCAGCCTGTGCTGACTTCACTGAATCGTCGTCGTCGTCGTCACCAGATTAGTCCCTTTCTCTTTAATACGATCCATGAACTTCATCTTTCTTAGATTATCTCATTGACCAAAGTGTTTATTGTTTCCACTATTTCTCAGGTTGTTCCTTCCGTTTTAAGTAATTTTGTCGTTATTAGACGATAGTGACTCCCGACTTCTTTGTTTCCTCTCCTATACCACAATATCTTAGGTGTCTCTCACCGGGGGGCCCCCCTTTACCTCGGTACCACTCGGACGGATTACCTTCGACCCTGAGAACTTCTTCTATAAAAGTCCTTCTTGACCTTAACACTTACATTATATCGGAGACTCTGTAGTTGGTTCTATTCTTCTCACCCCTTTTATGGAACCAAAAAGGGAAGGAGGACGTCAGTCTGGAGAGTGATCACGGAAGGAGATCGAATTGTATTGACTTCAATCACTATGTCTAGTCCCGTCCCCTTTCGGTCCGTCTTTTGGACTCCCGTTTCTCCGTTTAAAGTCGTGGTTCCCGGTAGACACCGAGGGTCGCGGTAATGAGAGGGGAAGGAGAAAGCCGTAGAGAGACAGAGACGAAATGGAAGAAAAGAATTGAAGACAGGGAACCATCCGATACTTCAGTTTGTGTAGTTTTCTTTCCCATACAAACCCAACTAAAGGGACGAGTTGACGTTAGACACGATCATTCCTCTCAAGAGTGTTGTCCGTCGGGAGAAGTCCTGACAGAGACTAAGTCGGTGACTAGGTTAGTCAATAGGTAAAGAACCGTCAATAAACCATGTTTCGTTCTGCTGCTAATGTTTTCTTTTGTAGACGTCGATTAAAAGAGTCCTCTGTAATGTAGATGTTTTCGTGAAACTCAAACATATTTAACACAGGGAGGGGGTCAAGTATATATAACTTCCGGATTGGGAGTAATGGAGTGTTACATAAATCTCTATTCTAGAAATTTCTCCATTAATTTCACTCCAGATATCCCACCTGGGATTAGACTATACTGACCCCAAGAATATTCTCTTCCTCTTATCCTATGTCTCTCTTTTCTGGTGTACTTTTGTGGTACACCGGGACCAGATATGGGTTCCTCCTTCGGAAGTCCTCTTTCGTTGGAATGGAACTAGAGTTTACAGATCACAGGTCTTGACACTCTTTTAATTAAAGACAGTAATAATCAGACATCATGCAATAATGCCGTCGGGATCTTTTGATTATGTCAGTCACATAATCTGACTTGAGATACATGACTAATAGATATAAGACTTTAAGTTTCCGTACACTAGCACATGAATCGCCACTGGCAAAGTCCGTAATCGAGATTGTCACCAGAAGCACAACCAGGCGACCTCAAAGGTATTGTTTTATTTTGTCTGACCCACCGAATTTGTTGTTTTAAGTAAAAGAGTACCAAGACCGTTAACCTCAAAGATCTAATTACCCAACCGTCGTAGCCAAAGACCGACTCCGGGGAGAGGAACCGAACGTATATCTATGAAGAACGACACCACGAGTGTACCGTAAAAGAGCCGTACACGTAGGGACTACACGGAAGAAGGCTAGTTTTATGGTCAGTATGACCTAATCCCAGGCGAGAATACTGGAGTAAAGTAGAATTAATAGAAAAAATTTCCGTGATAGAGATTTATGTCAGTATCACTCCCAGTCCCCGAATTTCTTCGTGTTTGACCTTAGTTGTAACGGTCCTCTCTATAGTTATTGGAGTCTATACGTCTACTGGTGGGAATACCGTCTTTCACTTCTCCTTGAGTTTTCGGAGAACTACTTTCACTTTCTCCTCTCACTTTTACAACCGAATTTCGAGTTGTAAGTCTTTTGCTTCTAGTGCCGTAGGCCAGGGTAGTGGAGTACCGTTTATCTACCCTTTGTCACCTTTGTCATAGTCTGAAATAAAACCCCCCGAGGTTTTAGTGACGTCTACCACTGACGTTGGTACTTTAATTCTCTGCGAATGAGGAAACTTCTTTTCAATACTGGTTGGATCTATCGTATAAGTTTTCGTCTCTGTAATGAAACGGCTGTTTCCAGGCAGATCAATTCCGATACCAAAAAGGACACCAGTACATACCTACACTCTCAACCTGACACTTCTTTCGACTCGCGACTTCTTAACTGCGAAAACTTGACACCACAACCTCTTCTGAGAACTGTCAGGGAACCTGACGTTCCTCTAGGTCGGTCAGGTAAGACTTCCTCTAGTCGGGACCCTAAAGAAACCTTCCTTACTACGACTTCGACTTTGAGGTTATGAAACCGGTGGAGTACACTTCTCAATTGAGTAACCTTTTCTGAGACTACGACCCTCCCTAACCCCCGTCCTCTTTTCCCCTGCTGTCACCTACTCTACCGACCTACCGTAGTGACTGAGCTACCTGCACTCAAACTCGCTTGAGACCCTCAACCACTACCTGTCCCTCCGGACCGCACGACGTTAAGTACCCCAGTGTTTCTCAGTCTGTACTGACTCGTTGACTTGACTTGACTTGACTCCCAATCCCAAAGTTGTGATCTTAAAAAGTCTCTATGGTAAGTCAAGGATTGTGAGAAGTTTGCATGAATTAAAAAAGATGAATATCAATATTGTCCACTTTAGTAAGGGTGGACCTGTCACTTCGAGTCCAGACCTCTGGATTGACCCCATGGAGAGGAGTCACGGTGACTCAAATAGTCTTTGTGATTAATAATTAAAAATGGAGAGATTTTGGGTTTGAGAAAGAGAGAGGTCCAATAATACCTTTAGACTAATCTAACAATCGTTCAGTCCAAGTATTTATCGTCTTTCAATGGTAGGTATCGGAGTAATAATTGTCACATGTAGGGTTGGAAACGGACATAGTTTTAGGGTAGACAGACCTAGTAGTAGAANNGACCCTCAACCACTACCTGTCCCTCCGGACCGCACGACGTTAAGTACCCCAGTGTTTCTCAGTCTGTACTGACTCGTTGACTTGACTTCCAATCCCAAAGTTGTGATCTTAAAACGTCTCTATGGTAAGTCAAGGATTGTGAGAAGTTTGCATGAATTAAAAAAGATGAATATCAATATTGTCCACTTTAGTAAGGGTGGACCTGTCACTTCGAGTCCAGACCTCTGGATTGACCCCATGGAGAGGAGTCACGGTGACTCAAATAGTCTTTGTGATTAATAATTAAAAATGGAGAGATTTTGGGTTTGAGAAAGAGAGAGGTCCAATAATACCTTTAGACTAATCTAACAATCGTTCACTCCAAGTATTTATCGTCTTTCAATGGTAGGTATCGGAGTAATAATTGTCACATGTAGGGTTGGAAACGGACATAGTTTTAGGGTAGACAGACCTAGTAGTAGAAGACCCGTTTGTGGTCCAGATAGGGTAAGAAATGGGTGTCTGTGTAACGGACCTGATGTAAAAGGTACACGGACCGAAAACGAACGGGAGTGAAGGGTGTAATAAAGACTCTGGTGTTGGTAGGTGTCAACCGAGTAGAAATTATATCCCTTTTATGATGATGGATGGAGTATCCCGAGAACCCTCCTAATTTACTCAGTTGTCCACACTTTGTAAGTCTTGCCACAGACTGTATGTACTTTACACTATACTAATAAGTAATAATAATTGTAGTAATAGTGAAATCTAAAAGTCCAGTAATAAAAATACGTATTCTACGATAACAACGAGACTAAGGGGAAATGGTACAGTACGTGGGTGGGGGAGGGACGAAGTCCACAACCGGGATTTCCAAGTATGGACGTTTGGAGAGGTCTTCTGATAGACCGACTACCCCTTGACTGAGGTGTCTTCCACAGACCCCACAATACGGGGAAAGGGGTCTCTGTCGAGTACCCGGCTATTGACGGATCACGTTCCCCACTTTGCCGGACCAGGGGAACGGAGACAGGTCTTGTTGAGAACCATACTGAGGGAGAGGTCCCAGGACGTTTCTCTTGTTAGACACGGATCTACAAAAGACCTCGGTATGAAAAACGAATCGAAGAGCGGGACAGGATAGGGTGAAGGGGGTGAGAGAACGTTCCAGGAGGACTCTCACAGTGGAGTTAATGACTGAGCGCGTTCTGAGTCTTTGATTTCTTTTACTGGAGTCTCTGGGTGGATTCCTCTCTCACCAAACATCTGACAAAGAGTATATGAACTATATAAAGATAAGAGACGGTATTATAGGTTGTCATACTCAGAGTGTAGTGTACGAATTTGTTTGCAAAAGACCAGTTAGGTAACTTTATGGATGTTTCTTTTATAAATGTCCTCATTTCTGGATCTCCGGTTCTGGTCGCTACGCTTTATATCCTTGGCCCGTTACCTTTTTGGACAAGTAGACAGAAGTGTTGACTATATTCAGCGTCAATCGACTCTCGCCACTAACCATAACTTACACTCGCGACGGTTTTACTATCCTAGTTCACACAGTGAGCCACCGACGGGCACGTGGGTCCCTCTTACACTCCTTCTAACAGTAACTTGTGACAGTATACGAAACACCTGTCCGACACAGTAGGACCACTGTCGTGTAAGACGTCTTTCCCGGAGACTCCTTCAGTCTCCTGTCCAGAAATAGAAAAGGTAGGAGGACTCTACTGCCCTCGTTCAAAGTTAATTTCCGTTATTTTCTTACTCGCGCAGGATGTGATGTCGCTTGTTGGACTTCAAAGATGGAATGATGTGTAATACAAAAGATAGTATTTTCTTCTTTTTGATATATACCAGGTCTCTCTCTCTCTCTCGGGGTTCGTCGATATTATCTTGGTCGAACCGGGAAGAAGAGTGTCGAAATGACAATACTAGTGTACTTCATTGTATCCTTTCGTGAAACATTCTTCGTTGCACTGTATTAATCCACTACGTTTTCATAATAATAATAATTACAACTATTTTTGTGTAAGGGATATCCATATGAACCCACAAAGCCCATATTACCAACCTTAGGTAAATCACAGTTCACTGTCTTAAGATTGAATTTAACCGGAATCGTTTTTTCCTGAGTCAGTGGCCCGTCTGTCTCGGGTCTGTCGAGGTCCGTGTACCATAGTTATCAGTGTCATGCCTGAAGGGACAACCAGGTCACGAATTCTTCGGACAGGTTCGTCCTCAGTGTCCAAACTATGGTCCAGGTCCTTCTAGGGTGTACGGTGCCCCGTTGATTCGGGACACGGTGTTGATGACTCGGACAGAGACTGTCTCTTCGGTGACGTGACTTTTCCTATACGAAACGTTGATCTCTCATCGAGGGTAAGTTGTGTTGATCTCTTTCATGTGCACGTCGTTACTTCTGGGTCCCGTCGGTATTTATTGTGCTATTTGATTTTTTTTTTTATTTGCAACGTCTTCACAACTTGTCCTTACCGTAAAGACATCTTCCATTGTATGATCAACCATACATAAAGTCTCCACAATCCTGACACATTGGTTTCCGTGTCACAAGAAGTTACCGATGACGATTCAATATGGTTATAAAATTTTGGCACCGAGAGTTTGATGGTACTTTGTTTTATTGAAAGAACCATTATGTATCAAAAACCTCGAGGTTAAAGTTGAAAAGACTAATTCTTCCAGAAGTACCCGGATTTCTTAAATATATATATAAAAATTGTGTAAGGTTCCACTATGACTACGACGACTAGGACGTTGGTGGAAACTTTGAGAAGATCTTCAACAATCATTTCTATGTCCATTAATTGTCTACTACTTTTGGTTCACACTTTCGGTCTCCCGGAGACTTCAGGGAGTGATTCTCTAGTAAAGGTGGTTGTTTTCCTTTTTTTTTTTTTTGACCTGATCTAAGACCGAATTTCAGTTCTGTTGTTTTGAGATCTCTTCTTATGGGTTGACTATGTCAGGTATTCTAGTCCTGGACCAACGTTGTTACCCTGGAACAGTGAGCCCTACCCCTAGTGGACTCTTTTCCAGGTTGGGTTAAGAACTTGGGGTCTCCGGAGACGTTGAAACCTCGGATGTTTACACCGGGTATGTAGGGATAATTCTCGACCGTAAGAAGGGAAACAACTTTTGTTACGTTTTTGAGGAGAGGAGGTTCCATTGTACTAGGGGAGGGGTGTTACATGTTGGGTGTCGGTAACTAAGGATTTTTATCGGTCGTACAGTTTTGGGTGGAGTCGTAGACGAAGGGTTCTTGGGGTGAGACTACTACCCCGAGATCGACCATTATTGACCCCTGGTCTCCGTGTTGTCGTAGTTCTCAGAAGGAAAGGTCGTTAAGACAGAAAGAGACGGTTGACCGAATTAGGAGAAGGGACTTCTATGTCAAAAAGTTAGGAAACACACCTTTCGTGTCGGTTCCTGTGTAGTCTGAGTGTACTATCGTTAAGACACTGGGTTCTCAGATTGTCGTAAAAAAGTCCAGGTTAAACTTTTTTAGGTCCTTTTATGGGAGTGACTAGACCAAAACGAACACACAAGTGTAGAACCATAGTGACACGGGTCTCGGTATTTTATTGTGTTGATACCGTAGGACCCAGTTCAGGAGTAAGGACCCCAGTCCCTCGGTTCCTGATAATGGTCGTCTTCCCTGTCTTCCGAGTCTCACTTATTCTTATTGTCATTCGGTAAAGAATTACACTAACTATGATTAAGTATAGTTTTAGGAAGGTATACGGAAGTTAATAAAACTATCGAATTTTTCCACGCACCCTCTCACCTCTTTTCTTTCTTCACCGACGAAGAGGTTGGTACATACAAGTGTAGACTAACCATATTTTAATTTTCAGTCATTAAGTAGAACCAACGTTGTCTGTCTGTGGATTTGAGTTTGATTGAACTCGTTTTTGACCTTAAATAACCTTCCGAGTACATTGACGTCCTTCGACCCACTAAGTCGACCGGTGTCGGAGTTTTTGGTGGTTCCGGTAGAGAAAGTAGAGAACGGAACCGAAGAGTAACACAGTATAGTGGGAGAGCCTGGTTGAAAGAGGTACATCGTTCATTGTTATCCTACACTTCGGTGGACGAAGGATAAAGGGAAGTAGTGATCACTCCTTTACGGAAAAAGGGGGTAGAAATCAAACTTGTTAATATCCTTTTTACAACTACCGGGTCAAGTCAGTGTACATACAGAGACCCTGGTTAGTACGTATTAGTCCTCTTTTCAGAGAATGCCAACCTCGTCGAACTAAAGTATTAGTAATATTTTCTCCTCTACCTAATAAATTCGTGTTCCTTCTTCGTTCCCTTGACGTCCTGACCCCTTCCTCCTCTTAAAAAGTTTTGTTACATACACATCGGATTTTTTTTGTCTCCCTATCTGTCTCTTTTTCGCCTGAGGGGAAGTCTCTTGTATTTTTGTCCCAGACGGAAGATAGTCGGACCTACCCTCTCCTCAAACCCCCTCTTACCTATGTACATATACATACCGACTGAGGGAAGCGAGAAGTGGACTTCAATGGTGTTGTGACAGTTAGTCGATGCGGGGTTATGGTTTATTTTTTCAATTTTAAATTTTTTTTTCTTCATCCCCTTCAGTGTCCGTGTTCGGACGTTTTTTTCTTCCGCATTCAAGGGTAAGTTAGGGTAAGTAGATACTTTTCTATATCCCCCTTTTTCTGGCAAACACTCTGTATTGACCCGAAGGGTCCACCGAGTCACCATTTCTTAGGTGGATGATTACGTCCTCCGAGTCAAGCTAGGGACCCAGTCCTTCTAGGGGACTTCATCCTTTATCGTTGGGTGAGGTCACAAGAACGGATCCTTTAAGGTACCTGTCTCCTCGGACCGTCCGATGTCAGGTATCTCGACGTTTCTCAGCTTGTACTAACTCGTCGATTTATTGTTGTTGTTTCTACATTAATGGATTTTCCTGGGAACGACGATGACGATGACGACGATTCAGTGAAGTCAGCACACACTGGGGTGTCTGTCTTTGGGTGGTCCGAGGGGGCAGGGACCCTAAGAGGTCCGTTCTTGTGACCTCACCGAACGGTAAAGGAAGAGGTTACGTACTTTCACTTTTCACTTTCACTTCAGCGAGTCAGCACAGACTGGGAAGCGTTGCGGTACCCGACGTCGGATGGTCCGAGGAGACAGGTACCCTAAGAGGTCCTCTCTCATGACCTCACCTCACGATAGCGGAAGAGGCTTTTCCTGGGAATGTTTGGTGATTAAGGTGTAATAAAAAACATACTCCGTCGTCTTCAGGTATATCTTCACTGAGTAAGTTTTGGTGAGGAACCACCGTTCATGATCATAAAGATCGGTCCCAAGGAGGGTGACACAACGTTCTCGGGTAGATTTAGACCAGTCGTAATTATGGAGGTTCTAAGACCTGTTAATAACTGGTATAAGGAGTTAAAACCCCCGTCAATGTTAAAACTTACTAAAAGAGACTAGTCTGTTCAAAGAGTTACCTTTCAGTTATTTATTTTAAATTTATAACCTTTCATCCGTGGTTATATTTACAGAGTTTTAAATATAACTTACATCGGATTCAAAATTCGGATGACATGACATAGGTCGGAATTAATTATTAACTTAATGAATTTAACATTAGACAGAGTTTTAATGACTGAGTACATAAAATGTAAGAAACAGACGTAAGGAGATCTCGACACCCCTTTCAAACCGTTTTTGTCTCTTCTTAATACTCTTGGTATAGATACACGTCTGTCTCTTTACTTTTCCGTAAATCGTATATTGAATTTCTCAATTGAATTAGAAAATTGAATTAGAATCAGAGATTGCATTCTTTACTTTACAAAAGTGGATTCGAGTTAGAATTGAAAACATTAATTAATACTCATATTCACCCCGAAGGGTCCACCGTGATCACCATATCTTGGGTAGACGGTTACGTTCTGTATATTTTCTGTACCCAAACTAGGAACCCAACCCTTCTAGGGGACCTCCTCCTGCACCGTTAGGTGAGGTCATAAGAACAAACCTCTTAAGGTATCTGTCTCCTCGGACCGTCCGATGTCAGGTATTCCAGATTTTCTCAGTCTGTACTGACTTCACTGAATCATGTGTGTCGGTGCTCATATTAACTAGAGAGAGGTAGAGAATCGTATAAGTTTACGGAATTTTTAAGTTTATCTCTTTGACTTTATAAAGTCCCTGAGTGAAATATAGAACGTACCAATGTCGACAGAAGGACTTGGAGTTAAATCCGTTACTTTTCGTTTTATCAAAGGTCGTCATGAAACACGACACACAATCAACGAGTCAGCACAGGTTGAGAAACACTGGGGTACTTGACGTCATAAAACACAATTCACTTCAAAAAGGTATTAACACGTAGATGAGACCTCAAACTTCCTCCGAAGGGACCACCGAATCTACCATTTGGTAGACGGGCGTTACGTCCTCTGGGTTCAAGTTAAGTACCCAGTCCTTCTAAGGGACCTCTTCTTTTACCGTTAGGTGAGGTCATGAGAACGGACCTTTTAGGGTACCTACCTCCTCGGACCATCCGATGTCAGGTACCCTAGTGTTTCTCAGTCTGTGCTGACTCGTTGAAGTGAAAAAAGTGACCTCAAACTTACAGTCCAAACCCTACCTCTGTATAAAGTCTTATCAGTCACACATTTAAAATAAACTTCGGGGTACAGTACTGTTGTACTGTGTTCCAGATGTACTATTCTTCCCTTACTTTCACTGTATCTTCCTTGCTTCTTTCACTACAAACCCTTACGTTCTCTTTCTCATAAAGTTACACCTACTGTACAGATACAGTTTACTATCTCATTCTACTTTTGCCTTTCAACCAGAAACCTGAAGCATTACACCTCCAATCCTCTCTATAACTGTTCTTGATTAAGCGACAACAAGTGAGTGATTCAACATAGACTGAGCAACACTGGAGTACCTGACATCGTGGGGTCCGAGGAGACAGGAGGTGATAGGTGGTAGAAAACTTCAAACGAGTCTAAGTACAGGTGACTCAGTCACTACGATAGATTGGTAAAGTAGAAGACGGTGGGGAAAGAGAAAAAGGAAAGTTAGAAAGGGTCGAAGCACCAGAAGAGGTTACTCGCCTGACAATCGTACTCCACCGGTAACCTCGAAATCGTAGTCAGGAGGGTTACTTATAAGTCCGAACTAAAGGAAATCCTAACTGATCAAACTAGAGGAACACCAGGTTCCCTAAGAGCTCTCAGAAGAGGTCGTAGTGTTAAGTTTTCGTAGTTAAGAAACAACGAGTCGGAAGAAACACCTAGTTGAAAGTGTAGGTATGTGATTGATGACCTTTTTGGTATCGAAACTGATATGTGTGGAAACAGTCGTTTCACTACAGAGACGAAAAATTATACGATTCAAACAGTATCGGAAGGAAAGTTCCTCGTTCACAGAAAATTAAAGTACCGACATAAGTGACAGACGTCACTAAAACCTTAGGTTCTTTTGTTTTACAATGACGAAGGTGAAAAAGAGGATAAGTGGTACTTCACTACCCTGGTCTACGGTACTAAAATTAAAAAAGTTACAACTCAAAGTTCGGTACAAAAAGTGAGAAAAAAATGGGAGTAATTCCTGGAGAAACCAAAGGAAAGTGCAAGACGGTAATCTCACCAATAGGAGACGTATAGGGGTGAGGTCATGAGGACGGATCTTTTAGGGTACCTACCTCTTCGGACCATCCGACGTCAGGTGTCCCAGCGACTCCCAGTCTGTACTGACTCGCTGAAGTGAAAGTGAAAAGTGAAAGTACGTGACCTCTTCCTTTACCGTTCGGTGAGGTCACAAGAACGGACCTCTTAGGGTCCCTGCCCCCTCGGACCACCCGACGGCAGATACCCCAGTGTGTCTCAGCCTGTGCTGACTTCACTGAATCGTCGTCGTCGTAGACGTATAGACTCCAACAACTATAAAGAGGTCCTTTAGATCTAAGGTTGGACACTAAGTGGGTCGGGCCGTCAAGTGTACTACACGAGACGTATATTCAATTTATTCGGCGCATGACGAAAGGGTTGAACTTTAGTCAGTCAACGAAGTACAAAGTAAGACAACAAAGAACTGGACGTGTTTGGAAAGAGTCCTCCGTCTATTCCACCAGACCATAAGGGTAGAGAAATTCTTAAAAAGTCTCAACCAACAATAGGTGTGTCAGTTTCCAAAATCGTAACAGTTACTTCGTCTTAATCTACAGAAACACTTTAAGTGAACGAAAGAGGTACTAGGTTGCTTACAACCGTTAAACCAGACCAAGGAGACGGAGAAACTTTAAGTGAACGTGTAAACCTTCAAGATTTTGAAAGAGACCTCCCTCAAGTCCTCCTTCAACTTGTGTCTTTACCAATCTGTCGAAGTCCTTATGATGTGCCTCAAGGAAAAAGATTCTATTCTCTATGGTCTCGTGCAAAAACACAATCATTTTTCTCCTGTAAGTGTCACGTCCCCTTTTCTCTCTGTTGATGTCTTACTTCTTGGAACTCATCCTTATCTCTTGTCCTAGGTCACACATTATTACCCTACCAGAAATCCGAGTTCCTATGAAGTAGAATTCCTCGTCAACCCTTTCGTCTTCTCTACCTGTTTCTACGTTTTATCGACCATCTAAACCGTCACTTTCATGTACCTTCACGAAAGGTCTAACGAGTAAAATTCGTTATTTTATTCTTCGTAAGAGTAGGAGACTCTTACATTTTCCCCTTCTTCACTACCCTTTATCTCCTCTCTCTTCTATACTGTACAAGTAGTTTCTATAGTACCCTCACTTTCCCACACCCTTCATCTTACGTCCGCACGCTCGAGTCAGGACAAGCTAAGAAACGTCGGGGTACCTGACATGGGACTATCCGAGGAGACAGGTATAATGGGACCGTTTCTGTGACCCCATCTGACGGAAAGGAGGAGATCTTCTAGAAGGACTAGGTCCCTAGTTTTCACGTAGAGGAGGTAACCGTCCGCCTAAGAACTGGTGACTCGGGGACCCTTCGGGTCCTTTATCCTGTCCTTATTCATTTGTCATTAATTTTAGGTCACTCTTCATAAGTATAAAAAGAGATTGATATAGGTGAACAGACGTGTGTGTTTGTAGTGACCCAAAGTTCTTTCAGTGTAAATTGGAGTCAACTTACGATTCACGATTCTTCCCTCTTTCCTGTTTCAATTAACTCTCGTACAGGTGTCCTTAACAATGTCACGGCCTGGATACCTAATTTCCGATTCTTCACTTCCTTTACTCCTAGGTCCACCCAACTCCTTAATGTCTTTGATCCCAGAACTCCGGAATGACCTCAACCCTATCGTTTTCTTTATTCAACCTTTATGTGTCCTAGCACAAACCTCTCATACTATGAATTCTAAATCGAATACACTCCTACGTTAATAACCACCGTTGGTCCTATATTCGTTCCCTTACCTACCAACTCGATTGTACTTTTGATTCTAGTCACCTCCTTTTCTCCAGTTCCTTAACTCTCAAGTCGTAGGACTTTCGTAGTCGATGTACGTCTCCACTCCGATGTGACGTTATTGTTCATTAGGGTCACAAAGTCACCATTGTTTAAACGTGCAATGTTTACGTACGTTTCGACATAAAGTTCCTGAGAGGTTCCGACGAGGGAGGTGACTCACTGAACTCTCTCGAAAGGGCACAACTGAGACGTAGAGTTAGACTCTGTAGACAGTAGTGATTTTCCTGAAATGGGAGAAGACGGTTTTCTCTTCTCTCCTTTTACCTCTACCGTGTAATCGAGAATTTACGAAGTCGAGTCTCCACTGTGAGTATAAAGGTGAGTAGCACAGTAGTCTATTTTGGTCAGTATACGGGGTGACGGACATGGTTCACATTCCATTGTGTATCTTATAAATCACTCGTGAAGACCGATGGTGTTCCATTTATAAAATAAAAAGTCCTAATAGTTCCTCTGTTGTAAACTCTCTCTACTACTTGGCGCACGAATGGAGAAGTTTTTTACTTTCCTTGACTGAGTATTCCGTCAGTTACTGACTTCCAGTAAATCTCCAGTTACTGACTTTGGTCTCTTTCCCGTCCTCTCTGTCGACCTCACTTTCCGGTTCCTGGAGTTCCGAGGACACGATCTTTACTGGAAGGGAGATACGATGTGAGACGGACTTTAAACACATGTGCTACAGTTTATGGACCTATTCCTTAATTTATAAGTTAGTGGATCTAGAAAGGATTCCGACATTTAAAGTTCGATAAGTCCTTACCTGACAACTACCTAGACTAATTATGTCTCGATTGGTATAAAGGATACACTTAAGAGTCCAAAATTTCTTACTTTCACACCCTTGCTATTTTAAGATGACTTGTATTAAATAGCAAAGGAACTACTAAATCTTCTGTGGAAATCGAGGACATCATTGAATCCCTGTACGGACACTTGTAGTTAATATTAACTTGACGCCTACACGTTCCGATATTGAGTGTGCTCGAGAGACGTACGACCCTCGTGTTCCTCCCGTCGTCCTTCTGACTACTGTCGTCCCCTACCTGACCGGATCTCGACCCCTCTGATCGGTCCTCCGTACTGAACGGGGGTCCCCATTTTGGTCGTCAACTTTATTATTTCAAGTTCCTCTACTTCCTGAAACCCAAAGTTAGTTCTGACTATGTATGTAGGTCCTACATGACGGGTCCACGACCCCTGTATTCTGGTGTTCAGAGACATGCTCGTTTCGTCCGTCTAGTATACAGAGGTCAGATCATCCAATTAACCCGTCTTCGTCTACACCTCAGAGGTTGAGAACCCTAAAGATTCTGTACCAGGTAGTTCGACCCCGAAATCGTCTCGAGACCAAGGTCGTCCTTTAACTTTCCGTTTGGTCCTTTGGTCTTTCACTCCGTCTCCGACCTCTTCACCCCTCCTCCCTGAGTTGAATCACTCGTAACGTCTATACTCCGAATTCATTCGTACAACTAAAATCTTGTGTCAGCGGACCCCTATTCTTCTCCGAGGATAATCCGATATAAGAAATTTTCCAGTGTATTTCTGTATTTCCTTTAAATTTACGTATAATGATTCAACTTCTTTAGTTAGACTTTGCCGATTTGTGATAAGCTAAAGTTGAGTCACTCTAAGACCTTTTCCGTCTTGATACCTCTGTTATGTTTCTAATCATCAACGGACCCAAACTCTCCCACCTTTCCCTGCTTATCCGTCTTGTGTCCCCTAAATGTCCCGTCACTTTTATGAGATGTACTATGGCATTATTCCATATACATAGTAGTGTGTGACCACGTTTGGATATTTTACGTGTGATAGTTCTCACTTGGGATTACATTTGATACTTGAAACTCACTATTACTACACGTCCAAGTGGTTTACGTTGTTTACGGCGTGAGACCACCCCCTACAATTATTGCCTCCTCCGACACGTACACACCCCCGTCCCCCATACACCTCTTAGAGACACTGAAGGTTTAAAAGAGACTTAGAATTTGACAAGATTTTTTTTGTGACAGAGTTTTTGTCCGAATTAGTCTCTAGAAGAACTATCCCTCCCTGTCCAGTCTCCTGTGTCGTTGACTGTGCATCTTTGTTTTACATTCCGTCTTAGCACTGACTAAGATAAGCTTACGTTCTATTCTCAAGAGGTAAATCTACGACGTTCCACTGTATGAGGTGGGGTAGACAAAGGGTTCCAGAGATGAGTCCGAGGGACTAAACTTTAGTTCCAGTTATAGTTCGAACCTTCCCCTAATAAAAACACTACGTTGAGCTAAGGGTCTTTTCTCAGTTTCTTATAAAAATCGAATTATTTCCTAGACGAATTTAAAAATTACAGAACTTCTACAGAAAGGAAGGAGTTAGGGTAAGGAACAGAAGTACCTAGAATTAGGGGACAAGAGAGGTGTTGCCTTTAGGTCTACCTTGACTTGGACCCGGTTTCCTGACTCCTGGTTTCCTACATCCAGAGACGGACGTACCCTACGCCACCCTACTTCTTCCCTTTTCTCAAATTTTCTCCTCAGATACCCCTTGGACACTCCCCACTCCCACTTCTGCCCGTCTCTCCCTCTCTAATCGACCACGTTCGAAGGTCTGTCTGGACATCCCTCTCGGGGGTCCGTAGTTAACGCTTCGGGGCGGATGAGTCCTCACTCGACCCACGGGACTCATTGCTATCTTTTACGAGAGTCTACAGGTGGGTTCCACCCCGTTACTAGTTTTCCCGTCGGGACCGTTTCGTCTCCTTTAATCCGTAAAAGTTTCTGTCCACGGTCTTGACCTGTTGAACAGTCATCGCGGCTCCACTCAAAGTATGTTCCCGGTTCGATAAACTTTAATAAACACAAAATCTAAATAAAAACAATTCATTTTCCCTTTTTTTTTTTTGGTTGTATTAAACGAAATTTAAGTTGGACGTTTAATAGAGTAGGTAAGTGTTTGGATCATTTACAATATTTGATCCTGTTGACACCTCCGTTGAGACTAATCACAAACTATTTGAGTACAATGTAAGACTAAAATTTTGAATCTATTTGTTGGTCAGAGTAAATTTTTGTCAAGTAATTTAGGGGAAGTTTAAAATTTTGAGGTGAATGTTTAATTTTACGGGATGAAGAATCCTGACTAATCCATTTAAATACTAGAATTACTCGTTTGAGAAAGGTGCAAGACTTCTTTAGAAATTTCAAATTTATTTAATTTGAATGTTTATATCGTTTAAAGTTTAAGAGGATTCGTAAGGTTTTGACGTTTAAATGACGACATTAAAGTTGTCCTTGTTTTTTTAATGCTCTTAGTTAAATAAATTTAAAATTCTTAGTTTTCCACTTAGTGAGTCTAGGTTAACTCTCGGTAAAGTAAAGTTTACATCAGTTTCCTTGTCGTCGTGTCCAAAGTGAACCTCAGGTGGTCTTTACGTCTCGGAGACTGGAGGTGGGTCTTGACGACTTAGACTTCAGATTCCTTCCCGTCATGTCCTCTAAAGGTAATAAGAAACTTGACCACATCCACCGTCCCAGTACACTAGGTAGGAAAGAAAAAAGGGAAGGAAGGAAAGATAAAGTGTATTTTTAGGTCTTTTGTTTAATATAGTAGTCCGAGTATAACTTCAACACTTCGAGTTACCTCGTCTTTATATTCTCTAAGACCATTTTCCACCTTAGTCACGATTCTGGGTATGACCCGTGTTTTCCTTCTTTGTGTCATTCTTTTACCTGGAAAGTTACCTACCTTCCATGACGGACTTAGTCGATACACGACTCAGTGGGTCAGTACTGAGTGTTTCTCAGTGTTGAGAAACACTGGGGTCCTTGATATCGGGTGGTCCGAGGAGACAAGTACCCTCAGAGGTCTGTTCTTATAACCTCACCCACCAGTACGGGAAGAGGTCCCTTAGAAGAACTAGGTCCCTAGTTTGGGTCCAGAGGATGTGACGTCCGCCTAAGAAATGAAAGCCTCGGTAGTCTCTGCGGGATATGTCTTTCGTTTGAAAACCGTCCTCAAAATGAGATTCGGTTTATGGTTTTAGATCTTTCACTCTACCCGTCACAACGTTCACCGTATCGGTGTAAAGAAACGGATCTTTACATCTTATTAATCCTATTTTTCATGAACACTTGTATTTATTTATTGACCGGCTTTACTCGTCGACTCAGTCACACATCATCAGTGGACCTTTTTCCTTCCTCTAACCCATCCACTTTTTGTGAACGGATTCCCTAGAGTAGAACAGTCCAAGTCTCAGTCCCATGTGTTGTCGTCGTAATCTATCGTCCCGGGACAGTGATCGGGGGTAGTTATCAACTTTGTACCCTCGTTACAGGAGGTTTGAGTCCCATACTACCTTTCCGTTTCGAAGACGCTACCGAACTCTTCTTTCTCCTTCCCCTGTCTTGTTTGTGCCTGATAGAACCTGTGAAGTGTCATAGTTCCCCTTCATTTCCGAAACATCCCACTTCAGACTTATGTGTCCCGCGATAAGGGACCCACGTATGATCCGATGTACGTTTCCCGTCGAGATGCCTTCTCCTTCGCGACGTCCCGTTGTCCCTACGATGAGGACCCGCGACCTTCCACACTGCCGAAAAGTCATCTTGTCCTGATTCGGTCGTCAGTGGTCCTTGACACAAGAAGGTCTCTCTTCCACAGGTTCCTGTACCTACTCCTTCCAGTTTACGGACCTTCGCCGTCCATTCAGATAAAGACGTTGACGACCACGTCAGGTCCTGATCTCCTTGTTTGCGGTTTAGTGTTAAGTATAAATCAATATAATTATGACTGTATGGTTTGATCTCGCTTAGTTTTAAGACGAGAAGACAAGAGAAGTTTAACACGACGACTTCAGGGACGGCGTGGGTTCACACCCGAGTTTCTCTTGAGAAATGTTTGTTTCGGAATGAAGGGACCGGGAGAAGTTGAGGGCCTTCCGTTCTAAAGTACAAGTAGGATCGTAGTAGATTCTGGGAGATAAAAACGTCGTCTGATGTTAGGGGTCTTCAACTCACCGTGTTTCAAAGGTCCTTCCAAAAACAATGAACAATTTATTTTGATTAAGATATATCCTTAATTTAGTTTTCCTTGTAAAAGAGTTTCAAGTCTCCCTTTAGGATCTCATTTTCCGGAATGTTACAGGGGGTCGGTTCGGTACAAGAAGGATCATGTGAAAAGGGAGACAGGACCAGACCTATCTAAGTAGTCTTAGACAAACTTTGGTTCCAATACAAATATCTCTTGTTTAGACAAAGGTAAAGTTTTTAGTTTTACGAAAACTTTCTTGGTTCTGTTTTTTAAAACTCCTATACACTCACTTAATAAAAATTACACTGTTTTCCATAGACCTTATTACCACTTCGTACGTGTCATTAAGTCAGCACATGATGAGAAACGTTGGGGTACCTGACACCGGGTGGTCCGAGGAGACACTGTCATGGTAGTTTTTTACAAAGGAGATACATAAACGTCCGATGTTTAATAAATTTTTTGTTCGTTAAATAATAATCCTAATGTCATGTTACCCGACACTGTATAAATTTCAGAAAAAGAAAATGAACTTCAAAAAGTTGGTTTCTAACAAAAAAAGAGTCCGATAAACGCACGACATGGTTATCTGAAGATTGATTCCGTCAAAATGAGAAGTCTCTTCTTAATAACGAAGGAAAATTAAATACCAAATCTCTTACAACGCCTCTAGTTCGACTTTTTAATTAAAGTCTAACCAGGGTCTCCCCGACGAAATTTACCAAGACAATTAAGTGAAACTCTCCTTGGGATAATTTCAACTACTTTTACCGTTTCTGGGTGATCGGGTAAAGATTAGGTCTAAAACAAACTTTGTCTGGAGTAGGAAGATTAATCTCAACAACCTTGGGTAAAATTAAAATAATTATTATTAATTGTAAATATCCTTGAGTCAAATGTTTCGTGAAAGAGTAATAGTTAATTCAAAAATTTAGTAGTATTATTAGATTACTTCATCGTATAATCAAAGGATTAAGACGGTATTGTTTAATGTTGTTTAAATTACTGAATTTTCTTGTGGCTAAATAATATAATTGTAAAAACCTCCGGTCATCAAGTTTTGTCCAGAGTGACCCAATTTTTAGTTCCACAACCGTCCCGAAATAAAAAAGACCTTCGAGATCTCTTCTTCGATAAAGGAACGGAAAAGGTCGAAGATCTTCAACAGACACAAGGAACCGAGTACCGGGGAAGGTGGGAGTTTAGGTCGTTCGTCGCATGTCAGTCTAGAAAGAGTACGACTTAGTGAGAGTGAAACGGAGGCAGTAGTGTAGAGGGTGGAGGGATGAAAAAAATGAGTATTCCTAGAAACACTAAAATAGAGGGTAGCGGGGTCTATTAGGTACTATTAGACGGAAATTCTAAGAATTGAATCAGGTAGACGTTTCCGGGATACCGGTACACTTAATCGTCTGTGTCAAAGATCCTTGTAGAAACACGATTTGACCCTTATAAAATTTACTAAAATATTAATCACAACTACTTTGATTCTTAATAAAATGTCTACTCCTTTTTGTTCTAGTTTCCTTCGGATCACTAAGTAGTGTTCAGTGACAGTTGTATTCGGTTTTGAATTTAAATTTTACCCATAAGTCTACAATTAGATGGACAAAGTCAGGTAGTACTCTGTAATCAAGTTTTCAAGGGTATTCCACGAAAAATAATTTAAATCTTACTGTACAGGTTGCTAAAAAATCTGGTAAAAGGTTTTAGACCGAAGTCCCGAATAACAATTATTATCGATGGTATGAAAATTCGCTTAGTAAATCCATTCCTCCTACTTGAGATTACCACTGTCGAAACTATTCCATGTATAGGTGGCTAGGGGAATCTTATATCGAAACACTGTATTACTTCTAATCTTAAGTCCCATATAAACTGTTTTGGTGTCTTTTACTGTTTAGCATCAAGACATTATACTTTTACATNGGTATGAAAATTCGCTTAGTAAATCCATTCCTCCTACTTGAGATTACCACTGTCGAAACTATTCCATGTATAGGTGGCTAGGGGAATCTTTACTTTTTTTTTTATCGACTCAAGGATATCGTTTTGTCTTTAACAAGGTGTGTACTTTCCCAAACTACCAAATTCCCTTTCAATTGACTCCACCATTTTTACATATTGACAACAACATGTTCTTTAATTTCTTTGACAAAAATCTTTTCCATTTTGAATTTCCTACAAATATGACAAACTTCCTTCTAAGTAATCTAATACAAGATATACAAGTCCAGGTATTCTCCTTTGATCCTGGTTAATCTTTTTTATCCTTTTTGACTAATTTCTGTGTAATTAAAAAAAGGACCATTAAATTCGACAGGATTAAATCTTATTTGATGAAGTACTTCACATTATACCATTTATTTGACGAAGTATTTCAGGTTCATCTCCTACCTACTCCTACAAGTGTCTTAGTGACGTAATGTACTTTCTGTTTTTACCTTTTTATTCTATATGTCACGTATTCTCCTCCCTAGGTATGGTATGGGAACCCATTTCACAAACGGATAAGACAGGGAATCGTTCTCTTTACCAATGTATGTTTTTCAGTCCTCTTCCGAATGATGACACGGACTGTGTGTCATTCTCGAATTATATTTTACATGTATGTTGATTGTAGTACCATTATTGTTTAAATCATTGTTTGTAGTCTTATTGACGAGAGGTTATTTTTTTAAGGAATACTATATAGAGAAGGGTAACATTGAACCTATTGATCAAAAGGATTTAGTGGACACCATTATATATACCCGTGGGGTCACGTTATTCATTCAGTAAGGTGGTTTCATTCTTTAGAAGAATCTGTGTTAACCAGAACCCCAGAAACCATCTAATGACAGGAGATGGTAGACGAGGAGAGAGGTAATATTTTCATATTATATAGGGGTGAGTAGTGGTACACTGACACGGGACATTTTCACCCGATATAAAGGAGTAAGCGAACTTTCTGGACCGGTGCACTGAACGAAACCGGTTTCCCTATTCTGTTCTGTATTACACTCGGTTTCACTTTCACTTTTCACTTCAGCGAGTCAGCACAGGCTGAGAAACGCTGGGGTACCTGACACCGGATGGTCCGAGGAGGTAGGTACCCTAAAAGGTCCGTTCTCATGACCTCACCTAACGACAAAGGAAGAGGTCCTCTAGAAGGGTTGGGTCCCTAGCTTGGGTCCAGAGGGTGTAACGTCCGTCTGTGAAATGGTAGACTCGGTGGTCCCTTAATTACCCTCGGTGGATGTTCGTTTTCGAACTTCTGTGTAGCTAACAAAGACCTTCGGGGCAACAGGAAAAGGAGATGGTGTCATTTGTATCTTTCTTACATATAGCACCTCGACTTCACGTCTGTCTTTTGTGCCTCCTACAGGGAAAATGTACGTACACTTACACTCTTACACTCCTGTGCACCCCGTCTCGACGTCGACGGTTTTACATTACTTTCGTTCTTTGTTTACGAACGATACCGTTTAATTACCCTAAACTGCCCACAACGATGACTTCGTTTAGACTTTTTATGTCTTTAAACTTGGTACTATTTCTTTAACCATGGTCTTCGTTCTACTACTGAATTGTTATGTATGTTATACTCCGTGACCGGAACCTTGGTCCACCATCCACCACTCCTTTTCTAATAAACTTCGACTCTTTTTATTACTTGGTACAATATGTCACTATACTGTGACTAAATTTTACAGGAGACACTATCGTACCTTCAGTCGATTATATGAATGACTTGAACACCGAAATCCGTTGCTCTAGCTCTTCGTTTCGAAAACGATCCCTCGTACCCAAGAATAATAGTCGACAGAAACTATTCCAAAATACTCTTCTTTCACCGAATCATCTTAACTATACTTTCGTCTATTTTATGTCCTTACTCCTATATATTTCTCTTAGGTCTTTGAAGTCAAGATCACCCCATCTTTCTACCTCGATAAAAAAAAGTTGATGTTGGTCACTTTCTTTTATGACTCTTCATAGATTCGTTTTTTAACACTGATATAGAGTTCCACTTCTGGGTCAGAACTCATACCAACAGTGGAACCCTCAATTTGTGATAACCGTCAAATTTTAACAGGTGTCTTTTCCAAAATTAAACCTTTTATTTGTCGAGTCTAATGGTTCTTACACACACACCGAGTGGGTACTTCAGTCATTTGAGTTTTATCTAGATGTTTCTGTTCATAGAGTTTTTCTTGACACCCATATCCGCATTCGTGTCCCTCGACAAATCTTCCATTATTTTCGGCCAGTCCTAGTTCTTTCTAAAGTTGTTGACTTTTAAATTTTGTTCCAGTAACCGTGGTTTAAAGAAGGTACTCTATCGTCTAACTATTTAGTCGGGTCATGGGTTGCTCCTCCAAGAGGTTGTAAGGGAAGTCGACACCAGTTTTTATCCACGCGCTTTTCCTACCTGTAGGGTCTTCTACTTCGGTTCTCGATGTCTTTCGGTATTCGACTCTCGAGGTTCCTGGTCTCAGGTAGTTCCCTAAAGGAATGACAAGGACATGGTTTCAACTGATTACTGCGTCAGATAAATAACCTTTCAGTCTATGCCGATATTTTACTTTAATATACATACCTTATTAGTCAAATTTGTTTATAGTTTTTTCGGGACTAGACTTGTCTAAAGTGAAGTCAGTATGTAGTCAAGTCAGCGAGTCAGCACAGGCTGAGAAACGTTGGGGTACTTGGCGTCATGTGGTCCGGAGGGACAGGTAGTGGTTGAGGGTCTCAGGTGGGTTTGGGTACAGGTAACTCAGCCACTACGGTAGGTTGGTAGGGTAGGAGACAGTAGGGGAAGAGGAGGACGGGAGTTAGGGAGGGTTGTAGTCCCAGAAAAGGTTACTCAGTTGAGAAACGGACTCCACCGGTTTCATGACCTCAAAGTCGAAATCGTAGTAAGGGAGGTTTCTTGTAGGTCCTGACTAGAGGAAGTCTTACCTGACCAACCTAGAGGAACGTCAAGTTCCCTGAGAGTTCTCAGAAGAGGTTGTGGTGTCAAGTTTTTGTAGTTAAGAAGCCGTGAGTCGAAAGAAGTGTCAGGTTGAGAGTGTAGGTATGCACTGGTGTCCTTTTTGGTATCGGAACTTATCTACCTGGAAACAGCCGTTTCATTACAGAGACGAAAAATTATACGACAGATCCAACCAGTATTGAAAGGAAGGTTCCTCATTCACAGAAAATTAAAGTACCGACGTTAGTGGTAGACGTCACTAAAACTTCGGGGGGTTTTATTTCAGTCGGTGACAAAGGTGACAAAGGGGACAAAGGGGTAGATAAACGGTACTTCACTACCCTGGCCTACGGTACTAGAATCAAAAGACTTACAACTCGAGATTCGGTTGAAAAAGTGAGAGGAGAAAGTGAAAGTAGTTCTCCGTATGTTTGTCAGTATGTATGTCGGCTGTTACTAGTTTAATTTTCTTCCGTGAGCACAACCCGTTCTTGACGAGATTCTAAAAAAAAAAGGTAGAGATCCTAAGTTACTAAGAATAAAACGGAAATATGGTGGACTCGTGTGTCGTGTCACGGTCTGTGTGTCCTCGACAAGCCATACAAGACGTAAATTAACTTCAATTAATTCGAAATGGTGAGGCGGATATGTGTAATACCTCTCGGGGAATTTTCCACGAGGTTTGATGGATAGAGGTCGGAGAATTGAGATCTTCAGAGTGTCATGAGACAAGCGTTTAGGGATTCCGTCCTTACACTTCCTACTTCTTCTTTACATTATTTATACGACAAGAGAATTACCCATGGTACTGGTTTATTCCTATAAGAGAGAGGGAGACAGTTTTGAAATTTGTGTTTCTCGTTAAGTCAAAATACTGCCCTCCAGTTCACAGGAACAGGAAGGGTGAGGGTGTAAAATTCCGGTAGTAAATTTTTACAAATTCATTAAAGATAATTTAACTAGACACTTTTATTTTTCCCGGTAGATTAATATTTGTGTTTAGAGACCCTGGTCTCTAAAACATACCTAAAAAGTTATTGGATACACCCGTGAAATATTATACATGGTTGTTATCGTTTTCCTGTCAACAATACCGTGTCCGAAAATTTAGTCTTTACATTTGACTCAGTTTGTCAAGTTGGCTCACCGTCAATTGGTACACCCGGACAATGTCGAGATTCTTTTTATGAGTCATCCCTTACAAATAAATGGTCCGTCGTAGGGTAAATTAGAGGATTGAGAAGGTGCGTAACCCTAAGTTTGGGGATCCTGTAGGAGGCCATTGGACGTAAGGGATATACAAGTCCGAGGTCCAGAAAGGAAGTAGAAAGGAACATAGGGTCTGAGTGGGTTCCACCATATATAAACTTAGTCTTATTTTGACTCCTGAAGGAAACACCAGGTGACCATTTCTTAAGTAGACGGTTATTACGTCCCGTGTACCCAAGCTAGGGACCGGGTCCTTCTAAGGTGAACGGTACTTCGTTACTTCTAGTAGGAGGTGTTTTCTTTGGTGGTGTTACTCTTCGGGTGTGTGATCTGCCGTCAGGGGTGAACGACGTTCATCTCTTTGGGGTGTACGTCGTTACTTCTGGTTCACGTCGGTTTTTAATTATTTTGTTTGACTTTATGTTGAGAATCTTTAGTTGGGTAAGAAGTAATGTATGAAAATTTACTCTGTATTTCTTCCGTTGATGATTTACGTCGTAAAGTCTAATTAATCACTGTCTTAGTCTTGAACCCTTGTTCCCTGCAGACGAACGATCAATTATAGGTACTGACAGTAAGGCGACCCCGGGTCATTAGTCGACCTTTATTTGATTGTGTCATTCAGACTATAGTCTATTTGTCGGGTCCTTCGTTATCTGAAGGAACAGATGATAAACCTTTTAGTTCGTGACCTTCATTACTTACTTCACCACAAAGTAAGTGGATATTGGACTGGTGACATTGAATTTGGTATGAAAATGAATGTCAACCTGTCATAAACTTTATAATCGAACAGGAGGAGTTAGAAGTGGGGTAAATAAGACAATTTCGTAAAAAAATTAAACAACGAAATCTCTTCCGTATTGGGTCGTCTTCCTTCAGTTGAGAACGAAACTTTTCCGATCAGGAGTCCCTTTTTACTTTATAGAGTTCTTTGTTCGTTATCAGAACTCTGATATGAGTTATCCCTTTTTGTCCGATAGAATGAAAGTTTGGTCTGTACAAAGAGGTGTCTCTTTCTCCCCTTCATCGTTCCTACAAATTTGAGACACTTGAAGCCTCTTTAACGACCGATCTATGTTCGAGAACCTTCTTTTCTCCTTTCTACTGAATATCGGAGAACAGGACCCTTCCACCGTTCTGGGGTCCTTTTTTTTATGGACATAACACACCGATGAATTCGTTTAATCCAGAGTTTCTCGGCGGGGGTGGTCTAGTCATACCACTTTTTCTTTATCTACCCTAGGTGTCTCCAGACTTTTATAAACTCTTACTGAGTCTTAATTTCTTCAGGATAACATCTTCTCTTTCTTCTTAGTTTACATTTTCTTCTGTGTACCCAGATCTAGTCACACCGATTTACGGTCGTATCTTTCTCTAGGTACACCGACGAACCAGGTGCTTTGTCGTTGTCGGGAGGTTCGAGAATGGAGAAAGTGTAAAGTCGAAATGTAGTGGGGGAATTTGTGTCCACGTTGGGAATCCTTTGCCCCTCGTAGGGACTTGACTCACTTAATTCTGGATCCCTATTCTCCGAATTTTCATTTTAAGTTAAATTTACTTCTTTTTATGTAATGTAAAGATCATGTAGACTCAATCCCGTGATTCTAAATAAGGGTAATCTGTAAAGAACGATCAAACAAAAGTGACTGAATATCAGAAGTGAAAACGGAATGAATTTTGACAATATAAGTAGGGTAACATGAGCTTTAATTTTGGGCGGTCGTTAATATTTTTATTTCAATTATTTATAATTTGTATCTCTTGACCAAAAAAAAAAAGTAATTCTGTCTAACCAAAACGTTATTATATTCAAACCATCCCCTAAAACTGTTCGACGAAAAATGTAAGTATTGTAAGGTCATGTTTATATTGGCTCCGGGGTAAAAGAGAACCAGATACCTCTGGTAAAGAACAGAAAAAGATAATTCAGTGTCGAACGGTGCCGTGTGAAAAAAAAAGAACAATTTTATAAATAAAAACAAGAGTCTTCAAGTTCTATCAACTTATAAATACGAAATTTTATGATACCATATGAACTTGACTGTATTTTACGGATCTTAGCTCGAAGTAAAAAAGTTGTTATTAATACAGTCACAATACGTTTTTACTCGTTGCGTACAGGTAGAAACTAGTCGTGATGTAATTTTATCCTTGCTACGGTAGTATTGTGTGTATATATATGTCGAGAGGGGTTTTCCGACCACTAATCTATCACACGATATACTTCATTGAGGGTTCTGAGACTTGGTTTCATATCTGATACTTGGTATCGGGGGACAGTTACACAGCCTCCCAATGTGATAATTTCTTACGATGACAAGAAAGGGATCACTATGTCAATCTGTAAGTTCCTCCAGTACCTGTATGTCTACTAAGGTAGTGATAACGATGTTTACGGTTTGTGGTAGTCATTTGTTATTTTTGGTTTTCTGACGTATGATCAAACTCTTTTATCTTGGTTGTGGTTAACTTCTCAGTTCTTCTTTCTCCTTCTCCGACTGAGACCTTGAAAAAACGGACAAATTATATATAATTGAAATGAATATAAAAGTAATGAATTTTGAAAATTTTAACTATCTAACTATGAAAATTCGGGTTTATATACTCGTAACGGTTTTGTCACTAAGTCTCTCCATTTTCGACTGGTCCTCAGTAAAAAGAGTAATATCTTAAAAATTGACCAACCTAGTGTCTCCAGAGAGAGATTAAGAGTCTAGGATGCTAGGAAATAATGTAGGGAAGTGTAGTAGAGTGGGGTATGGAGGAAAAAATAGTGGGAGTGACTTCTCCTCGAAGACCGTAGACGTACCTATTATGACCTTTTTCAAGTGAGTCCAAAAAGGATTCTACAATATCTTTTTGGGTTTGTTTGTAGACCCGGTTGGGTTATATACGACACCTTCTCAGAAGGGACGATGGACCCTTCAATTCATCGATGAGTTCAGGTACGGTACGTACTTTCTCCACGAAAAAAGGTTGGTGTCACACATGTCACATTACCTAAGGTCGAGAATTGACTCCTTTTCCGGAAACCTCTGTAGACTCCAACCGGTCCTAAAAGTGAAACACTTCTCCGTCCTCCAATCATCTTCTCTCTTCCCTTAAAGTCCCGTGATTGGACACCTAAATGATCGTAATCCTTGTCTCGGTTTCTCAGCAGTCTCTTATTTGTCACCTAAGGTTTTTCCTCAGAGTCCCTAGTGGGTCAGACGTCGGTAGTAACGTTTCTACTCTTTTGTTGTTAAGTCAGTCAAATGACGAGTCTGATCTTTGAATGTAAGAAGGTCTCGTCTCGAATCGATTGATAAAAGTATTTCCTGGTCTGTCATTTATAGAGACAGTGTTAATAAGTCAAGACAACAGCATCGGCCTTTCGTCGGCATCTGGTGTACATTTACTTGTCGACACCGACACAAGGATTTTTTAAACGTTTTTGTTCGACTACTGGTCTAGGTCGGGTGACCGGTACGATGTAGTTTGTGACGGAACAACGACGACAACAAGTCATTGATTCGGTACAGACTGAGAAACACTTGGGTGCCTGACGTCGTGTGGTGGAAGAGGTCGGAGATGACAGAGGGTCTCACATGAGTTTAAGTACAGGTAACTCAGCCATTACGATAGATTGATAGAGTAAGAGACAGCAGGTGAAGAGGAGGACGTAGGTTAGATAAGGTCGTAGTCCCAGAAAAGGTCACTCGACCGAGAAGCGTAGTCCACCGGTCTCATAACCTCGAAGTCGAAGTCGTAGTTAGGAAGGAAACTTGTAAGTACAAACGAGAGGAAATCTTATCTGACGAAACTAGAGGACGTCAGGTTCCTTGAGAGTTCTCAGAAGAGGTCGTGGTGTCAAGCTTTCGTAGTTAAGAAGCCACGAGTCGGAAGAAATACCAGGTTGAGAGTGTAGGCATGTGCTGATACCCTTTTTGGTGTCGAAACTGATATACCTGGAAACAGTCGTTTCACTACCGAGACGAAAAAGTATAATGTGGTGGAACGGAATGTCCTGTAATAGTGTCCCGTAACAATGTAGAGTCACAAGGTGAGTAGTACTTGATTCCTTTCGTTTTTATATGGAATGGAAGGGTCATTTTTTCGTTGGGTTTCAACGAAAATTAGGGGGATTACCGAACTTTACTGGGAACTTTTTCCTCTGGAAATAATCATCGATCAGTAGAAACGATGGTATACGTTTCTCTGATGGACTCTTATTTTTTCTGTGTCTATTATATACTCGGTCAGAGTCGTAAGAGGGTAAAGTCTTGGGACTTGGTGTAGTAGCTGTAGAGTCAGTCAAGTCAAGTCAAGTCAGCGAGTCACCACAGATTGAGAAACACTGGGGTACCTGACGTTTTACGGTCCGAAGGGACAGGTAGTGGTTGAGGGCCTCGAACGAGTTTGAGTACAGGTAACTCAGCCACTACGGTCGGTTGGTAGAGTAGGAGACAGCAGTGGAAGAGGACGGAAGTTAGAAAGGGTCGTAGTCCCAGAAGAGGTTACTCAATTAAGAAGTGTAGTCCACCGGTTTCATAACCTCAAAGTCGAAGCCGTAGTAAGGAAGGTTACTTATAAGTCCTGACAAAAGGAAATCCTAACTGACCAAGCTAGAGGAACGTCAGGTTCCCTGAGAGTTTTAGTGACGTCTACCACTGACGTCGGAAAGAGGAACCTTCTTTTCGATACTGCTTAGATCTGTCGTATAATTTTTCGTCTCTGTAATGAAACGGTTGTTTCCAGGCAGATCAGTACGAAGTGGATGGACTTCGAAGATAGTGAACGTTGGAGTTTGGGATTCGGTAGTCGATTCACTTAAAAGTGAATAGAACCCGAGTGGTAACTCCCGTCGTACTAAAGACAAAGTTAAACTGACAGAAATTACGTGTGAGGAGTGTGTAGACAATGTGTGAAGAGACTCGAATTCTTCTCTAATCTGTACAAGTACTTTCTTGTTAGTCGTAATATTTGTACATTCTCTGGTAGAGTGTAAACTGATCTTGCGAATTCACATATTATGTAAAAATAATATTTTAACAAGGAATGATGTTAACACACTCCATCGGTGTTTTCAACAATAACAGGGTTAAAATATCTACATTTCTGTCTATTACATTGACACACTGGGAGCTCCAGAGGGTGTCGATTATTAATCTTGAGTTTAGAATTCTTAGAAACAGATCACGGAAGAATTAATGTGAAGGAAGAAGACCTGACACTTTATTTCATTAAAACGTATAAAAGTAACAAAGGAAGGAAGGACAGTTTACTGGTCTACTGGCAAGTTTTCGTAGTTGTAAAGGAGACGAAGGTGATAGAGAGGTGAAAAAAAAAAGAATTATTGAAAGTATGATTGAAAGAGTGGTAGTTTCAACATAGTTATCAAATAATAAAGAATTTACTACCCGAGACCTTTCAGTCTAGTGGTTCGTATAACTTCTAATATATAATTTTCCCAGTTTAGGTGTGAGTCACTGTTAGGTTCTGTCATGCCCTACCAAAATCCTGTTTCTTAAACACCGTTAAACCTTTATGAAGAACTGTAGGAAGGACCAACTCCAACACGACGTAATCTAATCACAACGACTTTGTTACTGGATACCTATAAGTCTTCAGTGTCTTTAAGGTAAGGCTGTACTTATTCACTCCTATGGGTGTACTGAAGGGACTTATGTTCACTGTTGTGTGACTTGAGATGTGAAACCTTTTGTGCTCGATTCCAGATGTATCTTCATGATTATGATGTGACCCTAAATATAAAGGGAACATTTTGACCTCACTCTTTAGTCAAGAACGTTTGACCGAAGTATTTCCCTAGAACCGTGTAACGGTAATAGAGAAGGTTGAAATCTCAAGTTACTTAACAAGGGTTATGAGGTCACACTCCTGTAAAGTCCGAAGGAAAGAGACCAGTAAAGAAAAGAAACCTACAGTCTTCTTTTGCCTTAAAAAGTGTAGGTACTTGTGTTAAATTAAAATGTCAAGGACCCAGGGTTCACAACTTAATGGACCAGTTTACGAAAAATAAAGAGACACCCGGTTTTTATTATACATTGAATATAAATGTAGAATTAAATTGAACTGATGTGGACTCCCTTTTTCAAAGGAGGTATACTTAGGTCTTGTAAGAAGAAGGTTTAAGGTCCTATAATACCATCTGTGGACGATCTATATAAAAAGTACACCAGGAAGTCAGTAAAAGGAGGACAAGGAGAAAAAGTAGAAGTAGTCTCGATTTTAATTATTTGAGAATGAAACGAGGTCCAAAAAGGGGTTCGTAAAAGTATACAACTCCACAATGGTAGTTAGATTAAAAGTTTGAGGCAAGTGTAAAATGGTTAACAGTTTTGGTGCCGAGGGAAAGTCTTAGTGTGCGACGTTACCCAATAGTACAGAAAGATATACGGAAGTCTGACCTTATCAAGAAGTCAGAAAGTAACTAACTGTATGGAAACTACAAAAACTTTCAATAGTAGGTAATAAAACATCTGACACGGAGGTATTCCCCGTGGCAGAGGACACGTAGATGCCCTTCTTATGGTGTTACGAAGAGTGACGTAAGATAGTCCGTTGTTAAAACTAAATACAGTAGCTATTACTATAAGTCAAACTAGTGAACCAATTTCACCGCAGACGATTCAAAAGGATGACTTTACGATGAGTAAAAGGGGAAACAGAAATCATTCGTAAGACACCCCTCCATAAATAACCTTTCATAGATTCATAGAGTAGTTTAAAAGTAGAATAAGTTAAAAGTAGAAGTGACTCTAGTGATACCCAAATACCGAAATATAAATTATCCAGCATTATGTAAAACAGTAAATAAAAGTACGAGACTAATAGGGGTTAAACCGGATACACTCGGAGAAGTTCCACTGAAGATCCGGGAATACTGTATGGGGGTAATAAGAGACTTATTGACGTATGGAAGATCCTGATTTATGAGGTCCGAATATAACGTGGAGGAGATGAGTTTGGGTCTTTAATCGGTAAAAAGTTTCCTCAAGAGAAGAGACAATCACTTGAGACCAGTAATCTTCGGTTCTATGTCCACGATTCTTACGAGTAACGATGACGTCACAGAGTAAAGGTCGGGTGAAGTCACCTATCTCCATCCCTGTATATGTATCTAGATACGTGTAAATGTAGGGGTACATAATGATATAGATAGATAGATATAATTTAAATTTGTTAGTACTGAAGTGTGGTTATGGAAGTTAAGGTTATACAAGAAAAAGTGTAAAATTGAAAAGGCTGTCACTCTTTGGTGAAGGTAATGAGAGTTAGTCAAGTCAAGTCAGAGAGTCAACACGGACTGAGAAACGCTGGGGCACCTGACGTGGTGCGGTCCGAAGGGACAGGTAGTGGTTAAGGACCTCGAACGAATTTGAGAACAGGTATCTCAGCCACTACGGTAGGTTGGTAGAGTAGGAGACAGCAGGGGAAGAGGAGGACGGAAGTTAGAAAGGGTCGTAGTCCCAGAAAAGTTTACTCAGTCAAGAAGTATAGTCCACCGGTTTCATGTCCTCGAAGTCGAAGTCGTAGTCAGGAAGGTTACTTATAAGTCCTGACTAAAGGAAATCCTAACTGACCAAACTAGAGGAACGTCAGGTTCCCTGAGAGTTTTCAGAAAAAGTTGTGGTGGTAAGTTTTCGTAGTCAAAAAGTCGTGAGTCGAAAGAAACACCAGGTTGAGAGTGTATGTATGGATTGATGACCCTTTTGGTATCGAAACTGATCTACCTGAAAACAACCGTTTCATCATAGAGACGAAAAATTATACGACAGTTCCAAACAGTATCGAAAAGTAGGTTCTTCGTCGTAGAAAATTAAAGTACCGACGTCAGTGGTAGACGTCATTAAAACCTCGGGTTGTTTTATTTCAGAGAGTGACAAAGGTAACAAAGGGGTAAACACACGTTATTTCACTACCCTGTGTCTACGGTATATATATAACTAATGGGAGTTATATAGACGGATGAACTAGTCGGGTGGTATATACTGGTTGGAGAGTGGGAGTGGAGAGAAGGGAAGGGAGAAGTGAGGTGAGTCTAGAGTGTGGGACACGGTCTGGTAAAAGACGTACCTACGAGAGGATGGAACGTACCCAAAACTTTGGGGTCCACTGACGGGGAAGTGTCTGTATGGGAGAGTGAGGTAAACTAGAGACTAAGGTGTTCTGTTCGGTGAGGGACGGTATGATATCACCGAACTTCTCACCGGGTGGTTTTTTTATATATATATATACTTGTGACGTTTAGAGTCCTATATTGTAAAACTTATTCCCAGAAACGTTTACATTGAATCCATTTCTAAAGTTCTACTCCAGTGAGACCTACTCCCTCCCGGAATTCGGGGTTTTGCTCGTAGAAATATTCTCTGTCTTTGTCTTTACTGTCTGTGTGTGTCCTCTCCCCCGGTGCACTTCTGGCTCCGTCTCCGACCTACCTGCCTAGGTGTTCGGTTCCGTACAGTCCCCATACGACTCTCGGTCGTCTTCGTCCCTCTCCATAAACCGTGTCAAAGAGTGAGCCACGGAGGTCTTTCTTTGGTGAGACGACTATGGAACTAAAACTGGAAGGGCAGGAGGTCTTGACATTTTCTTACGTAAAGACTACAAAATTCGGTGGTGCAAATACCGTCAAACATTTTCGTCGGTACCAATTTGATTATGTTTGAAACCATGGTTCTCAATCCTGAACCTACATCGGTAGACCCCAGATGCAAAGTTGGGTGATGTGTGCACCAATAGAAGGAGGGGGACGAACCAGAGATTTTGACTCATTGTCCGAGAGAGACTTGTGCTCGTAGGAGTAGTGGGACTGGTCCTAGGTCGTAGGGACGGTCCGAAGGGAGGACAGATACGGATGAGTGGGGGAATCCAGACTGTAGGACGAGATTCCGTAGTACCGCGGGGAAGGAGACACGACGTCTGTGGATAGAACGAGACGGGGTGTTGTGTCGGACTTCCTGTTTAAAGTCTCTATTTCCTTCTCTTCTCTTGAAGTGATTGTAGAAAGAAATTACATTTACCTAAACCCCCTATTTTTCATTCATGACGAATGAAAACACAGGAAGGAATCTTCTGTTTTATGTGCGTGAACGTTTTTATTTCACCTTCCGTAGTTTTACTACGGGTAAACGACTATACTCCTTTTATGTGTATTACAAGAACCGTCTCTGTCTATCTTTAAGAAAATATTTTATCAATAGAATAAAAGTTGTATCAGTAAGAAGTAAACTAGATTCATTTATACTGTAAAATTTTGTTATTTACGTGAGTATTCAGGGTACATGGCTTGACTCATCAAAAGTGTCTATTTAATGAAGTAGTTCTAATTTTTTTTTTTTTTTTTTCTGTTTCACCGACTTCTAAAAAGAGATGAAATTCGAAGACCCTAACCAAAAAAAAAAAAAAACCGTTGAAGTTGTCTTTCAGGTTCTAGGTCACCACTATATGGTTGTCCTATTTTGTGTTCCAGTAATATTTTGGTATTTATTTCGTACCGGTAGTGTCCTCTAGAATCCAAATACAAATATTAGAGTTTGTTACTTCAGGAATTAATTCTGTGGGAATGTTCAAGCCCAATCATTTTCCGGTAAGACTTTCGGGTCTTTGCTCCTTCTTTTACCTTTTATCTGGAACAAAGGAAGAGTAACAAAGGTTGTCTTGTAAAATCCTTTCGAAACTCAAAATCGACTTTATGTCTCTCTTCTTCTTTTTTTTGAGACTTTGATAAAGGACTTCAAATAAAAATTTTTCAAGATAGACAAGAAGAAATGTAGACAACACTAACCGTAAGGACGTCTATTCAGTCGTAGGTTACGTCCTCCTCTCGTTCCAAATAACCAGGGAGAACAATACATCGTGACTTGATGTATCCTTTAAAATAACGTCTAAACGACGGAGGTTAAAGGGGTCTAACAAATTGTTAAGAGACGAAGACGTTGTATTTTCTGTCCGGTCTTTGGACTCCGGCGGAAAAAGTCAAGGTCTAGCTTGTACTGTAATGTGTGACTGTCGCAAACTGTTAAACCGAACAAGAGACTTTCGCTAGTCTGACGTGTCACTGGTCCTACGTCTCTTTTTTTTCTTTTCAGAAAACACTTCGGTTTAAACATTTTTACATTAAGGGTAATAAGTGACCGTTCAACATTAATGTTAATCACTACTAATTATAATTAGTTTTACTAAACATTCCTACGTTCTCCCTGTATTAAGCAACCCCTTATTGAGTTATTGCATGTGAGACAAGGTAATACAATGTCTCTTTTCTGGACCCTACACTTTAGTACGAAGTGGTCGGATGAACCTGAAAGGTCGAACCGTGAAGAACGGTAAGACATCACGATTTCTTTTACATTCTGATGTTAACAGTTATATTAGTAAAGAGTTCACCTAGATAAGTTGAGAGTAGTCTTTCTTTTCTGTTTTACTCTCTTCTTGTAAAAAGACACAAACTTCACGTAAATTATGGAACCCTCTGTATTACTATGACTTCGGAATTTTAGATATTACAACGGACGTCACAAACTGTTATACTTGCAATCCGACATCTTGTTTAATGTCAATTTTCGGACGTATAAACCAACAGGACGTTGGTCTTCGAGGAGAAATGTTCGTTAAAGTTCTACCATTTTTAGTTATGAGTACTACTCCTGACCAACGTTCCAGGACGATATAAGTGTTTATTTTAAAGTAAAACGGTCCGTTAAAATAACAAATGGAGAGTAAGAGATCTCAAAACTTTTGACCGTGATAATATTTCACATTCATAATATTTGTCTCAGGTGGCATAATATCATGTGTAAAATTTAAAATGGAATTGCATAGTGTATTATATGTAATATCTCCATATTTATAATATGGACAAAATATTATAAAATATTGTACCTAATGACTTTGTATTTTAAGTCAAATATATAAATTATAAATGAGTAAGGAAGTTTGAAGGAAAAAAAAACAAAAACTACTATTTGTAGATTAAGTTGGGAGAGTAGAAATAAGAGTATAAAAGTTGTTTGACTACTGGTGGAAAAATTCTCCATGGTCATAAAGAAGTCCACTTTGACATCATATGAAACATACGTGATATATATAATAAATAATAATTAAAATTGTTAAATTTAATGTCATCGACATATGAGAGACCGTCACTGTCTAAAAGAAAAGAAACCGAGGTTTTAGTGACACCTGTCACTGACATCGTACTTTAATTTTCGACGGACGAGGAACCTTCCTTTCGATATTGTTTGGAGCTTTCGTATAATTTTTCGTCTGTAATGAAACGGTTGTTTACGGGCATATCAGTTTCTATACCACAAAGATCCTTAGTACATGTCTACACTTTCAACCTGGTACTCTTCCGACTGACAACTTCTTGACTACGAAAGCGTAACACCACGACCTCTTCTGAGAACTTTCAGGGAACCTGACAATTCCTCTAGTTTGGTCATTTAGGATTTCCTTTAGTTAGGACTTATAAGTAACCTTCCTGACTACGACTTCGACTTCAAGGTTATGAAACCGGTTGACTACACTTCTCAGTAATCTTTTATCTGGGACTACGGTCCTTTCTGACTCTCGTTTTCCTCTTCCCCTGCCCTCTCCTACTCTACCAATCTATCGTAGTGGTTGAGTTACCTGGACTTAAAGTTGTTTGAGGAACTCTATCACCTCCTGTCTCTTCGGACCGTACGATGTCAGGTACCCCAGGGTTTCTGAGTCTATGTTAAATCGTTGGTTTTTTGTTGTATGAGAGGTCGATGACTTTCAGTAGGTCAGTAAGAGGACTACGTTGAAATACATAAAGTCTCGACAAGATTATACTATTGATGATTGATATACTTCACTTCACTTCACTTCAGCGAGTCAGCACAGGTTGAGAAACACTGGGGCACCTGACATCGGATGGTCCGAAGAGGTAGGTATCCTAAGAGGTCCGTTCTTATGACCTCAGCCAATGGTAAAGGAAGAGGTCCCCTAGAAGGACTGGGTCCCTAACTTGGGCCCAGAGTGCGTAACCTCCGTCTGCGAAATTGGAGACTCGGTGGTCCCTTCGTCGATATACGTCGATACATTTAAATTCAATTTATTTTTCGATAAAGTAATCTAGGTGATAGGTGTAAAGTTCACGAATTTCGGTGTACACCAACCGTTGGTGACGTAACCTGTCACCCCTCTATAAAGGTAGTGACGTCTTTTAACATAACCTGTCACTACGAGATCTTTTGTGAATTAAAAGTCTGGAGGAACTTTTGTTTAAGTTGAGGTAAAATAAGTCTGACTATGAGATACGACTTTCAATGGACGAGTTAAAAGACTCAAACACATCCTAATCATAGTAAATAAAGAATATAGAATTTATCTTAAATGGTCACTTCCGTGATTTCGGAGAATAAAAGAAACAACCTTTCAAAATTAAATACTTACTTCGAAGGAAATAACTGAATCCAGATATTAAAAAATATAGAAGAAACCAGAATATAGAATGAAGACAGAAGGTTAATTAAATAAAGTAGGACCAACAGTTTATATAACTGAAAGTATAGATATCCGAGACATGACTATACAGAGAAAGTAGGGATTATAGACGTTAAACGAAGAAAAAATAAAATAAGTAATTAGATCCATGTCCAATTAGTCAAAATAAATGGGTGTTTTTCTCGGTTGATAACAAAATTAATTAAAATAGGAAAAAAAGTGAAATAAAGTAACTAATTTTAAAAAGAAAAATTAAAGAGAAAAGGGGTAACGATGGTCTCCAAATTAAACGAGAGATGAGAGATGGTAAAATGTCACCCTTGTATTTAGTAACTAAAAATCTTGAATAAAAGGTTAATTCACTTTTATGAAAAAGGGGGAAATGAACGTGTTTAAACTGTCGTTTACACAAAAAGTGAGTGTAACTCGTTAAGAGGTTGAGAGTTTTGTGGTTGAGTCACAAGTGTTTAAGTTAATACTGTAATGGACCTCAGTCGTGTCTGGGGTGTCCAATTACTGAGTCAAGGTGATCCGACGGTGGGGAGTGAAGTCTGTGTTTAGTTAAGGGTCCAATACTGGACATGAATATATGAAAACTGGTTGGTTGATTTTTGACCCCTAAGGGTGTTTGAGAAAGAGTTCACGTTATTAAACGGTCTGACCGAGTGTCTTGAGTCCTTTCCTGAATTGCATGACAATGATCAAATAATTTTTCCGATGTTGAATCCTTGTCGGTTTACCGTTCTAGACATCCTATTCTATACCCCTACCTTACCCACGTACCTCAAAGGTACGGGAACCCCACACGTTGGGAGAACCTTGGAACTACACGAGTGGTTGTACCTACTAAAGGTTTGGTACAGTAAGTCCCAGAAATACCTCCAAAGTATTAAACGGTCCTAACTACTTTGGTGACCGACGACCATTAATTCAATTAGAGATCGGCGACCGGGGAGAGACCTCTATACACTCACCCTTCAAGGTTGGGAGATCAATGGACCAACCAAGGAGGTCGTTAGTCGGTGGAGGACCCCGATAGATCTCTGGAACCGGTTATCAGTAGAGTAACCGTATGTTTCTTTGTAAAAGTAATGAGGTTTCTACGGTACCTAGAATCTACGAGAAAACAGTCCTTGACCCCTGATTGTGACTTATAATATTGTTTTTTTCCGAAGATAGTGGGATGTAAAGTCCTTTAATGTTCCTCGATATACGGTCCTTGATCTCCGTCTTTGGTTTATATAAGACATCTATATGTAGTTTTATATTTGTTTATACATATTTATGTATATATCTGTGTGTGTGGTAACTGTTAGGAATTGATGTACCCAAACTTGAGGTACATAGGTGAATATGTATCTAAAAAAAAAGGGTTATTTATACATGAGGTCGTGATGTATTAGTGTTCAACCAACTTAGACTTCTACGTCTTGTCGTCTATGTCTCCCGATTGACAATTCAATATGAGTTCTGAGGTGATCCTCCTCCCAACTACGAGGTTGGGACTCAACAAGTTCCCAGTTGATGCATATTTATATAGGTCTAAATACCGGGTCATATAGTAAAACCTCTTGTATAATGTATGTAAACTCATCTATATGTTAGCTATTAATAACCCGTAATATGAGATATTATTAGTAGATACAGTTTCGACAAGGATACACCTAATCGAGAAGAAAAAAAAACGATTATAAAACATGTGGCCATTATAGTAAACGATTTTGTTACCACAATTTTAGAGGTCAAACCACCTTAATAAATAAATAGGGAAATTGTGTTTAATTAAAATATAATTGTCTTAATTTTCTGCTTTATATAAAACTTCGAGAGAATAATTTACGTATACATAAATAATAACAATGTATAAGAACTATTTTACTGGATATATGGTATTCCTTTACAAAGATGGAGACCGTTGTAAGACAAGAACTTTAAATAGACAGAACTCGGAAAAAGGAGAAAGGACAAACAGTCTATGTAAAAGGGAGATAAATGAAGTTGGATTGATAGGACTAAGTCTCTTCCGTTACCGTAGGGTGAGATCATGAGAACAGACCTTTTAGGGTACCTGCCTCCTCGGACCATCCGACGTCAGGTACCCCAGCGACTCTCAGCCTGTCCTGATTCGCTGAAGTGAAAGTGAAAAGTGAAAGTACGTAACCTCTTCCTTTACCGTTGGGTGAGGTCGCAAGAACGGACTTCTTAGGGTCCCTGCCCCCTCGGACCATCCGACGGCAGATACCCCACCGTGTCTCAGTCTGTGCTGACTTCGTTGAATCGTCGTCGTCGTCGTTGATAGGACTAACCGTTGGGTGAGGTCACAAGAACGGACCTCTTAGGGTCCCTGTCCCCTCGGACCACCCGACGGCAGATACTCCAGCGTGTCTAAACCTGTGTTGACTTCGCTGAATCGTCGTCGTTGATAGGACTATAAACTTGATTCTCGTAGAAAACGTACATAAAGACCATAAAGTTCATGTGCTGATACATTTGTCGTATATTAAAATAGACCGAACAGTAAATTAGATAAACCGATTAAAGGAGTAAAATTAATCTTATAACTAGGGTTATTATGAATTAAAAAATATACCGACCCAAATGAGAATTAGGATAAAATCTTACAATAGAATGGAAAGAAAAGAAAAAACCTAATGAACTCGTAAAAAAAACCTTCAGATAAAATGAAAGACATCCGTATGTGTGTTTAAACTTCGTAACTCTTTTAACACACACACACAAACACACACACACACACACACACACACACACACACGAAAGGTTGGTATTCACTGAAACCAGAGGTCCCGGTAAACTATTAGACACGTAGAAGCCAATGGTGTTGACTCTACCTTCCTAACGATGACCGTCCATCTCCGGTCCCTACGTTGTTTATGAATAAACCGGTTTTTACAGTTATGATGGTTTCAATTCTTTAGCTCGAGATCCCTATTTAGGAATTTAAAGTTCAGTAGAATATCAATCAATTGTAACATAATAAATTGTTTTCTCTTTGAAACATGATAAAATGTTTTATTTTTGGAACATTGACATATCTTGGAGGGAAATGGTAGTTGGGAGGAAAAGGAAATAAGATATCAACATGTATATAAATGTATCTATATTTGTGTTATTTACGTTAAATATTAAAGGAAATTTGTTGATTTCTTAACAAAAAATTTTCACTTGGTATTAGTAAAAAATTAAATGTTCCAATAAATAGTAAAAATTACAAAAAGTAAGGAAATGATTCTAGTTTAAAAGGAGGACCATAATTAAGGGAAGTCTGACTTTTAAAAAATAAATAATTAAATAAATAAAAACGTGACATTCAAACAACTGTTCGTTGTGACCATGGAAAGAAAATAGATTTTTTTATAAAAATAAAAGGGGATTAACAATTTCTAATAACAACCACCCATATCTTAAGATCCAACTGTCAAAAACAAAAAAGGGAAGTCGTTATATTTGTACGACAAGACGTCAGAAGACCGGGGTTACAGAGATTTGAGTCGAAGATGGTAGTTTAAACCCTTTTATAACTGACAATAAAGAAATTTATGAAAGAAGATGAGGTAACAAAAAGAGTAGATAAAGACCTCGAAGTTTATATGTATTTAATTTGATAAGTTATAATACATTGTCTAGAGACTTTAACAAGTAAAAATACAGTTAGACGACAAAGACTGGAAATGTAATTTATCAATGACAATGAGATGGAACTGTAATGGAATCAAAAAGGAGACAGTTGAGATAAACTGATAATCACGTAGTCCTCATAGAAAAAAAAGTCTATGACATAAAAAGTTTAGATCTTAGAGGTAATTAAGAAATAGGATAAAAAGACGTCTCTAAAAGATAAATATATGACTGAAACTTATATAACATAAATGAAGTATGATCTACCAGTATTACCGACAAAGTTTATAACAGACAATGAAGGTTGTAGACACGGTAGAACCAGAAATCAATGACTAGAAAAGGTCACGGTGATGATGAAGGACAGGAACAATAAACATACAGTACGTTAAAACCTCACATAGGAACTGTAATATTTACGATTCTACATCTGAGACCTAAAACAATAAAAAGAGGGTACTCACAACAAAGAAAACAAAATCGTATGGTCAGAAAACGGAGTTGAACCTTTTCGTTTACAAATGAAAATCTACGTTTGATACGGGACTAAGTTTATAAGATAGAAATCGACTTTACAAAACTTAGACAAGTCATATACACACTTAGTCCATTCGGTCGACACACCTTTTTGTCTTACACCCTTAGACCGAATATCGAGAAAGTGAAGATTCTAAAGGGAATACAGAGACCGACACCAAAGGGGTCTAAATCAAATGACCAAGAGACGACTTCTCCTGATATCTAAAGAAATAGTCGTGGGATACATGGACGTACGGCACAGATCTTAATTTCTAAAATTTTAATTTTTTTATTTTTTATTTTATTTTATTTTATTTTTTGGAGTTGTAAGTTTTTTTGATTTTATTTATTTATTTATTTATTTTTTATTTTCAGTACTTTTGTCGGTTACCGAGGTAAGTTACGGGAAGGAAGTGATACTAGAGACATGATCGGAAAGGAAAGATATAACCTGAAGGGACCACCGAGTCTATCATTTCACAGACGGATGTTACACCCTCTGGGTCCAAGTTTGGGACCCACCCCTTCTAGAGGACCTCTTCCTTTACCGTTGGGTGATGTCATAAGAACGGACCTTTTAGGGTACCTGCCTCCTCGGACCATCCGATGTCAGGTCCTTCAGTGTCAGTCTGTGTTGATTCGCTGAACTTAAGAAGAAGAAGTGAAATGAGATCCCGGGAGTTCGCCGACGAAAAACAAAATATAGGTCTCGAATATCGAAAAAAGGACCATCGTCATAGTTAGTCATATCCTGGTAAGAAACAATAATATATTTCGTTTTCGGAGGAAAGAAAAAGGAAACTACGAATAAAAGTTAAAGTGCTCCGGGACTGGAACTCTCAATGATAATCAAACAGGTTCTTTTATAAAGAAGGAAAATCAGTTGTTTGTTTTCTACAGGGAAGTCACAAAAGTTTCTCATAAACTAAGAAGAGTCAATAAAGGTGTGAACAAACATATACTCGTTTATTGAAAGGGTCTCCTGACTCCCTAGACCTATCCAGAACGACGTAAAACAAGAGGGTAAATTCTGAGTTATCCTAAATCTTTTAATTTTCTAAAACATGAAATCACTATATTAAATTTTTTTTTTTTCATCGAAGTTCTTTCACATAAAGAAACCATTGTACCTTTGTCACGCACGAATCAGTAAGTCAACACAGACTGAGAAACGTTGGGGTGTCTGATATCGGGTGACCCGAGGAGACAAATATCCCAAAAGGTCCGTTCTTATGCTCTAATACATCGATAAGGGAAGAGGTCCCCGAGAAGGTCTGGGTTCCTAACTTGGGCCCAGAGGACGTAATGTCCGTCTAAAAAATGGTAACCTCGGTCTGGTATTTTGTTCTCTACACCCGGGGTTCAGACCGTGGTAGTTTACTGAATGTATAGATGAGGAGACAAGGGACTAGTGATCTTTACAGAGTCAAGTCAAGTCAGTGAGTCAGCACGGGTTTGAGAAACGCTGGAGTACCTGACGTCGTGTGGTCCGAAGGGACAGGTAGTTGGTGACACCCTCGAACGAGTTTGAGTACAGATAGTTCAACCACTATGTTAGGTTGGTAGAGTAGAAGACAGTAGGGAAAGAGGAGGACAGAAGTTAGAAAGGGTCGTAGTGCCAGAAAAGGTCCTTCAGTCAAGAAGCGTAATCCACCGGTTTCATAACCTCAAAGTCGAAGTCGTAGTCAGGAAGGTTACTTATAACTGACTAAAGGAAATACTACCTGACCAACCTAGAGGAACGTCAGGTTCCCTGAGAGTTCTCAGAAGAGGTTGTGGTGTCAAGTTTTCGTAGTTAAGAAGTCGTGAGTCGAACAGATCAAGTAGAGACATTCTGACGTCACTAGAAAATTAGCGTATCCTTTTTTGGAGATGATACACGATTTAGATTCATAGTGTCACAATTTACTTATCAGTAAGAAAGGGTCAAATTTGGTTGTGACTTTATATGACTTGTAATTGTATTAGTCACAAGACACGAAAGTGAGAGTTTTGAATTTAAGTTATGATAAAAGTTTTCCGAACAAATACTACCACCACCAATAGGGTGTTCAAATGTCAACAATAACGAGTTTACAAAACAATAATGACCGTTTGAACATTATTGGGAAAATACTAGGAAATCCCATAGATAAGGTAGATAAGATAAGGTTGAAGATATTAAAGGGATAATAGCCCTTAGGATACCCATTAATTCAGAAAGAACCGTGACGTTCTTGGAGTCCGATTTGGATGAACTTCGGTTGTTCGACGTAATATTTTCTTCGTGGGAAATTTTCAGTTCTGTAGACCATGACACCTCTACTCTTAGTTAACTAAAGTTAGTCAACTAATACTTTACCATCGATGAGTGTAAGTAGAGACGTGAATTCTTGTAAGACTCATTCAATTAGTCGTGATTTTATGTTTACATCTGAGTGCCGATTGTTTAAACTTTTTCTTCAGTGCTGGAGTTGACACTCTTCGAACGAGGAGAGATCCTAAAGTCTCAGTAGATAGGTTGGGTTCAAGGGTTCACGTGTAGGTCGCAGGAAGACTTCCAGACCATCAGTTTCCTTAAGTTTCTGGTTTTCTCTAAAAGGTATACTTTTCACTCTTTCGGTATCGTGTCAGATGACGATAGGTCGTCTTTGTCTTACTCTCGGTGTGTAAGTAAAATTTAGAAGATCTTCGGTGTAAAATTTTTCATTTTATTTTTCTTTTATTTAAAATTATTGGATAAAATGGGGTTAAACAGGTTTTATAATAAAATGATACTTTAGGTGTAATTTTAATTACTTTATGTATAAAATATAAGGAGAATAACACGATTCGGAAGTTTAAGATCTCATATAAAATAGGAATGATAAGTGTGGTCGGGATAAGGTTCGTGAGTCGTCTGTATTCCTCGATCCTCGATGGATAATCTGTCGTGACGGGTTATGAAAAAAGAACGGTGTATGAGTAAAAAGACAAAAGTAGATTACAACGGGTTGATATTTGTGTCTAAGTTCCATTAATTGGTATTGATGATAATACAAGGTTTCTACTCTTAATGAGTTCTTTTCAATACAAAGTACTCATATGACACTACTGTTGACTTATTATATGAGTATTTTGTATTGAAAAATACAAAATACTCATATAAGGTAGCGGTTTTCTTATATATATATGAATATACGTATTCATATATATGGTTGTTTTCTTACTATGAGTCTACACGAGAAAGACATGTTGAAATATTATTTTTTTTTAATTTGTACTCATGTTTACACCGTCTTAAAGTCCGGGTCTTGAGAAGAAAAGGAAATTGTACTCCCTTTGGTGGTCCCGCCGTCAAAGAATACCTAGTTGAAGTTGACACAGTACAGAAATGAACCTTTGTCTGAAGGAGAATGAGTACTGTCTCAGGTATCTGGTACTACCTGATTTTTCCTGTATTCAGTGTCGAAGTTTTTATATCTGAGTGAAAAGAACCCGTGACTGTCTGACGACCTCCCTCTCTTGTCTTCTTTGGAGCCCGAAATAGTTTCACGATAGGAGAGTGACGTGTTTTGGCCAGGGGTCTCTTTGTTGGTCTCTTCCGTTACCGTGGGGTGAGGTCATGAGAACGGACCTTTTAGGGTACCTGTCCCCTCGGACCACCCGACGTCAGGTACCCCAGCGATTCTCGGTCCGTGCTGACTCGCTAAAGTGAAAGTGAAAAGTGAAGGTACGTAACCTCTTCCTTTACCGTTGGGTGAGGTCACAAGAACGGACCTCTTAGGGTCCCTACCCCCTCGGACCACCCGACGGTAGATATCCCAACGTGTCTCAGCCTGTGTTGACTTCGATGAATCGTCGTCGTCTCTTTGTTGGTGGGTTGATTGGAGTATGTTCAACTGTCTTTTAAGTCTAACCACTAGACGCACAGACCAAAACATTGAAAGACAAGTCACAACTTACAGTGTGTTAGTTCGGATGATATGTACATAAAGATGACGTGTCTCAGTATCACCATGAAGGGGTGTAAAAAAGATACATCCAAGAGTTATTATGTATATAATCCGTACTTGTCCGTGTTGACTAAGATTTTACGTCCTTGACGTCGGATCAAGATTTCATCTCCTTGTTCCGGATACCATATCGTCGGAGTGTCTTGTATATGTCGAAAGCTTAATTCCTCATTTTTGTTCAAGACCAAGATCGAGACCCTTTTTGATCGACACACTGGAACTCGTTTAGAGAATTGTAGAGGTACTCGGTTAGAGGAATACACGTTTTACTGACCGTCACCCTCCTAATCTAATAAAGATTCTAGAGAAGGTCAAGATTCTATGAATAAGATTAAGGATGATCTGTTTACTAATATATTATCGTTGGAAAGATTCAAACAGAAGATGAATTTTCTTTTTCCTTACGATGGTGTACAAGAGAAATACCTATGAAATTCCTAACCAGTGTAATGTGACTTATAAAATATCTCTTTTTTTAGTTTAGAGTTCGTCAGGGATGGTATTGTTGTGAAAAAGAGTTATTCGTTCGGAGGATGTGATCATTCGTAGTAAGTTTCGTTATCGTACGAATTTTACTAGGAAAGGAAGTCTTTCAAAGTGAAATCCCTTTGTTTTCACCTTTTACCTATAGATATTGTTCCAACGTACTTATCTCAAAAAAGATGTAAAACTTGATTTCCATTAACTAATGTTACCTTTAAAACCGTATTTTATAGAAGCATAAGATGGTGATAAATTTTGAGTAATTCATGTATATATCGTGGAACAGACTCGGTCCGTTGTAACTTGATTTAACTATCTTGTGAGTAGGGGTACTTGAAGTATCAGGTCACAGAATTTTCTTTAATTTTACTACAAGGAAATTCCTAACTCATTTATTATGTTGGTACAGTTGGCTCATATTTTTTAACTAGAATTTTTCGTCAAGATATTTTTATATCCAGAATTTAAACATAGGATGACAACACATTTTTAACACATTTAGAATTAACACAACTTAACCAAATATCACGAAAAGTCCAGATGATATAGGAAGATGAAAAGACATATAAGTAAGATAAGTAAAAACTCCCAAACTACAACTTTGAGGTTGGTTTCATAATTAAATAGATATATTTTTTACTTACATTACATACACGTCTTGATATACATTGAAACAAGACACAAGAGGTTCAGAGGACATTTATACAATAGTATAAAAGTTTTAATTTTTTTATTTTTTCATGTATTTTTATGTCTAGGAATCGGGTACAAACGGAAAGATGGACATGTTCACTAATTCTCTTGTCTTCACTCACGTGACCGAGAATTTCAGAACCTTTATGTCCCAAGTCAAGTCAACGAGTCAACACAGGCTGAGAGACGTTGCGGTACCTGACGTCGTGTGGTCCGAAGGGACACAAAGGAGTTTTGTATTTCTGACATTTATATATAAAAGACGTGTCGTAATGTAGTCATAAAGGAAAATTCTTAAAGTATCAATAGATAAGAAGGGTACTAGAGGGTTTTCTTTCGGTTCGAGGGGATGTAAATTAAAGGTTGTTAATGGTTGTGTCTATTAGCCATCTTTCGTCCTACGTTGACAAGTATGAGGTAAACGACCGGGAATAGACTTATCCGAAATTCACTAATTGTAAAACGATTTTCCCAGAAAGATACACATACAAAACGGATTTTTTATGAACCTCGAAGGAATTAACAAATTAATACTTAAAGAAAGCCAAGATCATTTCTAATCACTAACAGGTCATAGTGAGGTTGATGATGACACAAAGACGACTTTTTTTACACTTTTCGTTTTAAAGTGTCCTATAAAAGCGTTATTCCTTTACATTCTCTAAGGGAATCATTTTTATGTTTTTGTTCAAGATAAGGCGGAACGTAAGACTTTTATGTTATACAATTTACCTGGTCACTAGTGAGAACGTTTTGTTAAAACCGTAAGGAGTAAAAAGTGTTGATCTTTGGATTTGGTTTCGCGGAGACACCATGTTTGAAACTAATAATACCAGGACCTTTTCTTTTTGTCTACTTCTTTCCGTAGAGACATTGTCTTGTTCCTTTTTTGTGTATTTGGGTATTATCGACTTCTTCTTTTTTATGACATTTGGGTCCTAGTAGGTGGGGCATAGATATCTGGTAGAAAACAATTCTGACGACAGATGGAGACGATTGCTCTCCCCATCCGTCTCGGATTACAGTCTCTTAGTTTGTGTAAACTTTTCTTTTGTCCCCGTCTCTTCTAGTGAAGATATTTTAGCGGTTTACGGTTAAAAATACATCACCAAAGAAAGTTTTATGAGTTAGTGTGGATTATTAACCGTCGTTTGTGTTTTTCCGAGGGTACAGTACGACAACGAAAGTGAAGGGGACCCCATACACCGGTAAACACCGGTCATCGTCGTCGCTCCCTTTTGGGGTCCCCCTGGTCTGTCCAAGAAGGTGGGGGTGGGGAGGACGTAGATGTGGAGAGACGACAATTATATGAAAGCAGACCACACCATCCTTCCCCAGGAATTTTCGTAGTTTCCTTGTAAAAAAGACCCACCTCTCTCTCGATTTTCCTAATAAGACAGTAATTTCTTTTTGTATTTCTGTTCGGTTTTATTAGTTTAAGTTAACTACAAAGGACTTGTGAAAAGTAAATTATTCGAGGAGTTACCATTCTGGTGCAGGGTGAGGATGTTATTCCATACAGAATATTTTGGGGGTGTTTTCTTACTCGTAAGAAAACATATCTTACGAAGGAAATATTGTTAAGACTAAAAACGGTTAAATTTTGACAAAAAAGTAGAAGTGATTCAGTTTTAATTTTGTCTTAATCGACCTCTTAATCGACCAAGATTAGAGTCGTCAATGTCATTATATATAATGAAAGAACAAATGTTTAAGTATTGATATACCTGTCCTGGGAAAAATCCATACAGGTTACTGATTACTCTATCTAATTGAACACTTAAAGTGGTAATTACCCATGACTGATGATGTTCACGTCGTGGTACGGTTGACTGAATGAACTATGGCTAATAATATTGTGTGTCTTACCTGTCCGGAGACTGTCAGTAAAGAAAGGGTTCGTAAATAACTCGTGAATCGTACGTGGCGCGATAAACGACCTTATAGCAGGATTTTTTTCTGTCAAGAGACGGGAGACCATAGATGTCGGATGACCCCCACTACTAGTCTCTCGACTTTTCACTCCTTTTTGCCACCTCATTGACAAAACGACCCCTTAATACAGTGGGTTCTCTATTGACTCCAGTGTAAATCCCCGGCCTTTTCTAAAGGTCCCCTTGTACTACTGACTTGTCTCCGGACCTTCCTCGTCTCTTCAATCGGTCCACTACTACTTGTTGTTTACAAGAAAATTTTTTTTTAGTAAACTGTGTTTTAGTCGAATCCTGATTCCTTGTAAACGTCTGTACACAACGAGGATTCGGTAAATTAGTCCTATTTAAAAGACGTCCTCTTTTCGGAACTCGTATTAAAAGTCTTTTTCTTTAATATCGAAAATCCATCTTATCGTGAGAGCACAAGGTAGTCAGAAACCAGAATAAGATTTATCTGTTTTTCTTTTTAATTTTAATATTTTTTTATTTATGATTCGTAGATCTTGTCAGGATCTTACACGATTTTGTGAGGGTCTGTAAAAAAAAAAAATCTCTCCTTTGTCGTGTGTCAAGGAACTTTATAAAACCCATGGAGATCCGAAGACACAAGCCTCTTCCGTTACCGTTGGTGAGGTCATTAGAACGGACCTTTTAGGGTACCTGCCTCCTCGGACCCCAGTGATTCTCAGCCTGTGCTGACTCACTGAAGTGAGAGTGAAAAGTGAAAGTACGTAACCTCTTCCTTTACCGTTGGATGAGGTCACAAGAACGGACCTCTTAGGGTCCCTACCCCCTCGGACCACCCGACGGTAGATACCCCAGCGTGTCTCAGCCCGTGCTGACTTCGCTGAATCGTCGTCGTCGTCGTCGTTGTCCGAAAACACAACCGAAACTAGAGATGAAGTCCTCAAGACTATACGCTAATGGGTTTTGTTTATTAATCCCTTGGGGAGTGTAACTCCTCTTAATGGATATCACTACTATGTCTCTAGAACTTCGGATTACGGTCATTGAAAACAGACGTCTTTTAGAGAGTTGTTACTTGTGTTCTCGTCATCTTTCGGTGTCGTCGTCTTAAGTTGAGGTACCTTGTGAATGGTTCCTACTCATCCCACTCTTTCAAGTACCAGAGTAAAGTAATAGTGTTTTGAAGACACTCCATCCGTGATGACAATGGAAACAAAATACTTCCTCTTTTATTCAATCCCTTCAATTAATTCCACGGAACTCAGTGTGTGTCGACCAACGACGACCTCACCGTAAATTTGTGTCCGGACGGATTTGCGGTCGATTCCGAAAATTCAGTGACCTACATGAACGAATAACGTAGGTTGTGGTAGTTGGTTTCGATTTCTTATTGTGTCCCCTTTCTTTTCTCTGAGAGGGAGGGGGTCGTCTTGTTCTCAGTTCTACTGTTCCCTATCGTGTCTCGACGATTGTGACGTCTACTTACTGCTAGATTACCTCTTCGTTGACCCCTCTACCCCTTTTCTTCAAGACGGAATCCCACGACTTTATTGAGTCCCAAATTCAACCAATTTTCTTGGACGTCTGTTGTTCACCGTCGTCGTTGCGAAGGCCTAAGTGGAAACTCGTACCTAAGATTACGAGGTAATCGAGAAACTTGTTTGTCTCCAACCCAAAGGAGGAACGGGACTCCATTGACCGTAATCTTACCGTTAAAACTTTTCATTTTTTAAAGGTAAGAAGAAATACATAAGTTGTTACATCAAATTCCTTCTCGTCATTAGGAACGAAAGTAGAAACTCAAAACTTTATTTGGTAGGTGGATACAGTAGTCGAAGGGATTATCGATAATCCCGAAGGGATTATCGAGTCAACCATTTCTTAGGCGGACGTTACGTCCTCTGGACCCAAGTTAGGGACCCAACTCTTCTAGGGGACCTCTTCCCTTTCCGATGGGTGAGGTCATAAGACCGGAGTTCTTAAGGTACCTGATATCAGGTACCCCAGCGTTTCTCAGTCTGTACTGACTCACTGAAAGTGAAAGTGTACAGTAGTCGTCCCCTTAGTTTAAATGACCTAATCGTTATAAAGAGTTCATTTATAAACGGGAAAACAGAATTAAAAACAACTTGACAAACTTTGAGAGAAAAAAATTTATGTGTAGGACGGATTAGTGTAGGAGTTTTATAGTGTCCATTACTAACAAGGTCCTCAGTCGTTTGATTTCGAGTGTCCAGTTTAGCCCCGGGTGACGTACAGAAAACATTTGTTTCAAAAAAACTTTGTGTCGGTACGAGTAAGTAAATGTGACTCAGACACCGACGAAAGAATGATGTGGTCACTTCGACTTTTCAACGTCTCTGAAATTCCTGGTGTTTCGGAGTTCGTAAATCACAGACCGGAAAATATTATTATTTCAAACGACGAGGGACTGGGATGTGGTAACCACTCAGAGGTCTATCTTCTGCAGTAATAAGAAGAGATCTTAGACCGTAGACCTAAGGTGAATTTAGTGAGTAAACAATTAGTTGATTACAAACACTTAGTAGATGATACGTCGTCCGTGTGTCTACTTTTAGTCCAATCTCCGAGTACCTCTTTTTCGTCTATTTTCTGGTGTATTACTACCGAGATTACTTGATCCTCGGACCTCTCTTGCTTCGGATTTTCCGTAGTAGGACTCTCTTAGTCTGTCCAGATTTGAGTCAAGTAATGTCTTCAGTCGTCTCCTAACTTTTCTTCTCCCAATCAAGTCATGAGACGAACCGTTTCAGTCCCCACCGGTGTGTGTTCCTATTGGGTGAGTAGGAAGTTCTTCATCCTCTACTTTCCTTTCCTTTCCTCCTTGGTTTGGTTCTGTTGACACTGAGTACGTTAAGGTCCCTCATATGTCGAATCGGTAAATTTACAAAAACTTTACGATAATTAACGAATTTATTGCTACAGATTTCAGAGACCCAATGTTTTACGAAAGTACTGAAGTGGTTTCTGTGTGTGATCGAATGACGTCTAGAGGTTATAATACTTTCACAAACCCACCAAACCTTCTCTGAACGAACGATCACTCTAGTCCCCACGACAAGTAGAGGTTCGTAGAGCTCAATAATGGTAGTCGAGACGAGGAGTTTAAAATTCCTAATGTGTTACAGTCCACATGTGTCTTGTCTTGTGTCATTTGGAATAGTGATCTCTTCGGTCAGAGTGCACACTCGTCTTTCATTTATGAATGGATTACTTATTCACTAACTACGTCACTAACTGGCACTAACGAGGAAACCGAAAAACTAGTTACCGTGACCGACTTTAATTGTGATACTTGTATGTCTCAGTTTCACTCATGGATCTTCAATTCGAATTAATATCGTTCCGTCGTATTTATTGTCAGAACAAAACAAAAACTAGGTGGATTGTCATTACCTATTTTCGGTGTTGTTACTTTTTAAGAAGTGTTAGATTACTAGTTTATTCTGTGTGACTTAATGAAGTCACACTAATTAAATAATACTTTGTTTGTTATTTGTAAACTAAACGGGCCCATGGACCTGTGTCCGATATCAGTTGTGTTTTTAATTTGTAGACAGGAAATTGTTTACAATTATTTAGATCCAGTTGTAAAAGGGGATTCACTAAAATTTCTCTATAAAATAGAGATATTGAAACTTGAATTTTATAAATTTACTAGTAGGTGACTGGGTTTCTTCTTCTCAATTTTACAAGTGAATAATCGTATTATTTACTTTACCGAAGTAAAAACCTTCCGCGTCGTGTGTTTTCGTTGGAAAATAAGTTGTTTATATGTAACCATAACAAAAGTCATTTCTTTTTAGTGATCCTACAAACCTTTAGAAATGTTTTTTACAATAAACCCCCTAAGAGTTTCGATCATTCCCATTCTTTGTAGATGTTATAGTCTTTTATGTGACAAAATCGAACTACAATATCAATATACTACTTTACATTTGTAACGACCGAATTTTTTCTCTTTTCTAACTACTCAAAGAACCGGGACTGTAGTAATCTAGTAAAAAAAAAAAAAAACCTGATACTATAGACCACATTCACTATTGGTGATAAACTTTTGTATATCTGAACATATGAAAATTTTAGGATTTTACTTTTCTTTTGGGGTGTAGATTTAAATGAAAAAAAGGTGTACCGGTTCCTTAGGTCACAATCTGTAAATGTTCTTTGACGTAAGAAGGAGAGGGATTGCATCGGTTCAAGGTACACATGAACACTATAGTGTCGTACAAGAATGTTTTTAATTAAAGTTTAGTTTTTCTGTCCTATTACTAATGAAAGTCGTCTCCTTGTCTATTCCATTGTCTTCCTGTGACACCGGTTTCGTGTCTATCATACGTTAATCTTTGTTCTTTTTTTTGTATAAAAACTGATATATAACAAAATTAAAAATAGGACTACCTGAAGGTCAAAGGTAATTTCCTCGATACAATTTTTTCGACGGAGACCTTTTCTAGATAATCTTTTTAGTGTTTGAGTCTCTATGAACCTCTTATGTCCTCATCTAAATTTTTTTCCCCACAGTAGTATATTTTAACTAATACACTTGAAAGATGTGCGTCACGAATATACTCGTTGGTCCTTTTTGTTATACGTCTATTTAAGTAGTCTATGAAAAAGAAGACCTCTTTTTTTGGACATAGAAAGACATGTAACACTTCGGTTCTCCCATCCCTCCCACCCTCGTCAATTCAAAATAGGTGTTCTTGTTTGTGGTCCGACCGAAAATTTTTTATTCGGTTTGGGTTTTATAGGGTCTTTTTTTATGAAACATTAATTTTTTTTTTCACAATATATATAAAGGGAGGGGGTAGGTTTAGACCTTAGGAATGGTAGAATAAAATTTGTTGGGTCTCTGACGTTCGAAGATAGACAAACCTATCTTCTCTTAAATATATTTACAAAACAAGTTCGGGTTTTCCCCCTCTCTCAAATTTATATGTCACGTACTTTCTACGTACGGGTTGAAGTTTTGTCAAATCACGTGTCTTCTCCTTTTTATTAGATTGGAAGACAATCAGTAAGAGTCGCCAGAAATTCGAATTTATAGAACGGTAAACGTTGTAGTAAAAGTACTGGGGGTTGAAATTTCTCTAATTGACTTTAAAGTATTGACGGAGTGAGACCGCCAAGAAACCACCCCCTCTTGGTCTCCCAGTTCCTTGTTCTGCCTGTGTTTTTAGATAAAACGTGAGAAGGAAACGTGAACTCTTTCTTTTCGCCCCGGCTTGGTAGACATATTATGATTTGGTTTAGAGAAATTAAGGTCAGTCGAAAATAGTAAGTCAGTGACTCAGACACACACCTTTTTAAGTCCGATTAAGGGGGGATCGTTGTCGGAGTCGGATAGTCTTCTGACCTACGAGGCACGTCGACGGTCGGTCTCTCTTATTGAGATTCATCCAGTCCGGACATAAAGATTTTTACGATGCCAGATCATTGGGGTGACAGGGCAGACAGACGGGACGGGGCATTATTGGAGTTAACGAACCACTGTGTTACTGTATGATGGGACAATCTCTCGTTAGTGTAGTACGATGTAATAAGACGAGGCTCGGACTGACGACCCACTTCCTGGGAGCCTCCCCTGTCGTAATTAGTCCGTTGGTAAGTGCAGGTGGGCGTGAAGTCACCGCTTTACCCCTGACGTAATTACTGGTCGACAAACTTGATTGTGTTTGTTTTAGTACAGAAGGTGGGACAACCCACGTGTCTTGTGCGGTAAGACTCGGCCGTCCAAGGCGAGGAACTGCTTTCGCTTCTCCATGTAATTTTGGCCGAGGCTGGTGCGGTCGAGGCCGTGGGGGTCTCATTTATATAAATTTAATAGACTGTCCGCGCCGAGGTTTTCGACTAACTTATACGTGCCGAAAGGGCCGGTGGCTAAAGGGGGATTAGGTGTAATTTTTCCCTTTGCGTCCGGGCCCCTTTCGTTATGCATCCGCGCAAAATGGGTCCTCCGGTTTTCGACCCCCCGACTTGATTTTAACTGAAGAGAAGCCCGTCTCTTTGTTTCGCCCCGCTCCTCATTAACACGCCGCACTTGTGTTTATGTTTATGTCGTACTTACGGCACCTCCTCGCGACTTTTGTTTATTCTCATTTGTAGGGGTCGGAGGGCTGGTTAGTCGAGGAGGGTGGGCGAGAAACACCCCGACCTCAGTGTGTGTTCCGTTAGAGATTCGCGGTCTCTGTTCCCTCCCTTCACTTGCACCGGAAGCGGAGGGGTGGTGACGCCACGGGACTGAAGGGTGCCCGAATGATTGTCTTCCGACAAACCGACGCTCTGGCGGTTCCGAGGCCGTTCCAAATGTGCCCCCGGTCGTTGTTTTTAGTCTTGGGATGACGTCAACGGGTTAAGATTCTACGCTAAAAAGCGTAAATTAACTGGGATAAAGTGGACTTGACATTGAAAATTGAGGAGAGGTGCACTTACGTGTTTTTGGCTCGTTTGTTTTTGAGACACACCTACGTCTCTATGCCCCACTAACCGTTGTCGACGAACCCCGATAACCTCCTTTATGGCACATAACTGACCCTCGTGCGACTATAAACGTACGTACTAAGTAGACGTAAAAATTCCCAAGTATCGAAGCAAATTACTTGTATGTTATAGGGGGGTGGGAGGGTGTGTTTACCTATTAGGTCGGAAGTTAATACGTCTTGGGTCGTTCAGAATCTGCACATTAGGTAGTCCTAAACTAAATGTTTGTCTTTTTAAGGACTGAGGTAAACGGGACCAAACTTGACCCAAACTATTGAATCAATACTGACAGAAGAAGTGAGACACCGTGTGTAGTGTGTCAATAAGAACCTCTCCACGTCCGCGACTGCGTTGGTACTTGGTGATTAATGTTCGACGACTGTAAGACGAACAGATACGTCGAAACTTCAAGATTTCAGACAAAAAGAGAGACTACCCGAACGAGTCAACGTAAGAGGAAGGGAGTAACGAGGGGCGGGGGGTAGTAGGGGAGAAAGGAAGAGATGTGACCTTCGGAAAGACGTGCACGACATCCTGATGGACCTCGTTTAGAGATTCTCCCTAGTCGAAGAGGTTGGACGAAAGAAACGTAAGGGAGGGACGAGAGGTGCGTGTCTCTAGATGTCAAAGGTTCATGTCATTAGTCCAGGGGTGGGTCGGGGTGGGCGTCCTTACGCGGTTGTCGACCGGTTTGTATTAGGTTGTGTGTCTCGGCGGAAACATCTTTATCATTGTTTGTCACCTTCCCGGTCTGTCCGCAGGGTCTTCTCGAGGGGTACTGTTGACCCTTTCGTGGAGTGGGGGTCAAAACTCGACCCGAACCTCGTGGTCTCGGGTGCGTCACCTTAGATTTTCTTCGGAGTCCACGGAGGGGGTTGGAGTGGTCTCCGACAAGGCTCCCGTGGGCGCAGAGGTCTACCGTTCCATCTACGTCCGAAAGAGATACACCTCGTACTGACGAGACGGTGTACGGTGTGCGGGAGCTTTACGCTGTAGTACTAGGGTTTAGAGTACTTGTCGTAGGCGTGGACTTAGATTGGTCGATGGAACTCTCGACCATCCTGGTGGAGAAGGGATGTTTTCCTAAAGAAAAAAATTAATGTCCGACTAGGCCCTTAAGTCTTTGTGCATTTATATTCTAACGTAAGTAGAGGTAACACGCGAATCGTAGACTTCGGACACCATCGGTCGACCAGAGTTTCAGTAGACCCTATGTAAATAAAACTAATTTAACTAGTCTAAAGATAAATGACCTATCTTAAAAAGTAGTATGACTTATGTCGACACAAATGTCCCCTAGACAGCTTCTTCTTCGTTTGTTTTGGGATGTCAGTCAGGCTCGCTTCGTGTCTCGTAAGTCTTGAAGTTCCTCAATTTCGACTCCTCCCAACGAAAGTGTAATTGTTCTTTTAAGACGTACGTCGACGAAACCGGTACGAGAGATCGATCAGTCCTTTACCCACAACTCGACTTCGACTTTTATGTTCGACGTTAGTTCGGGCTAGGTCGGTTCACTGTCTGAAGGACACATTTGACCAGTCTTTAGCGGGAGAAAAGTACAGAGATGTACGTACGTGTACGTAAATTTAGGTACGACGTTCCGACTAGAAGAGGGACCCCTGTGACCATGTCAGTGGATCGGGTAGTCAAAGAAGGAACTGTCGTGGCCCCTGTAGGTCTGATGTTAAATGTCAAGAAGGTGGGTATCTAGACCCAATATTTAATACGGAAGGAGGGATCTTACGCTTACGTCCCGGTCGCCGTCTGTTAGCTTGCCGTAAGGCGGAGAGGAGAAAGAAGAGTCCGCGAGGGAGCGAGACGGAAAGAGGTTGAGACGGAGTAGCCGTCCGTCCGTCCGTCTGTGTAGTCTCTGGTCCAAATAGGTAGAAGTCGAGGTGAGAGTTCATTTTACGGTGGTGTAGAGCGGTACCCAGGAAGGAGGGTCTGATTAGGGACCCTCGTCGGGCTCGACCCACGCGGCACCCCTTCTGGTCACCCGTAACCTGCCTAGTTTAAGGATTGAAGAGGACGGGGCCAGGAACCGCAAGAAAGATAGGTAGGGTGGGGTCCAGAAGAGAGCGTAGTGGGACAGGAGGCTCAGGGGAGCGGACGCTCCCCTGGGGCCGGTCTCGAGGTGGTCGTCCAGGAAGAAGACGCGACGCATCTGGCTACTACGGCCCAAGGGCCCGCGGTACTTCTTCGGCTTCGGCCCTCTGTCGTTCTCGTCGAGTCCATTGGTCCTCTTCGAACCGCACGGGCGTCGCTACGTCGGGACCTCGACACTCCTTTCTGCCAGACCGAAGTCTTATTTTTTTTTTTCTCTTTCTTTCTTTGTGTTTTGTCGCGTCGAGTCGCGGACGCCCCCACCCTTTTTGTCTGTGTTTGGTCTTTTTTTTTTTTTTCGTTCTCAATTTTAGTTTAAAGTTTTTTATATATATTATGTATCTAGTCTCATGAAGTACGCTGAAAATAAAGACTACAAAGAGCCCAATAACCGGAGGGGCGGGGGAGGTTTTAGAGAGGACAGGGGCTTGCGATGACAGGTACTCACGGCTCAGTGTTTCCGAAAACGAGGTTTCACGATCGTCTGGGTCGTAGTGTACTCTTCGGTGTACTGTTGACCTCAGCCGACGACTACACCAGTTGACACAACGGCTCCGTCCCCCTCATCCTCCCTCTGTCTCGAATTCACTCTGTACGGGGAGAACACGAGGTCCTTCTTTAAAGGAATTTTCTTGTTACTCTTTTTTTCCGTAGAGACTTCTTTACGACCACTTACGTGGGCCTGAACGTCTGTACGTGTGAATGTATCGGATCTCTGTGGCACCCACGAACCTCTGTAAAACTCCTACGACATGGAGTTTGTGTTCGACCTACCGTCGTTATAATAAAGGTCAAACATAATCAGTTTCGAACTAAGGTGAATTCACCTAAGGACTTTTCGTGTGCGGTACAGAAGTATCGTACTAGTCCGAACCTTTTGGTTAAGATAATAGAGAGGGACGTTAGACGTAGACTTGGACGTAAGACTTATTAAATAAAAATCTGATTATTCTACGACCGGTTCTGGCGAGGCAAAGAACAACCCGTCCACCGCGTCCGTTATAAGTGGGTTCACCCTTTTCGAACGGGGAAACATCCCTCTTCTCAGCCAAAAGTAATAAAAGGTTTTTACGTGAAAGAGTAAATTTCCGCATGTTTGTGTATTACTTCAAGAGGACGTTCATTCGTAATTTTTGTTCGTTTTACAAAGACGAAGCGACTTGACTGTTCGGAGTATGGAAGGGACACCGTAGAGTCCGACCGCCTACCACCACTATAAAAAGACTACTACGAGCACCGACGTTGATCTGGGGAATTCGGTACACCTATAACGATGAGGAGCCGTCCCACTTTCGCTTTTTGACGAAAGGTCTCGCAGAGAGACTTCTCCACGACACGACGGGTCCATGTGACATGGTCAATATAATTCCGTCCATCCTCTCTCTACCGGAGTCCCGGAACAGCTTAGGTAGTCAGTAGGGTCTTAATTTATGCGACGGATATACGTCGTAGGAGGGGTGTCACACTTTCCATACGGAGAAATCTTTTAAGTTCGTACGGTCGATTGATCTTGCTCTCGTAGTCATTTGTCCACCGTCCTTAACAGATGTTGAACAGAATGAGTTGACATCCATAGTTCCACTCGCCGGGAAGTAAGTAAGTTCACGTATAATATTCGAAGGTCCACACAAACACAGTTCCTAACAGGACCTGTGGCCCCTCTTCTGTCCGTTCCAGAGACGGTAGGATCTCGAGTACCGGGTCATTGTCGTACACAGAAAAATGGAAGCTCCAGTTGGTAGAGGGTTAGACCTATGAGGTTTCTGTAGATTCCTTCTTTCGGGCACCCAAAAGTACGGAAAGGCCGGTAGTTGGACATACTTGAGACCTCAAGATACCTAAGAAAGGAATGTTTAATGCGAACTTAAATTCCACAGGAGAGGTCAAGAGGTAAGGTCTCAGATGCGAGTGCGTGAGTGTGGACGTGTCAAGTGTAAGAAGAGACAACGGAGAAAGAAACAAGATCAGGTAACCCGTTGACCGGTGATTTGTTTGGAATTATTTGGTGGTGCAAGACCTATAGGTCTGGGAGAAGAGGTACACCAGACCCGTTTGGACAGGTTTTGACTCCTACCGACGAATAGAGAAGTCCACATATACGATGGTCAGTTTTGTGGGATATAGACTGCCATGTAGTAGATACAGTCATCTGACGCGATAAGGACTCGGAGACTTCTGTAGTAGGTAACTTAGTCCTTTTTTTATCATTAAAACCGAATAAAAACACTCATTGATCCGGATCTCGTGTCGTTCCTTTGGTTTCTGTGTCCTCCGTGACGGGGACGGGAGTCTGTTACACATTAGATATGTTGGACACGAGAGAACCGTGATTGGTACATGATAGAACTTAACGAGAGAGAAGTTTCAAATAAATAACATTATTATTATTTGTCCAGATTTAGACGGATGGTTTACTTACAACCCATTTGTCACGGGTTCTTCCAGATTCTTCCCTTTCTGTTTAAGATGGATTTATAGACGGTTCTAGGGGTTTCTTGGGACTCTAGACGTCACTCGATACTTTGTAGACCGGTCCCATCCCCCGTTCCGAACCCGGTATTGTTATTATCATTGTCCTCCTCGTTTTGTGATCGGGAAGTAAATACGGTCCCAGAGGAGATTCGTAAAGTGTAGGGACTTGTGTCAATTAGGATACTCCCTGAATCACGAAATTATTGGAGAAAGGTTACCATGTTTTCATGGGTACTCTCCAATTTATTCGACGGGTTCCGACGTGTCGTTTATTCACGATTGTCTACCTATGTAGACCGGAGATTCTTGGTGAAAAATTGACGGTACGACATGTAGGAACCTCGACCTTTGGTCTTTCCACTCCCTGTGTGTTAGGACTGACTCCACGTACTCCCCTAGTTATGTCAAGTTCGTCTCCCGTTCCAAACATCTTCGGTCTGTTCTCGTCCCTCTCGGTATAATGTTCCGATTCCGTAAAATGAGAATAGGATTTTTCGTGCACTGAAAAGGTAGTAACAAGGTTTAATATCCTTCTGAAAAGACCACCAAGTCACTATTTCTTAGACGGACGTTACATCCCCTACCTCAAGTTAGGGACCCAACCCTTCTAGGGGATCTCTTCCCGTACTGCTGGGTGAGGTCATAAGAACGGACCTCTTAGGGAACCTGTCTCTTCGGACCACCCGAGATCAGGTGTCCCAGCGTTTCTCAGTCTGTACTGACTTCACTGAATCGTGTGTATCGATTTTTAATTATCTCCCACCTCCTTTCTGACCTATATTCCTCTGACTGGTTATCCGAGGACGGTATCGGACTGATGTTCCCAGGTAACGGACTTGCGTCGTCACCGTCCTCTTTTTGGATCTACCCAAGATCTCCGAAATACTTTTTTCTTTATTGTAATGACTCCACAAGAATCCCTTTCCCTTTTTACTATCGTTTCAACTGACGTACAAAGAAATTTGGACCTATTTAATTAGTTCGTCAAGGGACTCGAGTCTTTGACTAGAGGAGGTAGGAACAAAAAGACTCGTGTTATGAACTATGTAAAAAATTTTTATGACTTACTTAGTCAATTCATTTACCTCCATCTTTACCCTTTTTATTTCCACTATGATGTGTCTTCTTTTTTGATGTCTTTTAAATTGTAAAGTATCCTATAGGTTCCCCGTTCCAGGTAGTACTTTAATCTATGTATCTTTATCGTAGACGAAAGAGAGAGGTGGTGACCGGGTCTAAAAGCTACTATGGACGAAAGTGGGTAGTACGTGGAATTCCGAGGAGAAGTCCGACCAAAACTAGTCTACGCGGCTAAGGAGGGACGAGGTCGGTACAGTTAGAAACGAGTAGTGGGCGTGTGGGTAGAATAGGTCCAGATCGAGGATTAAATTTGTGACGTGAATAATGTGGTTCCGTCATTTTAGGCATTGGTCGGTATGAAATGGTAAGAAAATAAAAAACTATGTGTCTTTTCACCCCTTTGGTGTGTTCAAATAGTGGGAAACGTATGTTAGAATCGATTGGTCTTAGGATTTAATTGTTTACATGGAGTAAAGAATTCATCGATTACTTCCAATTATACTGTATGACGAAGACCGAGACCTTCATTTTTCCCCATAATAACGGAGTATAATATCGACCACTTTTTTTCACAATTATTAGAAAGAGTAGACGTCATTTCTTAACCCGAAAATTATGGGTCTATATAAAATCATTTTCCGATCATATAGTAGAGATTCACCTCAAGTTCTCGTTACAATCTATTGATCCCGTAAAGTTCTCGGATGAATATGATCTCTGGTTCTTTTTTTTTTTATGTCACTTTCGGTTTAAATAAGGATGTAACAACTTCATTTTTTCTTTTTTTACGTTTAAATACAACCTTTATAATAATATAACGAAATTTAATTAAGGTCACTAATTAGAAATTTATAATTCTATCTTTGAACCTAGGCCTTTTATTTACTAAGACTCATTTACCCATTACATTATACACTTGTTCCAGTGACAAAACAAGTCACTGTGAGTGTGGTTGTACAATACACCTGGAAGAAACCATTCTGTCATATACTTCGTTCTACCCTCTTCTTTTACTTGCTCCGTGGTAGATCCAGACGTTTCTCGAATACTCTGGGAGTGGGTCCTTCTGTGAAGAGAGGCAAACTGTTTTCCTTGGATGACGAAAACTGTTGTCGTTTATCTCCCCCTTTCACCTTCGTCACTGTCTAAAATGAAAGAACCCGAGGTTTTAGTGACGTCTACCACTGACTTCGGTATTTTAATTTTCTGTGAACGAGGAACCTTCTTTTAGATACTGTTTGGATCCGTCGTATAATTTTTCGTCTCTGTAGTGAAACGGTTGTTTCCAGGTACATTCAGTTTCGATACCAGAAAGGTCGTGTACTCTCAACCAGGCATTTCTTCGGACTCGAGGTCTATTGACTCTGAAAGTTTGACACCACGACCTCTTCTAAGAACTCTCTGGGAACTTATCGTTCCCCTAGTTTGGTCAGTTAGGATTTCCTTTAGTTGGGACTTACAAGTAATCTTCCTGAGAAAGACTTCGAGGTTATGAAACCGGTGAACTACGTTTCTCGACTGAGTGACCTTTTCTGGAACTACGATCCTTTCTAACTTCCGTTCCCTCTTCTCTCACCGTCTCCTACTCGACCAATCTGTCGTAGTGACTGAGTTACCTGTACTTAAACCCGTTTGAGGTCCTCTATCGTCTCCTGTCCCTTCGGACCGTACGATGTCAGGTCATCGACGTTTCTCAGTCTATTTTGAATCGCTGACTTGTTGTTGTTTCTCATCGTCTCCAGTCAAAACAAACAACAACAACAAAAAAAAAATTACTTATACCGAAGAACTTTCATTGAGTTGTGTAATCCGGTGTGATGTCATAATGGTATTTTCTCGCTCGAACCTACTATGTTTGGAGTTACTCACACTGAGAAAAAATTCAAAGAATTATTCTTACGATACGAAACAGAGACGTTGTAGAGGACTCTCTATGACTACTACTCTCACATCTCTTTTCTTCCTAGAGAGATCCGAGTAAGTGATCCAAAGGTCTCCTGAATTTTAACGTACGGTACAAAAGATTGAAGGGGTTTTACCTACCTATGACTTAATTCTAATCGAGAAGTATTTCGTCTTACTGTTTTACTGATTATCAACCGACGACCGTCGCGGGACCAAAGGGGAGAGAAGAGTGGATCCTAATACTGGGGCTATGTAAAATGTCCCCGGTTTACCGTTAAAATTCCACCTTTCTGACACAAACAAGTGGACACTCACCAAACTGGAATCTGAAGCGTCTCGTGACAGTCCTTCAGTCAAAAAGGTACGAGAAATGTCATTTGTTTCTGTCACACCGACTCCAGGTTTACAATGTCTTCCAGTCCCTGGTTTGACGGAGTTTCTGTTTCTCTGGCGAAGGTCTTTAACTTTGTGTTTTATCTACACTCTCGGTAGTTGTAAGGTTTGACACGAGGACAGGTCACAAACCAAGTTTGTTACACTGTGTATGGGTCGCAGCTTCGTATTATCTTTATCTTAGTATTTTGGGGTCCACAACGTTTCGTGGAATTTCCAGTAGAGCAGGTTGACGTTTAAACTTAACACTTGCCACGGGAAATTTTATAGAGGAGGTACGTTGTGGAGGTCGCTGACTTTTACCTCATGGGGTCCTCCGTCTTTGGGTAAGGTAGAAAACTTCTTGACTCGGTTTTCCAGACCACGGAGCGACCTCGAAGATAAATGGTCGGGAGTTAAATCTTCGAATCCACGAGTTCAAATCCCACGAAAAGTGTACCTACAGAGACTTTATAATCTCCCTTAGACAGTAATGGGTACCCGAAAGGACAACCGAGTCACGATTTCTTAGGTGGACGGTTTCGTCCTCTGTACCCAAGATAGGGACTGAGACCTTCTAAGAGACCTCCTCCTTTACCGTTGGGTGAGGTCATAAGAACGGACCCTTTACGGTTCCTGTCTCTACGAACCATCCGATGTCAGGTACCCCAGTGTCTTCTCGACCTGTGTCGAATGTCTGATTTATTGTTGTTAGTAGTGGTGAGTCTACCAAGAAGAGATGTAGATTATACACGTTGAAGGAATCAGTGATTCGACACTGTAGATGAGGTAAGTTGTAGGGTAAAAGGTCAGAGCCTTAAGTACGGTCAAATACGCACCGGGAAGTTTTCTACACAGAGTACTTGTGGTCCAGGGTATGTCTCACTTGGTGTGTCTCACTTGTCACGATAGGGGAGGTAGGGAGGTTCTCCGGTCTAGTGTTAGTCGCGTCGTGGTAGACGGAAACCAGAGGTTCACCCGTGTAGTGTAACCACTGAGTAGTCCGAGTGGACGTGGCAACAAGTATGTGCAAGGTTCACTTAGTAACCTGTCGTCGAAATACGTTGGTATACTGGTAAAAACAAAACGAAAACTCGTCTAAGATACCATTGTTTTTCCTTTCCTCATCGTCCTTTGTAATTACGTAAACACTTATATGTATGACAGAGAAGGTACCCTTCTATTTTAGGGGTGTTCCGCTACTCATGTGGAAGACAAAAAAAGGATATAGTGTTGTCTTGACGTATTTTACTTTATGGAGACTACTACGTCTTATCGGACCGGGTCCTCCTTCTGGTGAGCTGTACTTCAGTTTTCGAGTCAAGACCACCGGTAAGACGGTGGTAGAAAAATAAACGATAGTGTCCGTTCGGTAAGTACAGAATAAAGAAGTCGACGTTTCGCTTTAGAAGTCGTTATACGTGGAACTCGACGGGTCGTGAAGTTGTCAAATATACCTTAAAAGTGAAGATTTTACACAAGAAATTGTGTTACCATATTTATTTTATAATTGAGAACCGATTTCGAAGGATTCTCAGTCTGTGTTGAATCGCTGACTTGTTGTTCGTTTGTTGTTGCAAAGGGTTTCTGAAAGGAACTGTAATCTATTCCAAATGTAAGTCGACAGAGTTTTGTTGACTTACCGTGTAAGTGTTTAGTCTTTCAAGGATACAGGTCCCAACAAACATTTTCTACGACGGTTAATCTATTTAATCCACTCAGACTGACCCCCAGGACCTTAGAAATGGGAGCCTACTTTATTGTCAAAACTTATCCACTTGGTTAATGACTCTAAGAGCCCCCATTCCTTACTTTATTTACAGTACTACACGATAGTAACGAAAGGGTATTAGGTTTACAGAAGACCTTTACAGAAATTAATTGATGTGTCTCTCTTGGAAATCCAACTTTTCTAGATCAAAGAAAGTGTAAAAAATTGATCTTGGTACTGTTGTCTCACCGGACTACCGTTAGTCGTCAAGTGTGCTGCCCTTGTGATAAGTGTAAGAGTCAGTCTGCCCTTCCTTACTACCGTATACCAGTAATTGTCTTATGGGCGAGTGCCACTCTAGAACGCAATGCCCTTTTAAGTGAGGTGCTGCTCTAGGATTCCGTATAAGGTTGGATGCACTGCTATTGAACTGTCTGGTGTTATCAAGTAGAAGATTCATAGAATCATCTGATGTGTCAAAAAGAGAATTTCTTTGATTTTTATTTTCAACCGTTCTATCCGTACTAAAAGAGTTTTAGTCTCGGGTCACACCCCGGTCGGAAAGAGAGACGAGCAGGAAGTGACAAGACTCAAGTCATAGTAGAAGATGTTTTTTCCTCCTGAAACTCACAGGTCCGAGATTATTAGAGACGAATACACAGTGTTCGAAAAAAAAGAAAAATTCCAGAAGACAAGAGTTCTATATTTGGTAGGTGGATAGATACTAGAACCTGTAGGTGTTCAGTGAGTACGTACGTAGGTGCGATTCAGTGAAGTCAACATAGACTGAGACACACTAAGACACCTGACATCGGGTGGTCCGAGGAGACAGGTACCCCAAGAGGTCCTTTCTTATGGTCTCACCCAACGACACGGGAGGAGGTTCCCTAGAAGGACTGGTCCGTAACTTGGGTTCAGAGAACACAGAGGACGTGACCGTCCCCCCAAGAAATGGTGATCGCGGTGGACCCTTCGGGGGTGCTCAGTAAGACAGAGGATGAAAGAGAGTAAGAGTCTTCGGAGTACCGTCTCGGGGACCACGTCACTATGACAGAGACAGAGTTGGGGGACAGACCCTCAGTCCGTCTCTTAAGAGATCGAGTCGGACCCAGACTCATCGTTCCCAGTACGCCGGTGGGTCTGTCGGACTGTTCTTCGACTCGGATACGTGACGTGCACATAAGGTCTGTGTGTGTCGTGACCCTTCTCTCTGACTACGAAAGACCATGGACGTTTCATATCGATCCATCGGTTAACAATGTATTAATTCACGGATTACCATGAACTACACCTGTCTTCAACATTTGTAATCGAAGGACAGTGGGTATATTATTCTCTAAGATTTTACGTTAATCGTGTTTACTGCTACAGAGGTAAGTTCAGTACTCCGTCTGAAAATCTCCTTTGAAATTTTATTAACTTTGCCGGTACAAATCCTACGGTTCACGTATGTCTATCAAGTAACCGACAATTCTGTCACGTTGAAAGAGTTCGTCAGCTACGTCCGTATGAAGACTTTAGTTCAATCTAACACGTAGAGTACCCGTCGTCCCGAGTGGACGTGGGAAACGATGTCCAAGGGGTTCTAGTCATGACAACACAATGCCACGGATGTCCTTACGCACCTATACCTTCCTCCATTCTCACGACCCTTACGTCAAAGGTTTGCGTGTCAAATATCTAAGTTACCCATTCCAGTCTTTGTGCCCGAAAGAAAACAAAATCTAAAAAAATTTTACACCTGGTGAAAAATTTCAGAATTAAACAATATTATTACGAAGACAAAATACCCCCCAAAAAAACCGGAACTCCGTACACACTGGAATCGAGGGACTGGTCCCTAGTTTGGGTATGAGAGATGTGATCTTCCACTTCAGAATTGGTCTTCTGGTGGTCCCTTCAGGGACCCGAAAGAATTTTTAAAGACCTTGTACTCTAAGACACACTGAAATTCACTTGACACCGAGTCACTACTTGAAAAAGAAGTACTTTTATTGACTCGAATAGAATTTGTGACCAAGAACTGTGAGAGAAAATTCATATGTGTGTGTACAAAACACACGTCTACCCATAATTGACATATGGATAATTACAATAGTATTTTAATCCATTGACTACGTTAATGTGTTCATGTATTTTAATATGTTTATCCATCTTCTCTAGTAATTGTGTCTAGTGAGTGAATTTAAATTATACAACCGAGATTGAAAACTAGGAACTCTAAACTTTCTGTTTATAAAGAATAATGACTCCTATACGGTTTCTTATAAAAACATTTCTTAGATTTCTTTTTTTAATCCATTAATAGAATTTCACGATTGTATCTGTATTTATATCGGAGATAATTATCATGAAACTTTCCTCTTTGAATAAACACGTTCATATGATTTTTTCTGTTTCCGTTAGAATGGTGAAGTTTCACTGACTCCAACATTGATCGGTATAGATAGTCTTTCTAATAGACTACATCACTGATAACACTTTGTAGCCTTTTTCTTATTAAGATTATTATGCTTGTGAATTAATAAAGAATTATGTACGATCCGTCACGAGACTCGTAAAGTGTAAATTAAGAGTGTTCCTCTTGATACTCAGTCCGTAATAGACATAGAGGTAAAATGTCTACTTCTTTGAAGTCATTGACTTACAATTCATGAAACTGGTTCCGGTGTGGCGTTCATTCACCGTCTCGGTCCGACGTTTAAGTCCGTCCACCCGAGGGTTCAAGACCGTGATCTGAGGTAGTGAGACGGAACGTGGAGAAAGGAAGAAAGAGGGGAGAGGGTGGTCTGGGGTCTGTGGTTTTATGGGTGACTTCCGACTGAGACGAGAACCCTGACGGGTTGAGAAGAGCAATAGTACTTGTGTTGTCGTTGTAAGTTCCTGCTTTTGTGTTACGCAGATTATGGTGCAAATGGATCACTCTTTATGAATTTACCGTATGGTATCAAAATTCGTTGCGACTTCGTCCCGTGGTTTCAACTGTCGAAACAAGTATTACTGTCTCTGTCACTCATCTTTTTGGACGCCTACATACTTAACTGTACCCCTCGACTCTGGACCGACCCTCAGTAGCTCTCGGTCGATCTACCCTTATCTACTCTTCTACTCTATTATTTGGGTTAACTTATTAGTATGGCTACTGTCGGTCATACATGACCCGTAGTTCAAAAGATGTCCTCGAAGTCTTGGTGAATCAGATTAAAAATGTTGTTAGACGTTTAGGTGATAATAAAAATGAAATATTTACTTCTTTACCTCTGAGTGTCTCTACTTCATTGAAAGAGTTCTAGTTTCTCGATCATTTGTAAACTCCGTCCTAAATGTGGAACGAGACTGAGATATCGAAAACGAGAACTCTGACCTCAGTACAATGTTATCCAGTTCAAGTTTCGTAATTGATCTAGTTTTTTCCAATTGTCTCTCCAACTCCACTTGTCCTAGTTTGGGGTGTGTATGTTCAGTAATTCTACCGTGAACTCGGTTGTGACTCGAGTCCGTCATTCTGGTGTCTAGTCTCCACCGAACGAGAAACCGATACCCGAAGTCAGGACATGAGCGACTCACATTTACGGTAGACTGACCTTAGTCTCAACGGACCTAGGAGAGTCTCGGTTTGTCTTAATCGAAGATGTTTCTGAGCCCCCTTAATTAGTGTCATTTGTGTCTGGTTTATTAGACTCGGGACTATTTCAGACTTTGTTGTGCCCTTGATCCTCATCGATTTTCTCTACTGGTCCTACCTTTCTTCTTCGACCTATTTGACCCCGGTGGATGTCCTCTCTCGGTGCGGGCATTATTCGGTGTCTGTTGTTCTACCACTTAAGACCTATTCTTCTGTACGACTACTCTACCTTCTTGGTGGACAAAATACATTTCCAGGTTTATTGGTCTAGTGTCACCTGTCGGTGAGTTTAGTACGGAAGTATTATGTCTCATAATAACTCTTATTGAGTTAAGTGTCCCTCGAAGTCCGTCCGTCATGATCTATCGGACAGTCCCTTTTGTCTTGCTATTAATGTCTTTTCTTAGTATAGGAGTCTTTTTGTTTTTAATTAGTTTGATTCAAACATTTCATATAGAATGTCTGTGTAACAGAGCTTAGTACGAGAGTGTTTATGACGAAGACTAAAATACGGTTACGTAAATCGATTAAATTACCAAAACAGGACAATGAAGATTTGATCCAGAGGAGAGTATTACAGAATCTTAGAAGGACCAAAGAATTTCGTAGAATTCTTTACGTCAGTGTTTCCTACCCTAAATAAAAGGTTTCTAATCTTTTCCTACATTACCGAAGAGACAACACCTTTTTAGTTAGCATACTGTTAGTGTAAATTTTTTTTTACACTCACTGAGTTTAGTTGAACTCCATTATGAATTAGTTTATGTTCGTTTTGATTATTCGTTTACCGTAACTTATCGTGACTCTAATTCGATGGTGTGTATTTTTTTTCATAAAAGAATTGAAAATCTTATTGAAACCTATGTTCTTTTGTATTTTGTAATCCATATCCCTCAAGGACCATAAGGTATAATGATTTGGAATGTGACCAGTGTTACTCATTAACTGTGTCATAATTGTTTTGGGGTATAAAATAAACCTCAAGGAGTCAAAAATTGGATTACAGGAAAAAGACAAGGTTCTAGGATAGTTCCTACAGGATGACGTAAATAAGTAGTGCACATGAATCCACGAAGAATCTATACTCGAAGAGTCTGAAGGCAACAAAAGTTACCAGAACTACCAGACCCTTCATGACGAGTCGTTCACACATTTAACGGAAGTTGGAACCGACCAGACTACAAGAGAAATACCAGACTGTACCCAATATCCTGACCTCCTTCTCTTGGTTGTACACGGAGACGGTAACAGTAGTGTAATATATTTCCCAAGTCAGGTCAGCGAGTTAGTGCAGGCTGAGAAACACTGGGGTACTTGGCGTCGTGTGGTCCGGAGGGATAGGTAGTGGTTTAGGGCCTCAGGTGGGTTTGAGTACAGGTAACTCAGTCACTACGGTAGGTTGGTAGAGTAGGAGACAGCAGGGGAAGAGGAGGATGGGAGTTAGAAAGGGTCGTAGTCCCAGGAAAGTTTACTCGGTCACGAAGCTTAGTCCACCGGTTTCATAACCTCAAAGTCGAAGTTGTAGTCAGGAAGGTTACTTGTGGGTCCTGACTAGAGGAAATCCTACCTGATCAATCTAGAGGAACGTCAGGTTCCCTGAGAGTTCTCAGAAGAGGTTGTGGTGTCAAGTTATCGTGGTTAAGAAGTCGTGAGTCGAAAGAAATATCAGGTTGAAAGTGTAGGTATCTACTGGTGACCTTTTTGATATCGGAACTGATCTGCCTGGAAACAACTGTTTCATTACAGAGACGAAGAATTATACGACAGATCCAACCAGTATTGAAAGGAAGGTTCCTCATTCACAGAAAATTAAAGTATCGACGTTAGTGATAGACGTCACTAAAACCTCGGGTCTTTTTATTTCAGTCGGTGACAAAGGGGTAGATAAACGGTACTTCACTAACCTGGTCTATGGTACTAGAAGTCAAAAGACTTACAATTCGATTCGGTTGAAAAAGTGAGAGGAGACAGTGAAAGTAGTTCTCCGAGAAATCAAGAAGAAATGAAAGACGGCATTCCCACCACAGTAGACGTATAGACTCCAATAACTATAAAGAGGGCCGTTAGAACTAAGGTCGAACACGAAGGAGGTCGGGTCGCAAAGAGTACTACATGAGACGTATATTATAATTCCCATGTATGGTCGTTACACGGAAAATAACGACTACACTGGTGTACTTTCTGACACTAGCTAGCAATAGGAGTCTAGTTACCCTTCGGTACCTTCTCATACTTTGGTTCCCTTTTAGTAGTCCGACCCGAAAACTTTACTCTTGAGACCGTTCTCCCACCTTTTAAATGACCTCCACTACTCATCTGTCTCATTTTTGTCTGTCTAGAAAAAAATATCACGAATTCTACTCTGTCCTACCATAGAGGTCTTCCCCAACCACCATCACATTTGTAACGCTTTATGTTCGAAAGTGATCTTTAAATCATCCAACTCAACTGTCCCACTATTCGACCTTTACTCTCTTTTCTCTAGTGCCTCCTACCCCAGATGAACAAACCGAACACATTTTGTTATCCTACCGTCTTGGTGAGTGACTCCGTCCTTTTTGGTCCTCACTGGTCTGTAAAAGAAGGTCCTTGTTTTGTGGTTTTATACTACGTAAACTAGAACCTATGTGACTGAGAAAAAAAGACCCTGAATTTAGTAGAAATAAAGTTGAAACGAATAAAAAATACTGTATCCACGTAATGACAAAGTAGTGAAAGTTTGGACGGAATACAAAAGGTCAATTGTGATACTAAATAAAAACGTTCGTCTGACAACTTAGTTTCGTGGTGTAAATGATTACTACCACCTAAGAAGACTTCAATAAAAGACAAATAAAAAATTTGAGAATAACGATTTTACGGGGACCCAATATATCACGTTACACCAAACAAATCCTATTACACTTTTCCGGTCCTACAGACAGAAACGAACCCAAGGATCGGTGACGTGGAGTAAACGTTTATCAGGGAAAATCCATCAATCTGGACAAGGTTCCCTTGGAGAGGATTTCCTCTCCAAACTACAAACTACAAACTACAAAAGGAAGGAAAGGAAGAATCATGAAGTACCTTCATAGACTGTACTTCTCTAACCTATGTGACTGAGAGTACACGGGAATCTCGACTCTCTCCTCCATAAATATCCGTTGACTTATGGTATGTATACCTCTATTATATTTAAGTACAAAGTAAGTGTTTAATATGATGTCGATTTGTAGGTTCACCAAGGGTGGTAACAGGTCTGTGACAAAATGTGTAAAATGTATATACTTTAGTAAAACAGAAATGTTGATCTACTCCATCGATAATATTAATAGGAATAAATTGTATTTTACTTTCACTTTCACAAGTGGTGAGTCAGCATAGACTGAGAAACACTGAGGTACCTGACGTCGGGCGGTCCGAGGAGATAGGTACCCTAAGAGGTCCGTTCTCATGACCTCACCCATCGGTAAGAGAAAGAGGTCCCCTAGATGGGTTGGGTCCCTAACTTGGACCCAGAGGACGTAACGTACGTCTGAGAAGATTGTAGACTCGGTGGTCCCTTTAGGTTGTATATTGATTTGACAATATTTAATTTTCTGTAAACGGATCGGGTGTACCGACCCTATATTTGGGTCCGTGAAACGGGAACCTTGAACACCAGAATGGACAGTACGATTCGATGGAGAGTATTGTTCAGTTCCTTCCTCTACTCTGATAAAATAAAAAATTAGAAAACCGACGTGACGTGTCGTACTCCCTAGAATCAAGGGGTTTTTCCCTAGCTTGGCCTCGGGGGATGTAACGGTAGTACCTCAGAATTGGTGATCTGGAGGTCCCTTCAGGGGTCTCTACTCTGAGTAAAACCTCTGTCATCCCTCATTGTGTCTTCTCCCTAAAGTTCCTATAGTTATAAATCTTTGATTAATCTGGAGAAAAATATCATGACAAACGTCTCCCCTTGTATAACGATTTTTATGTTTCCTTTTCTTTGACTTTGTTGAACCCTCAGTTCTCCTTGACCACAAGTTTTTTCTACTTAAAAAATTTACGATCTACAAATGATTCTTTTCCTGGTACCCTGACTATTGTCTTTCGGTAACATTTGAATCCCTTTCGACGAAACTACCTCACTCCTTCTACCTTCGATCTGATCTCTTCCCCTTAAATTTCCATTGCTTTACTTCCGTCTTCACGTAAGTTGTTTCTGCCTATTTTAACCCCTCCTTTCTTTTGTTATGGACATCCCCCTTATACCTCAGTTCCTTTCCAACAAACACGTATTCTACTCTCTCGAAATTATTTCGAGAAAAAAACACGTAAAAAAACGGTACCTATAAAGTTAGATATTTAACTGGTTGGTATACACATACATATATGTATGTATGTATTCGGTTGTATATGTATAGATAGGCGCACGCATGATTCAGTGAAGTCAACACAGACTGAGACGATGGGATACCTGACACTGGGTGGTCCGAGGAAACAGGTGCCCTAAGAAGTCCGTCCTTATGACCTCACCCGACGGTACGGGAAGGAGGTCCCCTAGAAGGGTTCGGTCCCTAATTTGGGTGTAAAGGGCGTAGAGGACGTGACCGTCCGTCTAAGAAATATGTATACATAGTATCGTATGTATACTATAATGATATTACAATAAAACCGAATATAAGAGGGTCCCTTAAAAGAAGAGACGTATATATTTATCTTTTTTATATATATATACATATATACAAGGAATATAAACCCTCAACTAGTAAATTATCGTGAGAAAAAAGTACTATTTGTCATACAGGACCCGACTGACAGGGAGAAACAGGGAAGTCTGGTGACCCTGAATTGACGATAATTTTCGGTTACCTTTTCTACGTCAACTCTCCCCCTTCACCTCCTATGTACTCTCTTTTCTCAGGTAGTTGTCACGTTTAAACAAGTCGTCACTCGTCCCCTGTCTACACTTGGTTTATATAAGTACGTCTCGGTCACTTACTTTACTATGAGATGTATTGCATGCGGTACCACGACCACATCAACGATTCAGTACAGGCTGAGATCACTGGGGTACCTGAGATATCGGACGTCCGAGGAGACAGGTACCCTAAGAGGTCCGTTCGTCTGACCTCACCCATCGGTAAAGGAAGAGTTCCCCTATAAGCACTGGGTCCTTAGTTTACGTCCAGAGGACGGGACGTCCGTCTAAGAAATGGTTGACTCGATACTCCCTTCTGGTTGTATACGGTGTCTTTGGTCATTGTCTAGGTCCATGACGGATGAAGGGGTCAAACGAGAGTGGTAGTAGGAGTGTGCCCGAAGGAACGGAGAGTCGCTAAAGGCAGACGAAATTGTACGGTAGAAGAAGAACGAAGTCTATGAAGTATGTACGAGAGGAAGACTGACTCTTACAAGATGGGAGACGGGATACGGGGTGGAAAAAGGAGTCCAAGATAGGACCATTTTTGTAAGTTGTGTATCGACAACCTACTTACTTGACACAAGTTCTGTACACGACTATGTTTTCCGGGGGACTTTAAGTTACACTAAACCCGATAAACAAAGTTGTGTTAAGAGGTAGATCAATGGTTATATTAGACAAATGGTCATATTTTGACTCAGTCTACCAATCTATCGTACTGGTTGAGTTACCTGGACTTAGACTCGTTTGAGGACCTCTGTCACTTTGAGGACCTCAATCCAACGTCAGGTGCCCAAGCGTTTCTCAACCTGTGTCGAATCGCTGACTTGTTGTCGTAGACCGTAGAATTGAAGTAGATCAATCAGTGCAAAAATTTGGGTCTGAGTATAAGAAGTGAGGGTGTTTATGTCTCTTGTATGTACGGTAAAGTAATAAAATAGTTTTTTTGGGTATTTAAGGGAGGGTGATTCATTCTGTCTTTCGGATTAGTCTTACGGTTACATAAGTAAATGTTTCTCTACACATTGATGGTTACGTTGGTCTACGAGAACAGTTAGACTGGTTGTGGGATAAAAGTAGGGTCTGTTCGAAGTCGATGTCCAACTACTTAGAATGCATTTTTACACCTACTCTGGTCTTTTGTCATGACACTCGTCTTTGGGTCCTCCATGGGTTGTGGTACCTGTCCTCAGACTCATCTTCTCTCCTTGACCATCAGAGATACGTTCCTTGTACGGACCAAAATTCTTATAATCGTCCCCCAGAGAACAGTTAAACAGAACACTACTTCACTTCACTTTCAGCGAGGTAGATGTCGCCTAGAAGGACTGGGTCCTTAGTTGGGACCCCAGAGGACGTAATATCCGTCTAAGAAATGGTTGACTCGATAGTCCCTTCTAGGGGACCTCTTCAGAACACTACTTCGTTATAATTTTTCACACACGAGTGTCAAGTATAGGTATTACAGAATTTAAACGGTTAAATGGGAACGTTACCTCTCCTAATTACTTACTAGTGTTTCGTGCGAAACTTGATACTGTACACTATGATTTATTGCATCCTATACGTCCTCAAAGTGTATGTGTTAGTCTGTAGAACTCTTCAGATATGAGAGTGTAAGAGATTTTGTGTTATCAAGTTCACAAATTTTTAGGAGGGTCCTTTTTCTTTTTCTTCTCAGATCGACGATCGGAATATCGTAAGTATATTGATCCGAGGGAACAAAATATTTTCTTCTGTGTCCATCCCACCAGTTTTGATTGTATTTAGCTTACTCCTTCTTCTAAGTCGTAGATATGTCTATGTGAAAGTTCTTTTAACCCGTTGATCTTTCGGACTTACTCATTATCTCCGTTCTGTCTAAAAATAAATAACAAATGGGTATCCAATTACCGTTTACACTCGGACGTAGAACCAACGTTTCTTCCTCGTCTCCTCTCTCTTTTTGACTCTATTTCCTCTCCCCTTCTTTTTGACTAAGTCATTGAGAATCTCAATTGGTCCAGTTAAAATACCTACTCTTGTCTGTAAAAGTTACTCTCACTTCTCTTTCTTTTGGAAAGTCGACATCTATTATCACCTATGTATCCTCTCTCTTCTACCTCCTCTAACATTCTCTACCATAATTAGAAGAGACATTTAATATTCCTTTCCACTCTACCACGATATGCCAAGTACTGTCTTCACCCTTTCCACCCGAGTACAATATCTATGCTCTCGTAATAGAAAAAAGTGGTGTACGGTTTATGAATCGTGTTACGTATCGTGTGTTGTCTTTGAGTTATTTATGCTTGACTCAGTTTCTCAAGTCAAACTCCTTAAATCCGTGTTACGTTTTCCGTCTTGTCGACTGTGCAGTTTACTCTGATTTTCGATTCGTCCCTTTTCTCAAAAGTGGAGAAAAATTTCACTTTCAGTGAGTCAGTACACCCTGAGAAACTCTGGGGTACCTGATGTGTCAGGTACCTTAAGAGGTCCCGTCTTATGACCTCACCCATCAGAAAGGGAAGAGGTCCTCTAGAAGGGTTGGGTCCCTATCTTTGGTCCAGAGGGCGTAACGTCTATCTAAGAAATGGGTGGAGAAAAATTCCACAGGAATTTCTATGTACGGGATAATGTCTCAAGACCTACACGTCGTCCCTAGAATCCTCCTTTTCTGTCTGTCGGAAGGGCCCCCGATAAGTTAAGACGGTAGGAGTGTGTAGGTGTCTTTTGTCCATTGGTGAAGTACTTATTCATTAATCACTGTCGACCGTCTATTCTCCATTGAAAGAATAGGTTGTGGGTTAGGAGAAGTCGTCTCTACCTGTTGTGTCTTTGTAAATCAGTTAGTGTAACAGTCAACCAGTGGGTCGAGACGTCTGGTGTGTTTTCTTGTTTCGTCCGTTCGCCTCCGGACCTCTGAAGAGGCACCGTACGTAGCAAGATTTATTTACTCTTCCGGTCCATTAGACACGAAACATAAGATGTCTACCGAAAGAGCACAGATTTTGGTAAGTTTAGACTTTTGTTTAGGGAGAGCTTAGGTTTTAGTACCGGTCAGTTGTCGTCCCTTGCCTTCCGTATAATAATTCAGAGAAGACCCCTTTCCGACAACTGAACCTAAGGGCTACTGCACCCGCGTACTACCAATGTCTACGACACAAGTCCACAGTAAACTTAAGTGTACTATAGATTATTTAGTGTCCTACAAGTGAACAGGATAATTTTGACGTAAGATGGAATGGTCCAGACTTATTAAACATATTTTACCTAACGACGTCAAGAGTGATCTTCCAGATTAACGTAAGGACCATATTGAATTTTACTATTGGAATAGAATTAATCGTCGTACTACGTCTTTACGAAAGTTTTCGGAGACTCTTAATTGGACGTAAAAATTTGACCTCGGGACCCCGAAATTTTTTTATTGAAATTTTTTAAGGGATAACTTGTACACTCGGTTACAATTAAATAGTTTTACTGTTTTCCCTTATTAGTATAGCACTCTATGATTCCTTGTGTTGATTGTGGAGACTAGTTCGTCAAACATGACGAGAAACGTCTTAGTGTGTGCTACATTAAGATTCCGGATTTAGAGACACTACAGGTGACTGATCAGCGTGGGCGTTTTCTCAGAGAGAGACACATAAGATTACTCTAAGTGGTAGGTAATATTTGCCTTACGATGTTAACACCTTTACTTCGTCTGTTTGTAACACCCATATATCACAGAAGTGTCCCTTAATTAGTGGTGCGTCTAGGGGATACCATACGGGAGTTCAAGGGTATGTTCCGAAAAGAGGGTTAGTTAGGTTCAAGTTAATTAAAGACCGGAAGGAGTAGGTAGAGTTGTAGAGAGAGGTCGGGTGAGTGTAAGCTTTACAGACGTGTTTTGAGGTTTTCTTTTCCCGAAAGACACCCTCTCCAATGTCAAACACATATTAGCGAGACCATTTCTCTACATGTAACCGAGTGAATACTTTTAGTATTAGGTTGTCTCGTGTGTTCCTATACACTTTCAATTGTAAGGTTGGATAATAGGATATACTACCGTTCTAAATTTCTGAAACGTCAGTAGTAACATCTTTGAGTTTCGTCTACAATTTCTCAGGGGTAAAGTCACGAACGTTTAACTCCCTGTTTTATATCATTTATGATACTTCGAACTGTAGATAGGAGTTTACGGGTCGATTTCTTTGTATAACCCATCTCAAATAATAGTAGGTTTTGAGTTTGATTGCAGTGTAGATCTTTACAATTTCTGTTCGATAACATTCACTTGATGAGAGAGTTGTGACCGGGAACTCTAAACACCAAAGAGATTCAACCATGGTGAACCCCTTGTTTTCTGAAGGATATTATGTTGAACCGTAAAGGGATAGATTTTTGTCCCAAGAAATACCACCGAGTCTGACATTTCATAGACGGACGTTACACCTTCTAGGGTCAAGTCAGGGACCCCTCCCTTCTAGGGGACCTCTTCCCTTACCGTTGGATGAGGTCATAAGAACGGACCTCTTACGGTACCTGTCTCCTCGGACCGTCCGAAGTCAGGTACCCTAACGTCTCGGTCTGTGCTGACTCACTGATTGTGAAAGTGGATTTTTGTTTATACCGAGTTTTCTTAAAATTCATAAAAGAAGGACGATCTTCAATTCCTCGACGACGATTCAACGAAGTCAGCACAGGCTGAGACGCGTTGGGGTATCTGTCGTCGGGTGGTCCGAGGGAGCAGGGACCCTAAGGGGTCCGTTCTTGTGACTTCACCCAACGGCAAAGGAAGAGGTTACATACTTTCACTTTTCACTTTCACTTCCTCGTCAAAACTGATTAAAATTCTCCAGTCTCGATCATCTCGAATAACATATCCCATAATAGTAATCTTGACTTGTATTTTGATCATCTTTCGTTTCTCCATATTTATGAAGAGCATAAACTCTAACATTGTCTAACTTCAAGGTAGATCGAATTAAATACTCGTGTCTTTCATCATTATAATTTTTGTGTCTTCTTTGTCCATGTATGATTATAATTAAGTTTTGGAAAAAATTTTTTAACAGTCATGGAAATAATCATCGTAATTTTGTGAAATTGTACAGATGACATTCGTTTCTCGACACAATATTCACTGTACTTCCATTGTCGAGAATATTTTATCATTTCGGAAAATTAAATACAAGTCGAAAAGAAGTTATTCCCTACCGTAAAGTCCCTTCATGATAACACATCTTATATACCTGAATATAAATGTATTCGTTTAATAGGTGTAGAACTTCCAGGACGTTTCCATATCTCCGGACCCGTGTAGAGAATAAATTTTTGGATAGAGGTCCGAACTCTCATTCCTCTAATTTCTGATTTGTATATAATGGTGACTCTTTTGAGTCGGACCTTTTGGGACCGCCTTTCTGTAAAATTAGTTGCCTATAAAGTTTGACTCACTGGGGTTTAGACAAATTGTTCTGACAACAAGATTTCGTCCTTTCGGGAGGCTAGTAAATCGAACGAAAGGTAAAGTAACCACACTGTTGGTGTGTGACTACCGTGGAAATCCAACGTTTTGGTCAGAAAAAATGGTGCCGTCAATGTCAGAGTAAATGTTGTAATTACAGGACTTGCCCCTGACGTACTTTTAGAAGTTAATAAAGGTCCGTCGGATACATTGTAACGACGATTAAGATTACGGGTCGATCGTCTTAGTACTATTGAAGACGACACTAGGGTTGTTCCTAAGGAGCTCGAGGAATATTTACGTAATTAGTGAGGGATACTTTCAGTGACGAACGAAAACTGTTTCTATTACATACACCGACCCTAATATGATGACGTACGTCTTAGTAATTTCTCTCTCTCTGGGCTTAAATACTACTTCGGCGACCTGCCGTCCCGTGACAAAATTGGTATTTTTAGTGTTAGACGTTCCTACCACCGGTTTCGTCTCCTCGGTAATTTCTGACTATTAATCGTAGTTAGTTCCACTGTACTGACACCTGCAGAAATAATGAAATTTGTGTGATTAGTTTATGAAGACGTAACTCTACCTTTCTAACTATCCGTCGCTCCGTTGCTCTTGTAGGGATGCCTCTTGGAAGATTTTACTAGACAAGCTTTCCATTGTTTTCTCCGTAGTCATAGTCAGTTCACCATATGTGTGTGTGTCGAGACTCTACCTTTTCGAGTTTTACCTGGAGGACCCGACCGGCCCAAAAGTGCACCTACGAAATAGCGATTCGTAACGAAGTTTATTTGTGCATAAACACACAGGGAAGACACGTTGGGTGGCCTGTACGAACTAAACCTACTTTTTTATTGAGTCTCCTTGTATTCGAGGCCCGATAAGACAGTCCATTTATTTATTGGGTCGTGGGGTCGGGTCGTCACTGAGTCAAAGATCGGGAGAGGAGTGTACACGTACACCTTTACTTTCTATTTTCCTCTCTGCTTGAACCATGGTAAATGTATTAATGTTATCCCCGACAGTCGTAATAGATTAACGTGATCACGAGTTAAGGTATGGTGTCTGCGAGTTTATACGACAATAATAATGACGAGTATATTTATAAAGTCAGGATTACTTGTTGTTCGGCGAGTGGTAGAAACGGTGGGGACTCGGGTATACCGTAATGTGGAATTACTGACGTTAAAAAATTTTCCGTGAGAAAAGGATAAATATCAAAGACCGACAAGTTACAAGTGTGTGACTTAAGTACTCCAATTCCCGTCTCTGGTATTTCGTTTCTACACTTCCTCAAAAGTTTATTATTAGACCAAACCGTAGGTAAGTCTTAATACCTACTTCTGGACCTTTCCGTAAAGGGTTCACTTGTCGACGTAGAAACGGTTTACTCCACTATTTCCGTTCTGAGGGTACTACTTCTACTACTGGGGGTCGTTAGTAAAACCGAGGTTTCAAATTGAAAATAAATATCCAAGGACTTAACCACATGGGTGACGATCCAAAGTTTGTATATAATGTAAAAGAGACTTAATCTATGGTCGAGGAATTTTAACCCATACACGTAGTTTTTGACTCGTCTCTTCTCAGTCACCTTTAAGGGGTAACGAAGAAAGGGTCTTTGTTTCTTTCCTGACTCTTTCTCCGACCCACAGTCTCCACTTTGTCAACGTTCCTCGTTTAATGAGTTTTATGCAACGAAGGTTCAGTGACTTCCTCATCGTCGATTACATTTGGGTCAAGGTAAAAGTTAAAGTACCAATATCCTTCTACTAAAAAGTTATGTCATGTCATCGGAATGTCTCCGTTTCATTATACTTTTTGCAACGTTGACCCGATAACTTTTAGGGTGATGAAATTCGGTCATAAATAGTTTAGTGGGGAAGATTTTGTAATACGACGTTAAAGATTCTCCAGGGTTTTGCCACCGGAAGAGAGTTTTATTACTGTCATTTGAGAAGACCCAGAATTTATCGTCGGGCGAAGTAGTTTTATTCATAAAAATTGAACGTTTCAATAAAATATGTGAAATACGTAGTGGAATACGTAGTAGGGAATACGTAGTAATAATACCTATTATTACATGTTAATAAAGATAGCGTGTCTACTTCAGTATCTAACTCTTCCATTCCCAGGAAGGTTACTTGTGGACTGAGTTACGGGAGAAATGATATGACACGATTGAGACTTTCTGTAAGTCTCCAAGGGATTGACATAATTCCCACTACTAGTGGGTATCGTTTCTGTGTACAATTCTCTTGAAAATCGTTCTCTTTCGAGAAGTGTCCCTTGGTTATTTTACGTATTGCTTGTACTCTCTTCTCTTCGGAAGGTCAGACTTGTAACCAAACGAAATAAATCTCTAACCAGTAGAGAGGTGGGATGAGGTTCTAAAACAAAAGGTGATAACTCTCAGTAAACTAAGAGTGACTGCGTGTTCCTTACCCCCTTCCAACACATTATGACAAATTCCGACTGGAATGGTGAGTACCTTTTTGACGGTGGTCTGTGTTTCACTGCCGACTATTACTCAGTCCCTACCCGAGATGTCATAGTTTCTGGAAATACAACTTGGGAATTGTTTCCTCGGACCACATTTGTCCTGAGGTCCCGACCCTTTACTGTGTTCTCCTGCTGTCAGTGAAGGAGTAGTCTCCTGTACCGAAAACGGTTTTAATCGAGTTCACACACACGTTGTGAAGGTTTGTCTGTACTTAATCTCCTGAGTATAGTTCTGTACGATACAAGATCCAGGTCTACACCTTTATACACTCCGGACCCTTCAAAAGAAAGGATGGGAGGAATTTATCGAGTTTCGATAAACGTGAAACGTCACTTGTAGTAAAAATATGGTTTTTCTCCTCTTTTTTCTATTGTGTCTTTGTCCCTTCTTCGTAATTACCCTCTTGGTGTCTCTTTATTATTGTCTAGTTTTCTTCTACTCTTGAAGTAAATTCTCATTGGCGTCCTTGTCCGAGTAAGATTCGTGTAGTAGACAGACAGGGTGGAGTAGGAGCAAGTATGTGAGGGTCGGAGAGAACACGTCACCGGAGTAGATGTTGAGTTCGAACGTATCGAAGTCAGGACTCGACTGGTGTATTATGTTGGGTACACATAATGTCCAAAGAAAGGTAAAAATTTTTTAATGTCGACCCATATAAAAAGCAATATAAATATGTAACGTGTTACCTCCGTAATAGTCATCCTTCTTTTCTTTACTCGGTACCTGTAGTTCTTATGACTCAATTTATGTATTGTACCTTGTAAAACTAGTTAGTCTACCCGAATAGTCATCTCTATAAGTAGGTTAGATCAGTTTTTATTAGGTTGTTCCAGCCCCCCTTCCCTATCAAATCCCTCAAACCCTACCTGTACAAGTGTGACGACACAAATTTTACCTATTAGTTGTTTCTGGATGACATGTCGAGTGTCTTGACGAGTTACAGTACACCGTCGGACCTACCCTCCCCGTAAACCCCCTCTTACCTCTATACAGATACATACGGACTCAGGGAAACAACAAACGGACTTTGAGTGTTGTGACTATCGATCGATAAGGGGTTATGTTTTATTTTTCAAGTTTTCTTTTTTTTTATAAAGTTGTTCAGTAAAATTTGGTATGTGTGTAATGTGACGGTAAGAAGAGTTCACTACCTATTTCTTTAAATTAAATAAGTTGAACTCGTAAAAAATTAAACAACAGTAGACATAGTCTATTACTAACTGTATTCATGCACCGTTTCCCCAACAGTGACATCCGTGTGTTTGTGTACTTAAACGAGTAGAGTGGGAGAAAGTAATCACCGCATTCATTTCTACCCGATCTTTTTGAAGTCGAACTGCCTTTCTGAGATTTTTATACTTGTGTTGTTCTTTAAGGTTTCCTAAAATTCTACACTTAAATATCGTGGGATTACCGTTTAAATCAGACTGGACCTTTTATTTTTAATACATTTTCCCTGTTGTGTGTGAGAATTGTAGGATTTTCTTTGACGAATTTATCACCCTCGTTCAACATACTTGTCACCCCCATGACACACCGCGTGGTTTGAGTCTACCTTTTATCTTTAAGGAGTGGTTCCTCCTCTTTGGGTGAAACCATACATGTGTTTAACGTAATAGGCAGTTGGACCGACCGATCGTTTATGTATTCGTTACTTTTTATAGTAACTTCTTTTGGGATATCTAGATAAAGATACTGGTTATTATCGGGTTGTTTAAGTGGATCTAACTTATAACTCTTGTTTTTCGAATGTCACTTTCCCCAGTATATCATGTGTTTTTATTTGTCCTCTTTAACGGTCACAGTTGGCTATGGGAGAGAGGGTTAGGATTAGTATGGGTAGCTAGATTCTAGACCCAATATCCATACGTTGTGCATTGTGTGTTAGTGAGAGGACTTTTCATAGACGACTTCGTGTCCGTCGTAAAGTCCCGAGATCCAGTTCTAGTTGTTATATTCGGTATTTAAGTGATTACGATTTCTACTTACTTATCGGTTTCTCTACTCTACCAGAGATAATGACACATAACTTCGAGTATTCTCCAAACGGTAACAGAATGTTTTATACAAACGAGACATAGGAAATATAAGACAGAGAAAGACAGATGATGTACCGATTTAGGTGATATGCAGTTTATTCTCATCCAGTAAAGATTGAGTTATTATTGTATTTGGGAAACCTTGAGTAAGTGAGATCTGTGACTGTACTGTAAGTTATGACTGGAACTTAAACATTGTATGACTGAGTGAGCACAACAAGAGACGTAAAAAGGATCTACACTTTACTAGTCGGGGTCAAAAGGTAGTCGACAAAATAAAACGGATCTACATGAGTATTATAACATAGTGGATCGGTCTCGAAGTCTCTTTGTTTTTCTTCGGGTCGTCTCGTCGAAACACCACCAAGACTCGTACGTTTCTTGGACTAGGTATTCGGTAAGAGAAGAAAGAGACGGTAGTCGAGAGACGAGAACTTGTTTAGAATTCAAAGGCATGGACTTGGAATTCGTATCATTATGACTGTTAATAGAGTATCATAAAACCATTTGACTACGTTCCCACATAGACTTTTGGTATTTTACAATGCTTGTGTATTTAGTAGCTACTCTTGTGACGTGTACACATGCAATTTTTGTTTCTCCTTCTGTCTAATCACACCGACTAACCTTTAAAAGAGTAACATTGTGACTGCTTGTTTTGGATTAAGAATTTTTTTTTTTATTTTCAAATGGGACAGTACATTGACTGGAGTAGAACAAGTTTCCGGAAGTAAGAGTGAACTCTTTTTCGCTTAGTTTTGTTTTACACTTTTGGACAAGTGACCCGTATTGAGTCCAAGAAGTCTTTTGTCAATTACACCCCAGATAAAACCCAGTAAGACAAAGAAGAGAGGGTTGTATGACCTCAAACAAAAAATACCACCACCCTGCCTCGTAGACGGACCTGGTCCCCGACGAGGTAGGATTCTCTCCTCCTCGAGTAGACCAGACCAGAGACCCAGAACCAGAGATGTAGGTTGCGTAGATAAGGACTTCACAGATCCCACCAAGAGAGTCGTCTCTGTACCCTGTTTGTGACGGAGACCGGTAGAAGGGACCAACTGGTCTCAACCGAGAGTGAAGAGTAGAGTCTCTGAACCGACACAGACGACAGGACTGGGGTCCACGGTTCCCTGTGGGATCGTATCGATGGTGTCTAAGGGTACACTGTGACCCTGGGGACATTCCGTGTGACTGAGGAGGAATATTCGACCCAAGTATTAGAGTCGGGATGACCTTATAGACTCAGTTAAGTTCCTCTTCTCTCCACTGGAAAGGAGTTCTCCTGTGGACGGGTACAGTTCCACCAAATCTATAAAGATTCTCCGTAACAGGGTCCCAAGGTCCTCCCTTCCAGTTGTGTCGGAGTGAACGAGAGTAGAGTTAGAAAAAAAAAAAAACCGAGAGACAGGTATCGGGGTAGGGGGTAGTTCGTAGTGGAACGTGGTGACCCACCCCGAAGGGAAGGATACGTCGACCCAGGGTGAAAATACTCTAGATCAGAATTCAGGAGTCCGAAAGAAGAGGTATGCATTTTACCTTCACGATCGTTAAAATTGTTCTGGACCGAACATGTTCTTGAAGAGACAGGTAACGTGTTACTGTATGAACAAGATCTTAGGTCTGAGATAGACGGGATATACGGATTTCGTTATTGCCGGTAACTAAGGTTGTCACACCGTCGACGTCCCGTTGTTCTAAATGTCTCCTAAACCTTGTAAAGTTTTAAAATAAGAATGATGTATTCAATTCGTCAAATTCTAATACCCTCTAAAGTTCTAGAAGAATTTATTTCGTTTTTTTACATTGAAACATTTTATTGTTAGTGTGCCTCATCTACAATAATCACGTAAAATATCAGTTTCTTTACTGTCGAGCCCCTTCTATATGTAAAAAGGGTCACTCCGTGTCGTATATTCGTCGTTTCGATTTTAAATTTGAGTTCACAAATACACGTTCTTTTGGGGTTTCAAGTAAAATGATGATTATGTCTTCAAGGAACTGTTACAGTCAGTTAGATTTTCCCTCATGTACCGATACTCAAGGACGGTGAATGGTTTCGTTTTCTTATGAACTGAAGTCACTTCTAATATTTTCGCTCTTTAGGACTACTCTGTAATTTGAAATAAGTGCTAAAAGAAGTAAGTTGATCGTAAATAACTTTCCGAGGCTGTATTTATGACCCGGGCTTCAATATTTGGAATTTCTCAGTCGACAGGGACGAAAATTGATTTAATGTTATATCACATGACTACCTGTTTACATTAGTATTATATGGATTCGTTCAAGTCGGGACATGTCTAAAAAATTCATGGTACTCCGAGCGTCTCAAAGGGATTGGGTTTGGGATATTAAAAATAAGAGGAGTTTATACTGTGAAAGGTCACTAGACTCCTCTCAATCTCCCTCTGAGGGAGGTCTCTATACATCACTGTCACTCAATCACGAATCCACAGACCAATAAACTTCCGAAATACTCCTGTTACGTTCTAAAGGAAACTATTGATTGTGGTTTACACCACTTCCCTTTCCGTTGTTTACGTAGTCTTAAGACCGAAGGTCTAGGATTTTGAACCTGTGGACGGGACTTTGTCATTCTACGAACTGAATTTTTACCTTGAATATGATCCGTAACGTAATTTTGATAATTAAGGTTAATTTTTCTTTTTCATTTCAAAAGGGGTTTTATGATTCATCGGACCTCTATAGAGTCATTTCTTTTAAATTTTGGGAATGGGTAAACGGAGAACACACTTTCCCCTCATAAATGTATGTATAAATGTATTTTAATATATACGATTACTTTACGATTACATTTATACTTTTTTATGAGACTTTTACCGTTTGACTTTTTAACGGGTTTTTTTGTACGTTTCCGTCTTTTGATGTAGACGGACTTTTGTTAAAGACGGTGAAACAAATAAGTACACGTTTGCAGGTTATACGAGTTGCGAAACTGTAGAGATAAGTTGACCCCAAACTTAGTCGATATTTATATACTGGAAATTAACACACTAACTAAACAGTTTTAAAAACGTTATACAATGTATACCCAGATTGAAGGATACTTATGTCTATAAAAGTACCACAGGGTAAAATTCACTATTGTAGGTGTTCCATACTCTAGGGAATTATGTTTTCCCTGGTACAAACGATTAAGCGAGTAAACAGTTGGTGACTATGGATCTTGACGTAAAAAGTGGTGTTTCGAATATAATTTGAAAATAAAACATGGACACAAGGGTTTTTACGAACTGTTCTCGTAAGATATTTTGACATCGACTACTTGTTTCTGTTCATAGTAAGAAGACGAATATAAGATGCCATGTTAGTTTGGAGAGGTCCGTTTTAGATTCGTTTTTCTGTCTGTGGGTCACCTAATTTACCGTGCTAAAGGTTCGGAAAGGAGGTCCAAAGACACGGGAGTTCGTTGTTCGACCGAAAACGTAGACCGTTTGTATACGTCTTTTGGTCCGGTTTATGCTGACTTTTTGAACCGGTTCAAGAAAGTACACTGGGTGACACTGTCGGTTGGATTTCAAGGGTTACAGTTAAGTTAAAGGTTTACTTTTGAAATGAAAAAGTAATTATACACAATCATAAATCAATATCTATATTTAAGTAGAACCCAAACCTCATTTTTTTCACTACGTAAAAATTTTTATTGTGTACATGATATAAACATAATAACCTTCCTCACTTATAAATCTTATTCTACCTATAACGCCTTTACCTGGACTGGCGTGTTAGAATAGGTGTGTCAGTTCCTAACTCTTCGCATTCCCTCTTTACAAAGGTCACAAAGACGGTCCGTCTTGCGGAAGATCTAACTGGTCGCAATTGACCGATAGTACTGATTTAGAGATTTGAGTTGACTTTGAAGTTCCAAGATCAACTTTGTGGTGTTAAAGATCTCCAGGATACTTAACATTCTCTGTCCTAACTTCTACAAATCGATATACGAAAGTTCACGACTATCGTCTGAATGTATTTACATACGAGTGAGAGTTATGTAAACTGTAAACCTCCGGAGATGCTATGACCCTTACTACTAGTTCTGTACCTTCGAACATGTCAGGAGTGGGAGTTTCTCGGATTGTGAGAGTGATGGACCTCAAAGTTGGTCCAAGGAATTCCGAGGGAAAAAATGTTCGGAAGAAGTAATACAGTCCATTGTGTTTACTAACTCAATGACACAGACGAGGTATAATGATGTAGTCTCACTGTCAACGAATAACGTGGTAATGGTTTTTTCGACATAGGACTGTGTGACGTATAGTTGTGTGTAGTCATTTCTACTTTGTTTAAAAAGGACCGATTGAGTAAGTTTTTTTAACGTACCTTCTATATACTCTAATTACACACAAAGAGATTCATATCTATTCAAAAATAGACTGTATTCCTTATATAACTTTGACACGTTTAATACATAGAAAATTCTGACATGTATTTCCTAAATATGAGGGTCTTTTGAAAACGTTATGTATAGAATCTGTGTAGTTATTTGGAGAACTGTGGTGGAATAAATAAAAAGAAAAGAAAAAAGACTAGATAAAAAAAGAAAGACTCCTACTGTTTGAAGGGGTGAGAAAGAAGAGGGGAACAGAACATTTGTTCAATTTTAATGAGAATAGGAATTTTTGGTGAGGACAAGGGACCAGTGAACGATTGCTACGTGGTTGGGAAGATAAGGTTCGAGAGTCTCCTTTACCCCCGTAAAAATGGTTGAGTAGAAGGAGTGAGAAGTAAGTAAAGACTTAGGTTACCTAATACCAAAGTTAAAAGTGGCAAGATCACTTTGATGAATGACGATTTCAATGTCTATTGAAAGAGATTCAACTGATCGGGTCACCTGTGAAAACCCGAAAGGGTCACCGAGTTTCCATTTCTTAGACGGACGTCACGTCCTTGATGTCCTTTACACCCAAACTAGGGACTCAACCCTTCTAGGGGACCTCTTCCTTTGAAGTTGGGTAAGGTCATAAGTACGGACCTTTTAAGGTACCTGTCTCCTCGGACCGTCCGATCTCAGGTGCCCCAGAGTTTCTCAACCTGTACTGACTCACCCATTCACACTCGTAGTCACCTGTGAAAATTAGGGACTAGACGAAATTGTCGGAACAATTTAAACCAGTACAACTAACTGAGGTAAAAAAGAATTCTACGAGTTATAGTAATTCCTTTATGTTTCAATTTGATGTCACTTTATGATAACGTACAGATCATCTTACCAATTATAATTCCTCTGACTACTATAATTCACAACTACTCGTTCGCCGTTAGAGTAAGTGACGACCTTCCTTACGTTTTACCATGTCGGTGAAACCTTTTGTCAAACGGTCAAAGAAAATTTTAATTTGTCGACGAATGTATCCCGGATCGCTAATGTCAGGTTCAAAGGTGTCTCTTAGATGTACTTCTTGACGAACGTGTATAAATAGTACAGAACGTGGGGAAAGAATTTTGAGGCATAAGGAAACTCGTGAAAGGGGACAAGGTCTTGTCAGGTGAGACTAGACGGAGTAAGGAGAGGTCAGAAGGTAGACGTCATCACGTCTCGCCATCACCAGTACTCCTAACGTTCCTTTACGTTGGGCAGGTAGGATTTCCTTTAGTTGGGACTTATAAGTAACCTCCCTGACTACGAGTTCGACTTCGAAGTTATGAAATCGGTGAACTACGTTTCTCGGCTGAGTGACCTTTTCTAGAACTACGACCTTTTCTAACTCCCGTCTTCCTCTTCGCTCGTTCCGTCTTACTCTACCAACCTACCGTGGTGACTGAGTTCTGTACTCAGACTAGTTTTAGGCCCTCTACCACTTTCTGTTCTTTCGGACCGTGCGACGTCAGGTACTCTAACGTCTCAGGCTCGCTGACTTGTTGTTGTTGTTGTACTCCTGAAACCTCGGTTTCATAGAAGAGAGGTTAGAGTCAAAAGGATAAATAACTGACACTGTAAACCCCCGTTAAGTAAGTTAAGGAGACAGGAGCAGAGGAGTAGACATTTGACCCTGAGGTGTAAACAAAAAGTCTACCGCCTCCGACCCCATATAAGACAGAAAGACTCATTGACCCATCTGTGGTTCAGGGACCCAGAACCTTTACCCTAGAAGATTCTGGATGAGGTGATGTTGGAGATTCAGACTGGAGATCTACATAAGGACGTGGGATAGGTCCCTATCTACCAAATAAAGATAACTATGTAGTAGAAAATCGACGTTCCTCGAAAGTAATCACGGGATTTCTGTTCTCAAACGACGAGAGACGGTACGACGAAGTCCAAAAATAAGGTGTCCTCTGTCTTTCTGTACCACCCTGAAGGACGGAAAGGGTGTTGACCTCGACCAAGTGAGAGGGTCCGGATGAGTGGTTTTGTTAAAGAGACCTGCTGACTGAATGGAAAAAATACTTATGGGGTACGGACTTATCTTCTCGGACCGTACCTACGTTTAAGGGGTGTATAGACGTCAGGAGTTCTCAAAATGGAAGAGAGTAGTAGGACGTGAACCGAAAACCGTTATACAATTTTAAAAATCAACTTAAAAATGGTGGTTGGAATGTGTAGACAGAGACTATTCGTTGTACACTGACGTAGAGTAAAGAGGAACCTCCGTAAACAACAAGAAATCCAAAATCGAATCAAGTTAAAAACTCCTGGAATCGAGAGGGTACCCAAGTTCTTTTCAATATGTAAACGGTTAAAAAAAAAAAAAATGGTAAAATGACAATATTTCCGTCCTTGTAACAAGTAGAAAGATATAGAATTTATATTTCCGGTTTTGTAATAAAAGGTTGGTTCCGGGGTTTCATAAAGAGATTCTTTTAGAATTTCTTTTATTTATAAGAGTTGGTCACTATGATTTTGTTTACCGACTGATAAACTCCACTCCCTCAACTTTGGAGTTCAATATGTGTTTTTAGATGGGATCTGATGGTATCTAGATTTGTAGTTTTAATTGATCTTTAGAAAAGACTTTTGACATGTCCTCAGAGAAACCCTAAATCCCCTTCCGTTTTTAAAGAATGTCTCATCTACTTTTATAAGTGTTAATCTCTTTTTAAATATTTCGTCTGAATAGTGTTAATTTTACAAACGAGAATCTTCTTATAGTTATCCTTTTATTCATCCATTTCGATGTCCGAACTTCTCTTACAAACGACACTCTTCTTTATAGGCTGTTTCCTGTAACTAGATTGACGATATTAAGTTATGATTTTTCTGTTAAGTGAAATTGTCTGTTTTATGAACTTATCCGTGAAGTGTTTTCTTATATATACTTGAGAAAAGCACGGATCGCGTCGGTACCGAGCCCCAGGGTTCTTCGTGGACTTTGCGCATCGTCGAGGTTTTGTAACCTACGACCTATTTGACTGACCACACAAACGGGGAGCAGGTAGATGCCCGGGGGTGTTCGATTCCCTTTCAGAGGGGGATTAGTAAAAGGATTCCTTATCTGAATTCATACGGAATTGACCTCTACTTCATTTCTTCTAAACGTACGTCGCAAAGTAATTCTAGCTACCGTTTCAGGTGTCTCTATATTGGATGGGACGACCAAAATACCTACAATAGTCGTAACTATTCTGACCTCTCTTAAAAGCAAACTAGATACTGTGGTTCCCAGCGAAACGACAAGTAGCATAATGTGGACTCCTCCGGTTCATATTTAACACGTTTCATTCTTTCTATAAACACCCCTGTTTTCCTTAGGGAGGAGACCATTGGGTACTACGAGCATGGTAGGCAATGGGACTAGGGGAGTAGTTCCACTTACTATGGTAAGTCTGACTGTACCTCTGATCGTTCTAATGACTAAAGTAGTTTAAAATGTGACCATTGGACACGTACCACTGACCTCCACGATTGGACCCTTCTTGACCACACTAATGTTTGGCCCTCTCTGTAGGTCCAAGAAAACTACATCAAGTACACTTTCTACGTTTGCCGTTGTCGCAACGGTGAGCCGAGAGTTTGTAAAAGCAATAACCGTTTCCGTTGTTTGGTACCTAGAGAGAAGGGGCACCTTTCCCATAAACGGAATGGTAACGACTCCTCTCTCTATTCTCTAACCGTCGGTTTGTCTCGTCACCTATTTTGCTAGCGATACACTACACTAACCTTTCCAGAAACATTAATTTCTATTATGGTTCACTTTTTTTTTTTTCTTATATATACTTCTCGGTTATTCGTGCACTTTGTCACGAGTGATAGTAATGAGTAATACCTTTACGTTTGCTTTTGGTGTGTCCTGGGGTAGAATGTGGGAAAGTTTACGGATTTTAAATTTTCTGACTGTTGTAGTTTACAACTACCCCTACACTTTTTTTTTTTTCTTAAGAGAGTGTGACGACTACCCTCTCTTTTTACCATGGTGGAGAAACCTTTGACCGTACCTTTAATGAATACTACAATTTGTGGATAGGATACCGTAAATGGACTCTCTTTACATTTGTGTATGTATTTTTAGACTGTGTCTTAACAAGGATTGTTGAAATAAAGATTGCCGGGGTTTGACCTTTGATAAATTCACGGGTAGTCGTCTTTCCTATTTGTTTGACACTGTCCAGGCCTATTACCTTGTTGGTATTTTGTCTTACGAGTGTTGTCTCGTCATTGTACCTACTTGTAGTTTTTAGGAGTCTACTCCTTTCTTAGGTCGGTGTTTCCTCAGATATGACATCCTCAGGTGAATACGTTTCAAGGTCTTATCCTTTTGCTTACTTACCACTTTTCTCGTGTCGTCTTGTCACCCTTCGATACAGAGCCCCTTCGATACTTCTGTTTTAACAGATCCTTTCCCGTCCTCTTTAGAAAAGGATCACTATAATGTGTTTATATAAAGCATATAAGTGTCCCATTTCCCATGAACTTTCACTGTCCTTTTCAGTGAGTCAGCACAGGATGAGACGCTTGGGTACCTGATATGTCAAGTACCTTAAGAGGTCCGGTCTTATGAACTCACCCATCGGATGGGGAAGAGGTCGTCTAAAAGGGTTGAGTCCTTAGTTTAGTCCCAGAGGACGTGACGTCCGTCTAAGAAATGGTTGACTCGAAACTCCCTTGGGGTTTCCAATGCACTCACTCACCCACTTCAGTGAGTCAGTACAGGCTGAGAAACGTTGGGGTACCTGACATCGGATGGTGTGAGGAGGTAAGTACCCTAAAAGGTCCGTTCTCATGATCCCATCCAACGGTAAAGGAAGAGGTCTCCTAGAAGGGCCGGGTCCCTAGCTTGGACCCAGAGGGTGTAACATCCGTATGTGAAATGGTAGACTCGACGGTCCCTTCAGATTTCCAATGTACCACGTATGTAAATAGTTTTAAGTTTGACGTACGTGTTCTAGACACTTAAAGAGTTAGACATTTAGATTTCATATAGAATTATTTCTTTTTTCGAATGACACCTTTTTTTTTACGTGGATGGGAGTGTGTGTTAATGTCTGTCTGAAAGAGACTGGTGTGATGTATTTTTTAAAGAGAGAGGGAGAGAAAGACTGTGAAAGTGGACAGAATTGTAAACACTATCGTAAAGACGTGACTCTAAACTGTAAGATCGTAAATAAATAAGTAATAGATGTAACAGATAATCTTACTTTCAAAGAACTCCAATTCCTGATAAAAATAACAAGTTACAATATATCAGTCACTATTACCGATACTGGTTGTCCGTTAATAATTGCTTTCACCTACGACCTGAAGTTAAATAAAAGAACCAATAAATCTGAAAAGACGAACGGAGAACCCCCAATAAGTTTGTAGTTTTCTCTATTTCGTGCTCGTTTCGTGTAACTTTAGGTATTTGTCATGTGTGAAGTGTTGGATTTCCTACTAGTTTATTTAATCGACGAATACCTTCTGTAAGATACATTCTATGGGATTTATAAAGATATCTTGATGAGAAACACCAACATTGGAAAGAAAACTCACGACGGAGGGGTTTCGCTCTTGTTTAGGTCCCCTGTGAGTGTCCGTGTCTGCTCGAAGGTAGATTGGCCAACAGTGTCCCTAACGAACGAAAGGAGTTCAAGTACTGAAACGGACTTGAGGCACCGATTACCCTTAAGTAATATTCTATCGAAAGACCCTAATCTGACAACGCCACCCAATAGTCACTCTACCTCTTAAAGTTCGATTGGGAGACAAGTTCGTAAATATCTAAATATTGATTAATCTAGGACGGGTGTGGAGTAGACTTTAGTACAATCGTTCTAGGTGCAATTTCATGTAAATCTCAATCGACCCCAGATTGAGTCAGGAGTCCGGTAGGATCCGTCGTGCATTGTTCTAAAAAGATAAAGTTCTAAGGAAATTCTCATTTCATATTTAACTCAGTAAAGTTCCCTCGAGGTCTATCACGGTTCCGAGGTTTTACTTCCATGGAACCAGCAGACAGTTTATATATTGAAATACCCATTAACGTGTGCATGTTAGAGTGGAGTCCTGTACTCGTGTTCTCTAAAAAAAAATTATATAAATTCAATACTTCTTCTTTTAGATTTTCTATTTTCTTATGGACTACTTTGTGTCTTATGTTACGTATAAGTAAAATATTATACCTACTAATGAGTTCCAAATCCATTAACTAACGGGTCGTTAGACAATATTAGATCTAAAATTTCACGGGATACCACCAATTATCACATTTAAAGATTTAATCTGTCTTCCTTAACGAATGACGTTTATATTAAACTCGTATTGTTGGGTTACACTAACTCTAGTAACCTTGTTGTATATACATATTCGTTGGTTACTGAAGGTCTTGTGTTCTTTTATACTTTTGTGTTTGTTAAGAATAATTATTTAACACATTAGTACAATATTAGATGGATGGTATACTCGTCTTTACGACAATTAGTCGTTCCCTTGTTACAAAGTTAAATCATGTAGTATGTCCTTTCCTTACCTTATCAGATACGAAAAGGAAATTAAGACCCACTATCATCACTATAGAGTCACCTTTCTCACTGTCAAAAGATATGAATACTACCTGTTAATAAATCTTTATCTATCTGTGCATAAACAATGGATTTGAGAGAATACTATAGGTTAAACCCTGAGCCTGTTTCTCGTGTCATACTAGAGACACTTTGAGATTCAAACTTGTTTGATTTATTCATTAATTTTTTTTTTTTTTGTTTGTTGGGAGAGTCGAGTCATATGTTAAACTCAGTAATAACGGAAAATAAGTTACCAGTGACGGTTCCGAATGGGAGGTAATTCTCCTAAATGATTTGGAGTAGACAAATGAGGTTAGACCAAAGATAGATTTTTCTTCTCCTCAATGAGTGTTTCTTTATTTAAATACATGTGTAAAAAAATTTCCTCATACACGTTTATCAAGTCTTAATTTTCTTTTTTTTTTTCTGAAAAGAAGAAGGGGAACCTTTCTGATCACTGGAGTACTTGATAGAAAATTTCGAAATCATCTTCGTAAATGAGGTAAGTTTTATAATGGTAATCAGGTTCAAAATTAGTACATCTTAGGAATCTTTAAGGTCTTCTACTGACTACTCAACAGAATTATTAAATCTGATTTGTAGACCAAATTCTTAGTTCTGTAACAGATATAAAGAGTGAAGGAGTACACTAAAACGTGTTCTTCCTCCTGAAGACCTCTGATATAAAACTTTTATCTATTTACGGATACACTGTCATTATAAAAGGAGAAAGACGGTGAAGGTAGAGCTCTTGTTCGACCAGGTTCCCAGGGGTACTGAGTCGTGTGTCACTTTCTGTTTTCTGTGACAGAGAGTTCACGAAACATGTCTAAGTGACCCACGGGGGATGGGAATGGTAATCAGAAATTGGTAATTGAGTAGTCTTACTGGTTATCAAACCAGGTCGAGACGTAGTTAAGTCTGGGAACCAGTCCTGCGGTTTGTGTCCTGACCTCGGGTGTTCGACACTCCTGTTTGACTGTTAGGGACTGTCGAAGACGGCCCCGGTCCTAGACTTGGTTCTCCGGCCCGTTTTGAGGGTAGACGACGGGTAGACGGTAAGACGAGGATAGTTTTTTCCAATATGGTACTTGGTGTCTGTCTACCCGTGACGTTTCTAGATAATCCCCTTTTTTCTTCTCAGACTCTACTAATCTTATTACTGGAAACTAAGTTGTGTCTTTAGGGTCATATTACTTTTAGTACGTATTAAAGTTCCAGAAAACAGATTTTATCTATAACACAGAAAACGGTTATAATTTTTTCTATTTATTTTGTTACGAACATAAGATACGTGATTTATATAGTATGTGATTATCTATAGGATCTTCGTTTCTACTCAATCCTTATATATATTACATAAATATATTCATATATACACATTTAGGTATCTTACAGAAGTGAACTTTCAATAAAAAGAGATACTGTATAGTCACTTCAAATTGTATTACAATAGTTTCTTTTGTCCTTAGAATATATGTAAAAACCATTACACGTAAAAGTAGTTTTCGGATGAGACATATTTGTCCTTTGACCCTTATTCAGTCGAGTACATAATTTGTTTTCTGAATTCTGTATTTCCCTTATCATTCAAGGACTCGATTTCGATTCACACACAATACAAAGGTACCGTTTCTACTGAAGACTTTCCGTTTAATTATGGGGTCTGTTTTCCGTCAGTAGGTGAAGTGAGTTGTATATTACACGTGGATGGTACCCGGTCCGTTTCACGATCTACGACTCCTGTCTTCTCATTCTGTGTCTACGGGAAACAGAGGATCCTCGAATACCAAACTGTCTCTCTCCCTGTGTATTTGACGAGTAACCTGTGATATCACTTTATCGTTTTACCTCTTTTCTATGTCTTGGTACACCAATTGTAACCGTCGCCCCCCCCCCCCCCCCCCNCCCCCCCGCCACCTCGCCCCTCCACACACTTTATTAGTATGTTTAACAAATGTTTTTACTCTTAAAGTACATACACCATACAAAATTAAAAGTATCCGTAAATTACACAATCAGTGAGTCGGTACAGGCTGAGAAACGTTGGGGTACCTGACGTTTGGTGGTCCGAGGAGATAGGTACCTTAAGAGGTCCGTTCTTATGACCTCACCCAACGGTAAAGGAAGATGTTACGTAAATTATCTAAATATGTTAAATTAAAAGTAAATATTAAAAAGGTCTTCTTAGTTTAGATTCATTGTTAGATTTACTACTTTTTCTTTTTTGTCAGAAAGTTTTTTCAATTTTAGAGAATCAAATCGAAGATATAGAACCCTAGTAAAAAAGAAAAATAGTGTTTCGTAGAAGATTTTCAACTGTACTTTTTCTCTAAGGTATCCGTTTGACTAAATAAAGTTTGTTAAATATTACTTAAATATATTATACTTTTTACATTTGACATCAGCGTTTTTCTACTCATGTTCCTTCTCGATCCATAAAATAAATATTATCGGGGTTTTACTTTCCTTTACTCCTCTTTTTACCTATAAGTTTGGTCCCGTACAACTATTTTGTCCCGAGGAGTTGTTGCTTTTACTTACTTGAGGACTATATATGTTGTGTGTACCTAGAGTTTTGTATTATAAGATAAATATACTTCAAATTCTTGTCCATTGATTGTACACGACTGTTTGCAGTTAACACTAATTGACACCGACGCTCTACCTTCTATGACTTTCTTTTTACTTACTTTCTTCAAATTCCCTACTACCCTGACAAAAAGATAGGACTAGACCCTCTGTATAATTTTTTCATAAACACTTTAGGTGACTCCAAATGTGTTCTAAACACGTAAAATGACTTACGTTCAATATAGAGTTTGAAATTTCATGTTTCGTAACCCCCATTAAAATATGTTATCTCTGATTAGTCCATTTATAACAAATGTAAGACCGACGGTATATTGTTTTACAGAGTGATTTATCACGTAAAATGTTTATTTGTATTTAAGTATTTTAACGAAAAAAATATGGGTGTCAAACTTGTCCGTTTGGTTTGATTGCGTACGTACCTTTCACGGGTAATCCCTTAAGAAAGTGGATTTGAGGTCACACGAGGGATAGACTCGGACTAAATTTATTGAACTGGGGTAAGTGCCAGTGATGCCAAAGAAATCGTATACCCTTTTAGAATATAAAATAACGTAAAGGTATGTCGGAAAAAAAGTTTAAATAATGATGTATTTTACCGGAACGACGGGGGTAAGAAGGAAAGGAATTCTCAGTGAGTTAGTAGTGGTTTCTTTCATTTTTACATAATTCTGTGTTAGGTGTAATCGGAGACTAAGTCTTTTTACTTTTTTAAGGACCTGATAAAGGTTTTACGTGTAGAAAGTCTTTATCATTGAACAACAGAACAAAAGTATCTAAAATAGTTAATATATTTGAGTAAAAGTATATTTTTCAACAGTAACTGGATGATATATGTAAAGTGTTGTCCTTTATGACAGTGGTTACAATTGAGAGTTTGAGATTGAATTCGTATAAATTTAGTGATTTTTCTTAACCAGGATTTCTCCAATCATTATAGATTCCTAATCAACACGTAATCTCATTATTATGGTGAAATTGAATATATGTCGAACTATGACTGTTCAGATTCGTGAAGTGTATATATTAGCTAAAATGGAAATTATTGGGTCACAACCTCGTTTTATCATTACAGAGGGTACAGGAACTTTATTGTTATATTCGTTTCTTATCAACCTTACATATTAGATTTTACATTGTCGTCGATGTGATAATTTAACGCGTACACTCACACACATTATCTGTGTTAAACTGTTAGTGAAAACGAGACGAGGGGTCTTGAATGTGTACTGTTCTTGAGACAGTGTTACTAAACCGATTAAAATTTTCTGTCTAGGATATAGAACTATATTAAAAAAGAAGTCTTTTTTAAGTTGTACTCAAGACTAAGATAGTAGCCACCATTCGAGTGATAGTGGGTAAGGAGTACGATTGATGTTGATTTTAAAAATTTAAAATGTGTGTGTGTGTGTGTGTGTGTGTGTGTGTGTGTGGGGTCTCCTTGTACTTTTCGACTGTCTAAAAGATACTTTCTCATTTTGGAACCTTTTCACTGGATGCTTCACTACAAAGGGTAAATAAAAACGAAAACAAAAAAAAGAGGAACACGCTATACTGGCTGGGGTTCCCATCTGGGGTTGACGTTTCGTCACTCGTTATCGTCGACGTGTTCGGTCATTTTGGACAAAAAGACCGTTTTGTTTAGTCTTTATTCTTAAGGACGTCCGGTCTCTCAAACCCCTCTTATGTTCTCTACTTTTTCACTTTGTTTCCTAGAGAATTAAAACAACTAGTTATTTATAGTGGAATTAAGGACTCGATACGTATGTACTGTCAGAGTTTACTCCCATTGTTTCTGAGACCATCGACTTGTCTCTAAATGCGGAAGACATGTTCGGAGTAAGATTGGAGGTTCTAGACTTGGTGGAGGGTTTCTTCCACCCTGTGTTAGACCTAGATTCTCCGAATGGACGGACGACGGACTATTCCTTTTAGTAGTAGTAAGTCGTCTACCAATATTATCTTAATTATATTATTAGACTTATGTTGTCTTGTCAGTATTGTAAGTCTTATATTAGGTTTTGATGAGTCGTATATTTCTTGGTTTTTGTACAGGAAAGAGTTCCCTTTTCTGGTTTTTTTTTTTCTCTGTCTCTCTCTCTACTAGGTACACTACCTCGATAGTTTCTATAAAATTCGTTTATAATATAAATTCAAAGTACACATTTCTTTTTGTCAGAACTTTATAACTTGTATATCCTTAAACGTATTTTTATTACATTCTTTTGTTTGAAAACCTTCACTTTTTGAGTCATGAATTTTACTTTTTGAATGACCCCTTTGAGTTATCATCATATCTTTATTGCATCCTTTCTTATTCATGAAACTTTATCCACCTATCTTTAATAGGTTAGAGTTCCTACTTTTTTCCTACTTTATCAACTTTTCAGAGTGTCTGGATACTTTGTTTCAGGTTTTTGAATTGTATATATTGACCTGTTGGTTTTCATCTCCTTTTTTAAATTATTTTAAAATTCACTTTTGACATAGTAAATTTCACACATTCTATTACTAAACTATATGTATATGTGTCACTTTACTAATGATTTCAGTGATTTTTATACATTATAAGTAATATGTTATGTAGAGTTATGTAGGTAGGATGTTTTGAGGTTGAAACATGTGAGACTGGTTGCAGATAGAGGGGTAAAAGGGGTGGTGGGGTGAGGTCCATTAGTTGTACGATAAGAGACGAAGATACACGAGTTGATAAAAAATCTAACGTGTAAGTTCCCTCTACTACATCTAAAACTCTTTTGTTAAGAAAAACTTATTTATTACGGACTTTCGAAAGGTTTAAATCAGTTCATATATTTAAATGTCTAAGTTCTTCGAGTTCCTGAGTGTTCGTGTTTTCTTTGATGTGGTTCTGTTTGGTATTTTGGATTTTGTCTACTTTCCTATATTTCTTTCTTAATGACTGTTTTCGATCTATATATACCGGGTAATCTGAGTCCCCCTACCCGACTTTATAACTTCTACAAAGTAGACTTTGATACCTCCGTATTACCGTTTTGTTGTAGAAATATCCGATCCCCCTTTTTTTGCGTAGTTCGATCTTAAGACACAGATCACTTTTATAAGATGTCTTTACTTTCACTTTATTTACGTAAAAGTCTATTTACTTTTTATTCTATTATATAGTGGTCTTCTGAACTATGCATTCACTCTCTACATATACCATTACCTTGAAGAGGTCTGGTTTCTTTTTACTATGGTCTCCCTTGGTACCTAGAAGTCCTTACTTCCTTCTCGTTGTCTTTACTATTTACGAACCTATTGTGTCTTGATAAAAAGAAAGATTTCAAGAAATTTTATGTGAATTGATAAATTTTGTTTTTAATAAAATAATCGACCACCCTAAAAGTTATATGTATCTGTATATGTATAATGTATTTCACATTGTTCCTAGTGATCCCCTGTTAAATATAGTAACATTAAAAAGATGTAAAATACACTTCACCATGTCATAATCGAGATTTCTCTGACTTTATGAACCATATGTATGACATTAAGGAGTCTTTTGAAAAATTTTTTTTTATGTTTCTCGAAATCGGTCTTATGTATTAATCTATTTGATTTTACCTTATATGTTTTTACAAGTTTATTGAATTTTCTACCGTCCTTTCTTACTTCACTCCTAGTTTTGAACCCTGTTTGTCTTTTATTAAGTCACCACTTGGATTTATGTTGGTACCAGATTTCTGATTTACCGTGTCTAACCGTCTCATCTACATTTTTGTGTTTGACAATATATAACCGATGGTTTTTTTCCGTGAAATGTACCTCTCTTTTTTATATATGAGATATGTCAATCACTTGTACTTTACGTTGAAATTATAGTTTATTGTGTCCAAAGTTCTGTTTCTCATAGAGGTCTCTAATTTTCCTTATAAAGTTTGTTATTGTCCCCGTTAAGTGATCCGTCCGTTAACATTTACGGTTACGTAGATTAATTATCTAGGATTTTTATGTATTTTATTTATTACTGTTGCTCTTCCCTTCTTTATCTATTGAGATGTGAGAATGGTTCTCTAAAATTGTGAGGAGAAAGTCATTAGATATCCTTTTGATCTAAGGAAGGGAGTTTTCTTTTAGTATGTGTACCTTCTGGAGTTTCTGTCTTGACTGATGAAACTAGATTAATTGTAAGTATCTTCTGAGTTGATTGAAGTCTTATACATAATGAAAGTTTATACGTACCGAGTAAGTAGTTCTTTCTGGTATAAGACCGAGTAATTGTTTCAGAGTTATAATCTTTATTAGTTTTAGTCCGTATCATATAAGAGATGGTATTCCATCAATTTGATCTTTTGTAATTATTATAGATCTTTTTATGACCTATGGACAGGTAATTTTTTTTTTTTGAAGTTTTATCAAGTGCCTATTTTCTGTTTAGGTTCTCTATTAATCTTTAATGAAACTTGACGTTTTGTTGTTTTTATGTTGTGTGATTTTAAATGTTGTATCTCAATTTCTTTTCTGATCTGTACTTGTGTTTTGAAAGTTACGAATATAATGTCCATTTTTCCATTTTAATTACTGGATTATAAGATGGTATTTTTCGACTCTTTTGTTTGTGTAATTTAGGGTTTCTTTCTTCCCTTTATTTCATTTTCCGTGTTTAGTTATTTTCTTTTCTGTTTCTGTTTTAGATTATCGACCAATAAACTTTTCTAGTTGTTTTGATGGTTCGAGATGGACCCTACCAGTTCTTTTACTTCTCTGTGTTTAGTTGTTATAGTCTTATTTTTTTCAGTGTGTCTAGGTTCTCAGAAATTTTCCCATTCTATTATGTTGTAGTAATGTCATTTCATACAGTGTTGATATGCGTCAACTGTTCAAAGAACTTTTTATGGTGAATCGTTGACCGTGTCTGTTAATATTTTTACTTTATATATATACTTTAATTTAATAGTTCATAGAAAAGATTGTCTTTTAGGAATTAGTTTTACAAACATGATCACTTAAGACCGTTTGAAAGTTCAGTGATTGGAACATATTTATAAAAGTCTTTTATTTCAACCTTCTTACCAGGTTAAAACAAAATATTCCGGTTGAATTGTCATTATAGGTTCAATCCTTATGACTAGGAGGTGTATCGGTTTTTAGATGTATATTGAAATGTCAGTCGGGAAACATAAGATTCGAGACGAAAGTTGGTTGGGTTTAGTGCATCATGATATCAACAACAACAACGAGTGAGTCAGTACAGGTTGAGAAACTCTGGGGTACCTGACGTCGTGTGGTCCGAAGGAACAGGAAGTGGTAGAGGGCCTCGAACGAATTTGAGTACAGGTAACTCAGTCCCCATGGTAGATTGGTAGAGCAGGAGACAGTAGGGGAAGAGGAGGACGGAAGTTGGAAAGGGTCGTAGTCCCAGAATAGATTACTCACCCGAGAAGTGTAGTGCACCGGTTTCATAACCTTGAAGTCGTAGTCAGGAAGGTTCCTTATAAGTCCCAACTAAAGGAAATCCTAACTAACTAAAGGAACGTCAGGTTTCTTGAGAGTTCTCAGAAGAGATTGTAGTGTCGAGTTTTCGTAGTTAAGAAGTCACAAGTCGGAAGAAGTACCAGGATGAGAGTGTAGGTATGTACTGATGACTTTTTTGATATCGAAACTGATATGTCTGGAAACAGTCACATTCACTTGGATGTGTCAAATTTTAACACAACAAGTTCCCAGGTGACACAATATAGAGTTTTGGTTTCTTCGTAAAAGGTCCTTACGTTCTAATCGAATTGTATGTCTTTAGTCACAATAAGTGTCTTATTTCCTCTTTTGTTGTAAAAAGTTATTTACATTTTTATTCTCGTAAATTGTGTTAAGTTGTGGGGAGTACTAAAAAAAAAATTTTTTGTATTTAATGTTTATTATCCTTGAAGTAATTATTTCCCGTAGATCCTTTTTAGTTGTGGGTCCTAGTGTGAGTTTCTTAATTTCTGGATAAAAAAGGAGTAATCTATACTCTTGTTCCGTTCTTACACACGAAAGATACGAGAATAAGTTGTAAACTGAGGTTCTAGATTGGTAAAGTAATTGTTCTTTTCTCTATGTACTTGTTGTTAGTTTTCCTTCACTTTGACAGTTATATACGTTGTAATACTGATAAATGAACCTTTTATGATTCGTTGGGTATTTTTAGATGTGTTGATTACTTTCTAAGTCGTTATACGTACATTTCTAATTAAACTTTTTAATCGAGATATTACTATATAATAACCGTTTTTTAACTTTTATGTAAAAAATGTTAAGGAAAGTGTCATCATCCCTCCCCCTTCTTATGGATCCTTATTTAAGTTCTCTTCTATAGGTTATGGAGATGTAGTTTTTGATGTTTTGAAACAGTATAATTTAATATGTATTTATCTCAACGTGTATAAGTACCTACCGTCAATAGGGGTTTGACTACGTGTCTAAGTTACATTAAAGTTTGTTTTAATTAGTCCGAAAAAGAAAAGTCATCTTTCACTGTTGTACTAAGATTTTAATTGAACCTTTATGTTTCCTGGATCTATCAATTTTCGACCTCTTAAACGAAATGGATTAAAGTTCTAGATGATATTTCGATGTCAGTTCCTACACCCAATAACTGTTTCCCTTTAGGTACCTTGGTTTGTCATAGGTTTCTGTCTACTTGTGCATATACAACTCAAAACTGTAGACACAGTTACATTGAGTTACCACTCTTTTTTTTTGGAAATAAAGTTTGCTACAACCTCGTTGACCTTTAGTTTTGACTTTTTTGGATGTTACTAAGAATGGAGTGTGAGTTGTGTTTTTGACTAAGTTTAGTGTCTGGATTTACATGTTAGATTTTGATGTTTTTCTTTTACCTCGTCTTTTATAGGCATAGAATTCCATCCGTCGAAAACATCTGTCTTGTGTACTTTTTTTATATATTTTATAATTTAGATTTTAACAATTCAGTTTGAAGTAATTTACATTTTGAAGACAAGAACCTTTCTGTGGTACTTTTTACTTTTGTTTTCGGTATAAACCCTTGTTTTAAAAGAGTTGTGTCATTGTCTTCTTCCTGAACCTAAGTTTTTATATTTTCCTCGAGAACATTTAAACAATTCTTAGATAATATTTTACTGTTTTCAAAAAAAACAGAAAAATTTTTAAATAAAAAATTAACTTCCTATTAATAAAATGTCTTAAAACAACAAAAGACAGTTTGTATCTGTTCTTGGTCGGTATCCGTGTGGGTACAGGGGAGGGAGGGTTTGGAGGGAGGGTAGAGGGAGGGTAGAGTGGGAAGATCTAACGGCGTCTCGGGCACAAACTCGAGGGTCTCAATATGTCGTTTAAGGGTAACCGATAGATAAAATGTTTACTGTTCGGATCTGTCACACAACTTTTCATCTCTGTAATGAGACGGTTGTTTCGAGACATGTCAGTTCCGATATCAGAAGGGTCACCAGTGCATGTCAACGTTCTTGACCTGGCATTATTCCGTCTTGCGGCTTCTTAACTACGGAAGTTTGATACTACGACCTCTTCTGAGGAGATTCAGGAAGTCTGTCGTTCCTCTAATTTGGTCAGTTAGAATTCCCTCTAGTGAGGCTAATAAGTGACCTTCCTGAGTGCGACTTCGACTTCGAGGTCATAAAACCAGTAGACTACGTGTGTCTGCTGAGTGACCTTTTTAAGGACTACGACCCTTTCTACCTCCCGTCTTCCTCTTCTCCCACAGTCTCCTACTCTACCGACCTGCCGTAGTGGCTACGTTACTTGCATTTGAACCCTTTTGAGGTCCTCTGCCATTCCCTGTCCCTCCGGACCGTACGACATCAGGTTCCCCAGTGTCTCCCAGTCTGTCCTGACCCACTGACTTGTTGGTGTTGTTACATAAAGTGTATACCTTAACATTCAGAGGTACAATGAGAGAGGTATGTAGAGGGGAGAGGGTGGAGGGGAGGGGGTCCAGGTATTCAGACAGGAGATACAGACAAAGAGGTGAGTCAAGTCAAGTCAGCGAGTCAGCACAGGTTGGGAAACGCTGGGGTACTTAGCGTCGTGCGGTCCGGAGGGACAGGTACTGGTTGAGGGCCTCGAGTGAGTCTGAGTGCAGGTAGCTCAGTCACTACGGTAGGTCGGTAGAGTAGGAGACAGCAGGGGAAGAGGAGGACGGGGGTTAGGGTGGGACGTTTATTTAAGAAGTCATGGTAAAAAGATCTAAGGTATATACACAGTCATATGCTATTATTTTGTTTTCAAAATCTATCTGTAAAGTGTTTTCCATTCGTTTTCCGGTTTGTATGTGCTTTTCTACATTTATAATGATCAGGAGTCTCCTTTCGTTTAATTTATGTTTTACACCACTGTGATGGGTAAATAGTCTAACCGGTCTTAATTCTGACTGGTATGGTTCGTGTCTGTTTCTAAAACTCGTTGGACTTGAGAAGAAGTGACTACCACCCTTACCTTTTACCATAATGGCGGAACTTTTTGTGAAACCCTTGAAGTATTATAATTCGTATGTGTACGGTATATTGGATCGGGAAGGTCAGTCTCCATAAATGAGTACCTTTTGCTTTTGTATAGGTGTGTTTCTACACCGTTGTGACAAACATTCTCTGTAATTGACCTTTATTGAATTCGCAGGTTATCTACTTACCTATCGTTTAATGCCGCATAGGTGGGTGTATTATCTTATGATGACCCGTTTCTCCTTTTTTTCTTTTTTTTTAGAATACGTGTGTTAAGAAAAATATATTTTAAGATCTATACCCCCCTCCCCTACGTCCGTCTTCGTTCAGTTACCAATAGGCCCCCACCCTAACTTTCTTTACTCCTTCCCTTACGTTTTCTTGAGACTCCTTTCAAAACCCCTACTGTCTTTACAAGAAATAGAACTAACACCTCTACCGAAGTGGTCAAACACTTCTGCAGTTTAAACTAGTTTAACACTGTGTCTGTAACTCTTATTTGTCTACCTGTTCCCTTGCTTCCACCCCACCCTACCCTACTTGACCCTTTAACCCTAACTGTATATACACGACGACTCCGACGATTCAGCGAAGTCAGTACAGGCTGAGACACGCCGGGGTATCTGTCGTCGGGTGGTCCGAGGGCGCAGGGACCCTAAGAGGTCCGTTCTTGTGACCTCACCCCACGGTAACGGAAGAGACTATATACACGGTAATACATATTTTATCTATTGATATGGATGATATATTCGTGTCCCTTCAGACGAATTACGAGGCTCCACTGAATTTACCCTTCCTTTAGGCTTTTTCTCCCCTACCGACTAAGTGAAACGACACTTACCGATAAGTAAGACGACTTACTTATCTTTGATTATGTTGTAACATTTCGTTGATATGAGATTATTTTTACAAAAATTTTATACTAGTTTACTATTAATTTATACACGTCGAATAACATGAAGTTAATATGGAGTCATCTCTACATTTTTTATTATTATTTATTACGAGAACGTACTACGGATGTTTTGCATTTGTGTCCGGGTTTAGTTTTTCGACGGTTATGTCTAGACGGAAGTTCTTGAAAGTAAATCGGACAGAATGGAGTTTTACCACAAACGGGAAAATTCCTTTTTTCGTTTTATAGTTATTATGTTAACTTTTGTACGGTAATATAAATCTCACAACGTTTTCAGGAGAATACAGGTTTACGTTAAGACATACCACAACGAAATATATGAACTAGTTGGTGTAGGGTCACCTTGTGGATGTTAAATTTATCACTTAGAGTACTAAATGATGTATATAACTTATAATGTGAATTCTTATTAGATATTTTTCCAGGTCGCATCACTAGTCTCATAATTGTCTTTACTACTTAAAATGGTTTCCCTGGTCAAGGGATATCTATTTAATAATAGATGTGGACCGAAATAGCAATATCTAAATTATCTTTCAGAATCATAGGTATAATTTTAGGTCTTCTGAATATAAGAGATTCATTTTTATATGTCCACTATGACTCTACATAGAATTTTTTATAGTCGTGGTGGTGGTGACACTAAGGATACCATGTAAATAGAGTTTCACGAAAGTATCAATAATGTACCTCCATTAACACTACTCCATTACTGTGACTGGACATTCAGTCATTTTTCTGACAAGATCCCGGACCGAAACGAAGACAGTTCCAAGACGAAGGACCTTGTTTAGTGATCCGAGGTTAAAAAAGTGGTTCTTTTAGTCCTCCAACCCGAACGCATAGGAAGTTGAGAAAGTTGAAACTTTAAACGAAATCAAAATAGGAGGGTGATTATTCCTCTTGTTCTAGTTTCCTACCGGGACTGGTTCCAATCTCCTCAATGTGCCTCAGTGTCCTGGTCGATTCCAGTCTGGACCCTAATCTCAGGGTCCGAGGTGTTTTGGGTGAGACGTAAGAAGGGTGAGGTGTGCGATGAGGTATTCGGACGACGTCGGTGGAAGACTTGCCCTCTGTACGAATGGTGGACGTTCGGACGTCTTAAAGAGGAACTTGCACCTTTTGTGATATCCGTCTGGACCAAAATATTAAGATGCTATGGACTTTAAAATGAAGACACTAAGGGTCATGTACTCGAGTCCTCCCTTTCATTAAGAAACTCTTTTGTCTGTAGAATATTGTCTAATATAGAGTCATAAATGAATATAAATCATTTTTCACCCGAGTTATTGGACTGATGGGGATCGTAGAAAAGAGAGTTCTTTTGTAAGTCGAATCTTGAAGACCAACGACCCTCCTTCCATATCAATCCCTGAAACTCTACCGGTACACGTGTGATGAGATAAATTTTGTCTATTGGTCGTCCCTGGATGAGATATCATATCCCTCGAGACGAGTCACAATACGTCGTCACACCTTCGCTCGTCCCAAACCCCCTCCTACCTATGTGCACATACGGACCGAGGCAGGGAAGTGACAAGTAGACTTTGATAGTTTGTAACAATTAACTGATTTCTTTTTCAGGTGTTTTTTCTTTTGAAAGGCAAACCTTTTTTCCAGTCAACTGAGACTCTGACCCCTCACCGGTGTCCTAAAGTTTCTTTTCGTCCAAAGGACGGATGAAGGGTAAAATAGGCTGTCCGAGACCCACAAACCTGAACCTGTCAGTACGGAGTTGTGTTCTTCTGTCTACCATCCTAATCTCGGGGGAAGCTAAATTACGATTGAAACGACAACTTTGGAAACCTAAAATTCCTTGATCTAAAGTCATGGAAGTGGACATTTTGTTCTAGAAACGATGGGAACTTTCGATCTTGTCTTTTTAACGGAAGAGGGGATTATGAGGTAATACTTTTGAAAGTATACACGTCTTTTCAACTCTTTTAATACGTTAGTTTGGGTAAAGGTGAGGTGGATCTAAACTCTGGATCTAAAGGTAGGAAAATAGAAAATTAGTCAAAAAAAATTGGGTGAAGTTTCAATCAACGTTTACAGTTATGTGAAATGGGGATTTGTGAAGTCGTACGTACTCTGTCTGAAGTTTTAGAGATACAAAATTTTGTATAGTACTCTATGTGTCTAAATTTATATGGTAGGTTATTCGAAATTGTTTACGTGCTGAAGGTAGCACCATTTCTTGTACGGTAGTTGGGTGTTTAAAGAGAGTATGGAGAAGGACTGATCAGGGACGACAATGGGAGGGTAAGACTGGTAAAAGTAGTATTTAATCAACACAGATAAATGACACAATTTCAGCGAGTCAGTACAGACGGAGAGACACTGGGGTACCTGACTTCAGGTACCTTAAGAGGTCCGGTTTTATGACCTTACCCATCGGAAAGGGAAGAGGTCCCGTAGAAGAGTTCGGTCCCTAGTTTGGGGTGAGAGGGTGTAACGTCCGCCTAAGAAATGGTCGACTCGGTGGTCCCTTCGGATTGTTATGACCTCACCCATCGGATTGGGAATAGGTCGGCTAGAAGGGCTGGGTCCTTAGTTTGACCCCAGAGGACGTAACGTCGGCCTAAGAAATGGTTGACTCGATAGTCCCTGAAATATATTTACCTTGGTGTTTCATTCGTGGGAGAACACATTCCAAAAAGTGAGTCTTATTTCCAAAAATCTTAAGTAGATAGGTCAACGTACTCAGTCCTCAAGAAAGAAAAAATTCCCGTCATTCATAAGGTGAATATTTTAAGTGTTAAATAGGTGTGGGGAGAAAAGAATAACTTCATCTCAACTAAACGTTTCAAGTCAATCAAAGTCCACATGTCGTTTCCCTAAGTCAATATGTAATATTTATATGTATAATGAAAAGTCTAAGAAAAGATAATGTCGAACAATATTTCTATAACTTATATCAAAAGACACGAGATGTCACCCTGGAACAATAAAAAAATACATCATCAAGCATAGACAATTAGGGTCTGAGGACTAAATAGAGAAAGGTAGGGGAAGAGACAAACCATTAGTATACCATAAAAGAAGTAACTTTGGATGGTTTATTCGTTTTTCCTCGATCGATCGAAGGGTCACAAAGAAAATCGTTGATTTAAAGTCGGTAAGTGAAAAGAGTAAGTAGAGTATTTTCACTTAATTCTTCCGACGCTCGAAGAGTCGTGTCTTGATCCCTTTTTTAATCCAACTGTCCCAAGTAAAAACTGTCATATAGGTCGACAGGTATCGGAAAGTAAAAAAGGTACTTGAATTGACCATAGGGATATACATTTCAAAGATTGTGAAGGTCGATCCCTTATGAAGTGTCTTCTTTTTACGAAAGGAACCTCAAATGTTAACGGTAAACCAGATTAAAAAGTCGTTCCCAAACAGATCAATCTAATACTCTAAAAAGGACCTCTCGTTGTCGTTCTCTCACAGAGGGTACGACAGTCTTTCCCTCTCAATATAAAAACAAGGAACCTTCTTTGTATATTACATTACCCGTTTTACAGTTCACCCACCCCTAGGTAATCGGGTATATTTGGAGGTCTCTCGAGAGATTCTTTTTCCTTAAGACTCATTCAGTGACGTGGTCGTGTAAACCAAAGTTTTTGAATAGGTTCTTCCGTCTACCCCTTCCCCGACCAAAAGTGTCTCCAAGGATAGGTCTGTCGCTCACTAACACTCCCAGACTCCCGACTGGTTTCGTCCCTTAATGAATCCCTTTTGACTCAAAGTCTACGACCCTTCTATTTAACATTTTTTACTCGGGTCTTCTCCCAGTTCCGTCCTAGTTATGATCCTAACGTTTTTACATGAACTCCAAGTCTCTCGTTCGTGTTCTTGTTTCTTTCTTGTGGGACCTACCAAAGACGTTCCGAAGGGTGGACCTAAAGAGTAGATAGTCTACCCACATAGGTACCCTTCACAATCCTTACCGAAATTTTCGATTTTCGTTCTGAATCCAGTTCTAGTTTAAAATGGATCCTTAAACTGTGATCTGGTTGATAGAACGGCACAATTGTAAGACGTAAAAATAATCAAATCATGTATAAAGAATTCGTCGAGTTTCGGAGAAAAGATATCTACTGGAGATAAAATCGATTCAGACTATAAAGTTTTTTACATCCCCGAAGAGCTCGAAGGGACCACCGAGTCTTCCGTTTCTTAGGTACACGTTAAGTCCTCTGAACCCAAGATAGGGACCCAACCCTTCTAGGGGACCTCCTCTCGTATCGTTGAGTAAGGTCATGAGAACGGACCTCTTAGAAGTACCTGTCTCTTCGGACCACCCGATGTCAGGTACCCCAACGTTTCTAAGCCTGTGTTGACTCGTTGATTCGTATCGTGTGTCGTATCCCCGGAGAGACCACAGAGTCACCATTTCTTAGGCGGACAGTTACGTCCTGTGCATCCAAGTTCGGAGTCAGGTCCTTCTAGGATGCACGGTGTCTCGTCGAAGTGGGCGTCCGGTGCTGGTGATTCGGACACGAGGTCTCGGTCCCTCGGTGTTGATGACTCCGGACTCGTAGGCTCTCGGGTGCGACGTGTTGTTCTCTTCGGTGGCGTTACTCTTCGTACCTCTGGTCTCTCGTCGGGGTCGGGCGGTATTGATCTCTTTCGGGTGTCTCCTTGCCTCTGGGTCGTCTCGTTATTTATGCCTAATAAAAAAAAATTAGATATGCATTTTTGATGATCCGATTCTTACGGGGTTATATACAGTAAAAGTACTCCGAAGTAACCTCCTGACGGAATAAAAAGTTTGAGTTTTGTAAAGTGTACTCAACTAAACATTTCATGGAAAGTCCCCAGGTACGTGGTACGCACAATAAACAAGGTACACCACTGACTCTCGTCCTTGACCCTTCGACACACCGAAGTCTCGGCCCGAGGTGGTCGATATGCGCCACACTAGAACCCGTTCAATACTTTGGAAATACCTTAGTCAATGGGAGGTGGGATGCTACCCCTTTTCTCATTGTGGATAGAGTGTACCGGCAAGACTCTTACTCAGTCTGTCTTTCGTGAAATTTTGGTGTGGACCGGACTCCTCCACGATTCACAGTCAAAAACGACGATAATGTACTACTCTTATATTTATGACCCACACAAAAAAAAGGGAAAAGTGACTTAATTTTTTTACAAGATAAAGTTCTTAAGGGGGGAGAGTTTTTTGTTGTTGTTGTTGTTTTTTTTTTTTTTTGTCCACCGGAGTAGGTAAAGTTATAGACGGTTTAAGAAAGGAATTTCTTCAACTTTAATGAACCGAGTTCCAGTTTAAATTACTGATTTTGACGTAGATGTTTAGGTGTTTAGGATCCTTTTCCTTACCGAGAAAAATATTGAGTGTCAAGGATAAAGTTGACGGACCGACACGAACTTTTATTGCTTGACTCGTTCTATCTTGACAGATACACATCTGAAGTTTCTATGGGTCCGGAATGGGGGACATCTTGTTTTACACCAATGTCTTTGACTATTTGAGTTTAAGGGGATCGGGTATGGTAGGAAGTCTAAGGTGCCGGTGGAGAGAGGCACTGTTGGGTGTCCCGTGAGGGTACTACCGAACCCTCGGGAGTTCCACTCTTTCGGTTCTGCTGCCGGAGACCATTTCTGTCCTTCCTTCGACGAAAGGGGCCACGCGCCTCGGTGTCCCCTTCGGGCGGCGGAACGACCATGTTGAAAGAGTGGCGGAGTCAAAGTCGGTTTGTCGATACATATAAATATAATTATAAATATCCGAAAGACGACAAAGGGGTTTAAGATACAAGAGTATACCGGTAATTTTTGTTAAAATGGTTATGGTATACATTTTGTTATCGGTTACCCTTAATCGACATACTGAGTCCCTTGAGTTTGTCCCCGAGACACTGTCCGACTTCCCACCCTTCGCCCTCCTTCAAAACCCTGTACCTACATGAATACCGACTAAGAATAACTACATACTGTATTTTGGTGTTTTAAGACATTTCGTTAATAGGAAGTTAATTTATTATTTCGCCGGTTTTTGGGGGTGTTAAAATGGTAAGTCCACAAAAACGTCGGATATATTTGAAACTAGGAATACGTCTCAGGTCTATGTACACAGTACCCCCTAGTCGTTGTCCATTCTTTTGTACATGTGTAAAGTTGATACACGACGTCTGTCACTGACGTCGGTACTTTAATTTTCTGTAAATGAGGATGTTTTTCAATCTTTTTTTTATTCTTTCGTTCTTAACCATTTTACTTTTCCGAAACAGGGTAGTTTCTGTAGTGTCCACTACTCTGTCTGTGTGGGATTATTTCTCTGTAGGTGGTCGTCGGTGCGAGGATAGGAGTGGAATCGGTAAACAGAAAGAAAAAAATAATTTACCGTTGGTACCATTTACTTTCACATCTGTGGTTGTCGTCATTGGACTAGTTCTAGGTCTGTGGGCACGACGACTGTCTCCTCTGTCTGTCGGTCCGTACTTTACTCGAAAGGTAAGTCAAGACTGACACGCCTTACGAGGGTCCTGTTAGGAAGCTGGTCGAAGGAAGGGGAAGAAGTGAAGGGTTCCGATTATAAATCTGTATACGAAGACCCTCTTGTCTCTCCAGGTGAAAAGAAGACTTATCAAGGAATAGCAGTAAATTCGGGTGAACTTTTCGGTTCGTTATTTAGTGACAGCAAATAGTGGTAATTAGTCCTTTTTTTCGTTAGCATTAAAAAGTTGTAGCAGGATGTTTGTGACACTGTCTTTCACTGTACATCATGTCCTTGTACAAATATGTTTTAAATCTCCAGGATGACTAACGAAATTAGTATCTTTATGTTTCTATAATTATCTCTGAAGGGTGAAATATCCCATGGACCTATTAAGAAAGAAATTTTTCAACTTGACTTAACTTGAACAAAGGTACTAAGAATGACGGTACAGGAAGAAGGTCTACTACGAGTTTCTAGACTCTTATAATATGGTTTCTGATATATGGAAGTATAACCCGAGACTGGTAGTGGTCACAAATATACAATTAATGGATATTCGACTTCTGTTAAAGGGACCCAATTTCTTTATTTCGATAAAATAGTTAATTTAATTTTCAACTATACTATTGTTCCATTCATAATCTCTTATTATTCGTTGGTCGTTATGAATTGTTGTCTCATAGAATGTAGACATCCATGTCGAAGCAAAGGGTAGTATTTACATCGTACGCCTCTAGTTTGGACACATAGAATAAGTTAATCGAAATGAGATTTACAATATTCGTAGATATCAAAGTCTTAGTCATATGGGATATTCATTTTACAAAGTAACACTCCTTTGACTGTTTGTGACGGATTAAGGTTGACCATGTGATAAAGGACTCAAATGAACTCGGTTTTATATGTCTATCGGTTTAAAGTTTTGAATTTTTTGGACCCATCTTTTACATGTCTTTTAAAAGTTTGTGTTCAACATGGTTCATATAAGAATTTAGTTGTGACATCCATTCTGGTTTCATCTTCTCTCTCTCTTCTCTTCTCTCTTCTCCACCTCTTTTTCGTTTATAGAAAACGTACATTCTTAGGATACTAAATATGTACAGTTAATTACTATTTTTCGTATTGTCGTTGATTTATAAGTGAATTTTTATTTTACGGTTAAAAGTACGTATCATTCAATAAGACAAAAAAATTTTTAATGTTGTGGGAAACAATCTAAAACTATTTAAAGTAGACACTATCCACTATTTACCGAGATACTTTCCTTATACTTCTATGTATTATTTTCGTCATCAGAGGTTGTTAAACTGAAAGACAGAGAGAGTTATTTACTTTTTTTTATAGATCTTGTGTCTTTTTCCGAAACACATTTTTTACAAGTAGGAGTAAATTTTTTGTTTGAAAAGACCAAACTTTGAGGTATGACGTATTAAAGTACACACACACGAAATAAGCAGTTTACGAAACCGAAAAACAGAGAAGAAAGTCGACCTGGTATTTAAGAAACTCCCGTCGTTGACACACGAAAAAGTTAGGGAGTAAGACGTATAACGACGACAAGTCATACGTAATGATTATTACGTTTTCAGTTTAGTCTACCGGTTACTCGTTGACTATAAAAAAAGGATTCACCAGTCTAATACTTTGACTTCCCATTAAGATCTACAGAGAAGTTTATGGGTGTCCCCTAAAAGTGAAATATTACATCTAGAAATTTTATCTACCTAAGGACCGTCTTGACGATCACGAAAGGTGGTGACAAGATTGCTTAAAGTTTTATGAACGGTGTTTTTATTTTTGTTCTTTGCTTTTTATATTCCCGATTTTGGGTGGTTCCTTTCCTAATCCTTTATTCTAGTTTTAGAGGGTGTTGTATTCCTGTTTTGTCTTTCTTCCTTTTTACACTTCCTTTCTATTGTACGTCTCCTAGTTTCATCCGAAGGGTCCACCGCGATCACCATTTCTTAGACGGACGGTTACGTCCTCTGCGTTCGCTACTCTCTCCCAAACCAGGGACCCAGCCCTTCTAGGGGACCTCTTCCTTTGCCGTTACGTGAGGTCATAAGAACGGACCTTTTAAGGTACCTGTCTCCTCGGACTACCCGATGTCAGGTACCCCACCGTTTCTTAGTCTATGTTGACTCGAGTGTATATGTGTCTCCTAGTCCATTCCCCTAGATTGTAGACTGACTGTCCTTAAGGTAATTCTTTGTCGTCTCTTTGGAATTCCTTTTATGTAGTTTTAGTGTTCTCTTTTACTGGGTCCCGGTTACCCTCTACACAAAAGTCTTATTGAGTTCAAGGTGAGTCTTGACAATTCTGGACTTGTAGTGACATCTTAGACCTTTAGTTTGAATTTTCTGTAGGGTTTTCAAATTACCTCTTTGGTTATGACTTAGATCTTTTTATAGGTAAAAAAAAATTTCAGAACATAAAGAAGAGGGTCTTTTATGTCTCTAGTTTGTGAAATCCCAATCGTTTAACATATTATTCCAATCTCCAGTGTAAACTTCGTTTAGTAAAACATACCAAAGTTAATTCATTATGTTAATTTATTCCTGAGAAGTAAACTGGGGAAAGTATCTGTCTGTGTCCTCACTACTTTAACCTTTTCTTACATTAGTCTCGTAGAATGAACCAGACATCATCTGTAAACTATCCATGTATATTTGAGACTTCTAACTAAAAGTCAAGAAATCATAGTTAGACTTATACATTGCACTCACTGAAACATTTTCAATGTCTTGGCAATTGAAATCGTCACACTTTTATGTATATGTTAAATATGTACGACCTTTCTTCTTATGTCTCGATGCTATTTCCTATTCCACGGAGATAGAAGTAGAGTAGTTCATCTAAAAATTTAGACGATGACATTTCGATAGGTTTATTTGGTCTTCAACTCCGACAAAAAATTTCACTTTATGTGTAATTTTTCAAACATAACTCCTTTTAATACTGTGCCTTCGTAAACAGCTTACTTTGACCACAACCCTAACACGAACTAAAGGAAGGAACAAAATGTAAACTGAGTTTAGTACTATAATCGTTGACTGTTAATTGTTAGTTTCTTTTTTTTACGTCATACAATCGAATCAAAGATCCTCCGTAAAAGTCTTTGTGTACTTTATAGTGAGCTCCTGTGTAACACGTCCTCAGTTTGACACCATAAACTAAACGTTCGGTTTATTAGCGTAAACGTAGACTAGTCATATAGGATGTACACTAGAGACTCCTAGTACTTCCGGGTAAAACTGTGGTCGAGCAGAACTCTCAGGGAGACATGAGTTCTGCATGAAAGAGTAAAGTCTAATTATCATTTGATAACTCCCCTGAGACGGTCTCCCAGGGTAAGTTTTACGGTCGAAACGACCTTTGTCTTGTCAAAGGTGAATAAGGACAGACCAGTCGCCTTTTTCGACATTGGGGTAAAGGAAAGTTCGAGAAAACAAGGAGTTATGAGTTGTCAGAAGGAGATGAATGTAGATGGACATGTACTCATCCTGAAGAGAAGGTCTCGGAGTCCGGTGGAATATATATAGTTGAACTAACTGGAACACACTTCTTTAGTAAAACGTCGAGGTACTTCCGACCTTTCCCATCGTGGTTATTTGCTTAAAAGTCCACCTATCGGTCAGTGTGCACCAATGTCACTGAAGTCGTGTCACTTCGTCCCGGTTTTAGGATGGAAGATTAAAGATTGTGACGGAAAAAAAAAAAAAAAAAAAAAAAAAAACTCGATGTCGTTGTAATAGAGTACCGTAAAATTACTATGAACACATGTTCAAGTGTTTAATCCGGTCTTGTCAAATATGTTGGTTCTCATGTGTCAATATCACCTAAAGATCAGACATCCATCAAATTGAGTTGGATAATATTTTTAACTTTTTGAAGTCTAGGTTCAAATCTATATTTAAACACACACGCACATAGAAGGTGATCCAAAGAGAGTTTTCTTTTGACCTACTAAAAAGTAATTCTTAAGTTCACTTCATCGAAAATGTCATTGTGATTCTTCTTTTGATTCTTTTCTTCCTAATCTCGTTAGTAGGATGACGTTTTTGACAAAGAGATTTCGAAAGAGGTATTTGAAGGACCCATACGGTACTGGAGTAATTGTGTACTCCCTTTATTTGAATGTGTCCTAGTCCTTTTCTCCTTTGAAAATCATTACTTTCATGTTCATTAACTTTTATTGAGATATAAGTCCAAAAGTCCCAAATGACTCATAAACGGGAAGAGTTCACAGACTACTAATGGTTTTTTTGGGTTTACGTCCTACCCTATAAGGAAGTCCCCTGTTCAAATAACATTTCTCTTGACGTACCGACCCTTTTTGTGTTCCCCCGACTCTTTCCTGGAGCTTCCTGTGAAAGAGTGATTGCTTCGGACTTCAGTAGGACTCACCAGCGGGGCCGACAGGGGTGGGGAGGTTCTTCTCAATTCCCGTGGGGTCCTCTCACCCAGAAGGTCCAGTCTTTTCGGTTGGACGGGTCGTCTTTCAGGTCGGACCCTTGATAGGGGTCTTCTTCACCCGAACCGAGTGTGAAGGATGGTCGTCCGTCTGCCCTTCGCAAGAGTCGGACTGTTTCTCCGTTCGTCTTCGGTTCCGATTTTCATCTGACGTAAAGACTCCAGGATTGTAACTTTCTTGCCTTTGGTATACCCTTAAATAATAAGTTGACTTTGGAAGTCCACCGAAATTTAATTTTCCTTGTAACAGTTGGTGTAGGGACCCGGGAAGAAAAAAAAGGAAGAGGTTGGGGAGGAGGGGAAAAGTTTAAAATATTCGAGACACTAAATGGTCACCTTTAGGGGACTTATATTTAATTCGTAATACAGGTGGGTTCTTTAAGAAGGACCGTGAGTTAGTCATCAAACCGTAATTTTAGAGAGTACACTGAGAACCCTCCCATTCGATTACACAAACACACATGCACACACACATAAACATATGTGTGTAACTAAAAAGGGAAAAAAAATCTTAATTAGAGGTAATACATTTCTGGAAACAACTCTTCGTCTGTACGTCCACTCTTCCCTATATTAGAGGTACTTCTTTATAATTGTTATATGACTTCACATCCAGTGTGGAGAGTCTCATATTTGACGGGTGGGTCCAGGACACACTGTCATTGTTGGTACACACGTCTGAAGGGTGGGGCCGGTAGTAGTGTCGACACTTATAGGTGGGGGGAGGGGGGCGGTGTCGAGTTTGCAGATCCGGAATTAAGACCGCTGAGCTTTCTATAGTGTTGCAGCTGACGTAATCAGTCCTGTTCGACTATTATGGTGTCCTTGTGTAGTAGGGTGTAAGATGACCGTACATTATTACCTTCAAACGAAGAACGAGTGTGATGTACGGACAGGAGCCCGTCCCCCCAGAAAGTAGTCCGAGAAGGTCTTACCTTGACACGTCCAAGGGTGATTCCATCCATCTTTCCCTATTTTCGTTTGGGGTACCACTGCAAAGTCGAAACAGGTTCTTTAGTGTCTCGTCGGGCCTACTGGTGTTTTCAGGACGTCTTAGAATTTTCTTATTATTTTTAGAGGATCTCGGGTATTTCCGATAGTGAACTAAACACTTCATCTAGGACAGAATAGAAATGAATATAAGGGTCGGAGGTCCTGTCCCTTGAGTGACAAACGAACTTTTTTGGTATGTTCGTTCTGATATTTGTCATATTGTAGTGTCAAATGTGAGGAAATCTACGGGTTGTAATGAAACCGTCTAAATTTAAAATTTTTTAAAGAAAGATGACACTTATTGTTTCTGTTGTCTTATTTACTTACTACGGCACTTGCAAGAAGTTCCCGTACGACCCAAGAGACATCCTGTCCTTTCCGCAAGAGTCAGAGTTCATTCGTACAATTCCGGCTTTAAGTGTTGCCTTTTACCTTTTGTTAAACGAACGATCAGTAAATTTCTTATGGTTCACTTGTCAAGTGGTAGATGGGAATTACTCCTACATTTAGAAGAGGGGAACTTCTTGTGTCCCTGTCTCTTAAGGTAAATTTGCGGTTACACAGAGAGAAGTGAATCATGTATGTGTGGTCATTTTCTTATAGACGTATTTAGAACGAAAGGGTTCTTTGTCAGGTTTTTTTACACAATAGATTGTCTCTTCGACTTCCAGTTTACCCTTTCTTATGTATCTTCTCCTTGGAATAAAAGAGATCGAGTCTTTTATGAAAGGATCGTAAGGAAAAGACCATGTAATTGGGACGGGATGTGGGACTTGAAAATTTACCCCTCCTCACTTCCTTTAAATAACCTTCCTCTGAACCCTCCGAAATTCATCACAAACTTATGACGAATGACAAATGATCTATGTACCTCTCTGAATTTATTTTTTAAGTACGGTTTGTGATAGACATGTTCTTTGGTCGACAAGAATAAATAAGGTTGTCTGTACCAATGGGTCCTGAGGTTCGAGATAATAGGTCCGAGTCGCTTATGGAGTTCGTTGTTTACGTTCCCAAAACTTCGCAGAGTCCAGCATCTTGTTCCGGGAGTAAAATATCTCTTCACGCCTTCTGTCAAAAATAGATTCTTGAGTCTTAAGATGGACTTTCGATAGTTTAAACTGGTACCTCCCACCACTCCCCATCGCCCAGAGTGGTATTCCGTCCGTATCGAGGATTTAATGAAAGGTAAAGAAAGTACGGGTTCTGAACAGTCGGTGAGGGTGGGAGAGGTGACAGTAGAGGTACGAGTAGGAACTACTGACTACGGTTGGGAACTTTATCCTGGCTACAACTACCGGGGTTAAATCGTTTTGGAAAGTCACCGTTGTGAGTTCACTGAAGAGTATGAGGGATAGGATGTCACGGAAACTCATGTCGGTAGAGTGAACTCTTCAAACACTCGTGAGAATAAAAATGAAAGACTAGTTGTAGTTATCTCCTGACTCTTGCCATATTTATGGTCCTTCGACGACATTTCTAAAAAATTCATAAATTCCCCTGATGCTCTCGTTTTCGTTGTTACAGTCAGTGTAAATTACTCCCAAAAGATTCGTGGCACGAGACACGATTCTCGAAATAGTAGAGTAAATTGGAAGTTTGTTGCGATACTAGATACGGATCCCTACACGAAGATTTTTATATCTTTTCCCCCTTTTTTCTCCTTGATCTGCTACCTTTTTAGACCGGTTGTAATGGAGGTGGTCCCCTAGTTCCATTTCCAGTTGTCACTGTTCGGTGCAACTATCACCGACACAATCAGCGAGTCAGTACAGATTGACACGTTGGGGTTTGGTACCAGGTGGAGACGTCAGAAAGTTTTTGGGTATCCGGCAGATTAACACGTTTTTTGTAGTCTGTTTAAGGTTTACTCCTAGTAAGATGTTTTCTGACTGGACGTGAGACACTTTGACAATTCCAGTAGGTTTTGTACAGTCTCTTTGTCAGTATCTAGTTTCCACAGAATCTGTACTACTTGTTTACATTACGTCACAGGTCCTACTCTAGGACCTTGTCTCTTTCCTGTAATCTCCGTTTGATCACTTCAGGTCTATTTGACATCTCAAATCAATTGTTAGTTCATGACGACAACCAAGGAACCAAAACTGTTTGTGTGGTGACATTTCATTGTACTATTGTAATTCCCTTTTCCGTTACCGTGGGGTGAGGTCACAAGAACGCATCTTTTAGGGTACCTGCCTCCTCGGACCACCCGACGTCAGGCACCCCAGCGATGCTCAGTCTGTACTGACTCGTTGAAGTGAAAGTGACAAGTGAAAGTACGTAACCTCTTTCTTTACCGTTGGGTGAGGTCACAAGAACGGACCTCTTAGGGTCCCTGTCCCCTCGGACCACCCGACGGTAGATGTCCCAGCGTGTCTCAGTCTGTGCTGACTTCACTGAATCGTCGTCGTCGTCGTCGTCGTCCATTTCTGATGTACTTATGAAAGAAGGATAGAAACGTTGAAAAGACAAATAGATTTTGATAAGATTTTATTTCAAATGAAATTTTGGGAGACTCCGACTACCAGAATAGAGGAAAGGTCTCTCCTCTATAATATCGAATTTATCGAAGGGTTTCAATGTTCGATTTTTCGTTTTTTTTTTTTTGTGTGAACCGGTCTATACAAATGAGAGTAAATTTGTGGTCACCTATTGTGTCATTGTATTCGGGAACGTAATCTAGTTAATTTTGCTAAAATACGGTCTATTGTACGACTCTTTAAATTTCCTTAAATAAAGTGAATTTAAGGAGTATTATGACGTGAAAATAAAGTCATGTGGAAAAATTTATTTCCCCAGTATATCATGAAAGATTTATAAAGTAAAAATAGTGTTTACAGCTAATGAGGTAGTCACGAGACACTACTAGTGTAAATTCGTTTTAATCGAATTTCTAAAACGGTTTTCAAAAGAAGACGACGACGACGACGACACGAGTCAGTACCGTCTGAGAAACGCTGGGATACCTGGTATCGGGTAGTCAAAGGAGACAGGTACCTTAAAAGGTCCGTTCTTATGACTTCACCCAACGGTAAAGGAAGAGGTGAAGAAAACGATGACTTCATAGTGACGAAATGTCATATTCAATGTCCACGCATGTTATCTGACTCAGTGGTAAACATTTCCGATATGACAAATATTAGTGATATTTCATAACCGAGATAAGGGGTGTCACATTTTACGTATTGTGAACATAAAATTATCTGTGGAGGAGGACAAGAAGGAGGAGGTCGAGTAGTGGAGAGGGTTGAGGACCAGGAACGACACCGGGGCAGGTCGGTAAGTCCAACGAGAGACGTCGGTCCTCGGGGGTGGAGGCAGGTTCCGTCACGTGGGAGGAGTGGGTGACGCCCGTAGTCCCACTCCCGTGCCCTCCCACCACACCGACACCGAGGTAGTCGGAACAGTAGTGAACACAGTGGGCAGGAATGACGGTCCTAAGGGACGTGGGTCTCCTGTCTGTCGTTCGTTCTACTCTGGTGCCGACCTGTCGTGCCCTTAAGGTGGAGAGGACGGACACCTCGGGTCGTTCACGCGTCCTCCAGTCATCCCGGACGCGGGAACGTCAAATAAAATATGGATTATCAACCATAGCCTCTTCCGTTACCGTGGGGTGAGGTCATGAGAACGGACCTTTTAGGATACTTGTTTCCTCGGACCATCCGACGTCAGGTACCCCAGCGATTCTCAGCCTATGTTGACTCGCTGAAGGGAAAGTGAAAAGTAAAAGTACGTAACCTCTTCCTTTACCGTTGGGTGAGGTCGCAAGAACGGACCTCTTAGGGTCTCTACCCCCTCGGACCACCCGACGGCAGATACCCCAGCGTGTCTCAGCCTGTGCTGACTTCACTGAATCGTCGTCAACCATAGAGAATTAGCGGATACGGATATGATGAGGAAGGAGGGGATCGGGATGAACATTGGTGAAGAAACAAGAGATAATAGACACTCAGAATAATAGAAGTGATGAGCCACATAAAAAATCTAAGAGGTATATTCCCTACCCCGAAGGGTCCACCGCGATCACCATTTCTTAGGCGGACGGTCACGTCCTCTCGATTCTCGGAACCCGAAGTAGGGACCCAACCCCGCTAGGGGACCTCTTCCCGTACCGTTGGGTGAAGTCATAAGAACGGACCTCTTAGGGTACCTGTCTCCTCGGACCGCCCGATGTCAGGTACTCCAGTGTTTCTCAGCCCTGTGCTACTTCGTTGAATCGTACGTGTGTGTGTGCGAATATTCCCTATCGTATGTCACGAACGGAAACAGACTGATCAAAGGGGATCGGATTGCGGGACGTTCAGGTAGGTACAGCGACGTTTCCCGTCGTAAAGTAAGAAAAAAATACCGACATACATAAGACGTTGTAACATACGTACATACATACGTTACATACCAATATACATACATAAGTCGTTGTAAAGTAGGAAAAAATTCCTACATACATAAGGTAACGTATATATGGTGTAAAATAAATAGGTAAGTAGACAGGAATCTGTGAAGTCAAGTCAAGTCAACGAGTCAGCACAGACTGAGAAATGCTGGAGTACCTGATATCGTTCGGTCCGAAGGGACAGGGAGGGCCGCGAATGAGTTTGAGTACAGGTAACTCAGTTACTACGGTAGGGTAATAGAATAGGAGACAATAGGGAAAGAGAAAGACGGAAGTTAGAAAGGGTCGTAGTCCCAGAAAAGTTTACTCATTCGAGAAGTGTACTTCACCGGTTTTATAACCTCAAAGTCGAAGTCGGTAGTCAGGAAAGTTACTTATAAGTCCTGACGAAAGGAAATCCTATCTGACCAAACTAAAGGAACGACAGGTCCCCTGAGAGTTCTCAGAAGACGTTGTGGTGTCAAGTTTTCGTAGTTAAGAATCCGTGAGTCGAAAAAAATACAAGGTTGAGAGTGTAGATATGTACTGATGACCTTTTTGGTATCGGAACTGATCTGCATGGAAACAGCCGCTACATTATAGAGACCGAAAAATTCTACAACAGATCCAACCAGTACTGAAAAGAAGGTTCCTCTTTCACAGAAAATTAAAATACCGACGTAAGTGGTAGACTTTACTAACACCTCAGGGGTTTTTATTTCAGACAGTGACAAAGGTAACAAAGGGGTAGATAAACGGTACTTCACTACCTTGGTCTACGGTACTAGAATCAAAAGACTTACAACTCGAAATTCGGTTGAACCTGTAAATATCCAACGAAGGTATGGAGTCGTTACTATTTATTACGACGACATTTGTGACCCCACGGACATAGAAGAGTATAATCACAAAAACCAACAAAAGAAGACCTATTACGTGGGTCCTCTCCTTAACGATCTAATATGTTATCAAGATAAAAATCAAAAAAACTCTTTAGAGACACAACAAAAGGTGTTTCCGTCGTCGTTAAATGTAAGGGTGAATGTCATATACGACGACGACGACGATTCAGTGAAGTCCGCACAGACTGAGACACGCTGGGGTATCTGCCGTCGGGTTGTCCGAGGGGGTAGGGACCCTAAGAGGTCCGTTCTCATGACCTCACCTCACGGTAACGGAAGAGGTATGTCATATACTTCCAAGGGAAAAGAGGTGTAGAAACAGTTATAAACAATAGACTCAATAAAAACTACTGTCGGTGGTACTGTCCACCCTCCACTATAGAGTAACAATAAAACTAAACGTACAAAGACTACCAAGGAATAACTCGTAGAACAGTACACGGAGATTCGGTAGACGTGAAAGAGAAACCTTTTTTACAGATAAGTCAAGGAGACGGGTAAAAAATTACCCCGACAAGCCCTAGAAAAGAACTACAACTTAACATACTCGATAAATATATATGGTATATAAATATATATATATAATATATAATTCGGAAATAGTCAGAAAAGTAAACGTTTATAAAGAGGATAAAGTAATCCAGTGGAAAGACACAACAGTTACCAAAGAAACGACACGTCTTTCGAACAACTCAAACTGACCCAGGGTAAACAAATAGAAATGCAAATAAACCTGGGTTCTTTTGTAACGACACTAAATACAGTGTGTCACGAGACGGAACAAAAGGAGATCTTTAAAACTAGGACTACGCGGTTGTGAGGTATTCTCTTCTTTCGTGACCGGTTACCTATAAAATGGGATATTACCGGATAGAAAGTGGGTGAGAGTGAATAATGGTGGGAACAGAAGAGAAGACTAAGACCTATAAAGTCACAACCACTCAAGTGGGACGACGACTTTGTCCTACTCCCCCAGTCTTTGAGCCCACGGGAAACGTTCCTTTACTGTCGTAGTTGTATTCCTTTCTAATCGTATGTGAAACCCAAAAAAGTCGAGGACTCTCTATATTCTAGTCGACACCGACGAGGTTTTTGGTTTTTTTTTTGGAGTTACGGAAGACTTATATTTAAGATTGTCACAATAGATGATTTGGTCACAAAGGGTGTTACACTTCGGTCGGAGCGACCCTTTTGAGGTTGTAGGAGGGTCCTTCCGAGTTCGTCAGGTTCTGTATAGGAAAAAAAAGGAACCCTAAACGGTTTTAGTCTGTCACCCTAAGTTGTTTATAAAGATTTGTGACATGAATTATATAACAAGGGACACTCTTATATATCACCTTCACCAGGTCGTTCATTCTTTTGTCCGACGGAAGACACACACTAATCTAATCGGACGGATTTCTGTGTTAAACATGTTAGAACAAGATAAATGTTCAAACAAACAAAATTCCGTTGACTAAGGAAGTTAATAACTAAAAATAGTGAGACCCGAACAGAGTTCTTAGGGAGTTTGCGGTGGTATTGCGGATGGGAAATATGAAGTTTGATAAGGGTTCCGTCAATCAATTCCTGGGTTTAGTCAAAATTGTTCTCTTCCCATCTTTCTTTTTCCTTCTTCACTAATACTGTTTAAGGGGGTGTCGTCGCCCCATTGAATACCCCGATCGAGAGGACTAAGTGACCTGTTACCTTTATCTTGGTTTAGGTTTCAAATTACAGAAGGGAAGTGGTTACCCTTTCTTTACTTGGTTCAAGTTCTTCGGTATTAGTAAGGGGGTCTGTGTGTGTGTGTGTGTGTGTGTGTACGTGTGTGTGTGTGTGTGTGTGTGCGTGCGTGCGTGTACGTGTGTGTGCATGTGTGTGTCTCGTTGAACCGTTTGACCATAAGTAGGTTTTGTTTGGGAAGAAGAGTTCTTAGAAACGATAAAAATATCGACTTGAGTACTTTTTTTAGAAAAAGTAAGACCTCGGGACCCATTTAATTCGATCTTAAGAATTTAAAGATAAGAGTACGATCTTGCTCTCCGGTTTCACAACTCTTCGGTACCCCTTCCAATGTGAAGTCCTGGTAGTGTCACTCTTTCCTTGACCTATAATCTTCGTCGGATCGGGACCCGTCTGAGACTCCCCGAGTTTCTTCGTGAATGTTGAAGAGCTACTCAGAGAGGTTCAGACGGCTTTAGGACTAGGAGGAGCCCTATCTGTAGGGAGTAGATTTGGAGTGTGAATGTAGGAGGTGTCAGAGTTGTAAGGTCTAAGCACCTGTAGTTTAAGTAGTGCGATTAGAGGGTGGGAAGTTTGGGACAGGATCGAGGGGTCTCCTGTGGACGACTTGTAATTTGGTTCTAACTCAAAGTTTCGGTTTTTTCAATGTTTTATTCTTCAGTCTAAAAAGTTTCGTGAACGGTTGTTCGAAGAGTCACAAGAAAGTTCCAAAAGTACTTACCACAGTTCAAAGGGGTTGCTAAAAGGATCGACGAAAACAGAGGGTTCTGTAGACTCCAACGGTTGGTAGGTGTGCCATCCTTTTTAGATTGATACACTCTGTCACAGCTCGTCTATTTTGTATATAGTTTTGTACTTCGTTTTCCAGTGACAAAATCAGAATTATAAATGTACATATATAGTCTTAAAAGTGTAACCATAATAATTGAGACAATCATTTCGGTGTGTTTGGTCACATAGTCTTCACTAGTTCGGTGAGTGGTATACTTTTCATATGTCGTTCTGTTGTCTCGGAACATACCATGGACCGTGTATGTATAGTGACGTAATTAGTTAGTCTTCGGAAACTATCGACGATTTGTCAGTGGACCCCCCTATATGCGAAAAGGAGGAACCAAAGATATTCTTAAACATCTATCGAAAATACGAATTTCATGATAAAGGTATTAACGGGAAACGATTTCGTTTGATTTCTATAGTTTAATAAGAGTTTAGTGGATCTCTATGATTGAAAATTGAAAGACATATTGGAGGGCCTGATACTGTTGTGGATCGGTGTAAGTACCTATGTATATTTGTTCCATAAAAAAAATTCACTCTAGCGTCTTTTTAGATGTCGTAAGAAACTTACGGAGTAAATCATAAAATGACCTATACAGATGATATTAAATAGACTGGTGAGATTATGACAAATCTATAAATATTGTTTTATATATTTTTTTATTCAAATACTATTTCGTAAGAACATCATTTTAGATAAATATGAGTGAACTAATACGATAATCTTGTTTAGACGGATCTTCAACGTGACCGTCTTGATACTTATTTTTTCAGTGTAAAACACTGAAAACTAGAATATAAAGCGTTTTATTAGAGGTCTATCGTATATTTTAAAGGGGGGATTATAAAACATAAAAGGGTGAGGATATCACTACGACCTCAAATCTTAATAAAAGTTTGTCGGTCTAAACCATCAAAGTTTTTTACAAAGTAAAACGAAATACAACAAATCTCCCTCTAAAAAGGTACAAACTGATATTTATTATATGTATCATAAAACTTCGTAGAGTCATTGTACAAATTCTTTGAAACCCCTTGATTATTGATAAATTTTCCATGTTACATATAACTTCAGGATCACAATTTACTAAGAAGAAAAATTTGTAGTAAATTTTGAAGACATTCTTAAAGGATTTCGAGTTAGATGTAGTCCTACTACGTTAAAACTTACTCTGTATATGGAAAAATAAAGGTCCAGAATCAACAATTGTGCGTCCTGGAAATCAATGTCGTACCTCCCAGATCAAGGGACTGGTCCCTGACTTGTGGACGTAACCTTCCGTTTCAAAGTCGGTGACTTGGTGGTCCCTTCAGGACTCTTTACGTGGAAAAATTTTTATCGAGAAAGGGGATAACAGTCTATGATTCCCTATAGACTACAGGTATTAGAGAGAAATAGCGTACCGGGTGAACTCAAGACGAAATTTAAGTGTACACGCGTGTGTGCACATGTAGGTGTGTACGTATACGTATGTAGACATATGCATATAAACTAGATATAGTTACATACGTGTGTGTTCTATGATCTGCTGCGTCAAAAGGGGAACCACAGTCATGTAGTCGTTGACACTGCGGCACTCCCTGTGAAGGAGACAGGAGACTCATGATGTCCGACCAGGACCGAGACGTCCCTCGCCCGCGTCGGGGTGTGTCAGTAGTATTGACTGTAGACACCCGTCCTGTGGCTCCATATGGAGTTAGTGTACACGGACCTCCTCTTACGAGTGAGTACGTGGACGAAGTTGCCACACTCACGTCGGACACCCAACGGGAACTAACTACAACCATATTGACGAAGTGCCCGAGACACCCACTTCCCTTCACCCGAGACGAGTTTCGTCAACCACCTCGGAGTGTGGAAGGTGAACTGTGACGTGTGCCTTATTGTTCAATATCTCCACCCACGGACACGCACGCCTGAGTGGTGCGGGAGTGTCTGTTTGGTTTTTCCGTGGGTTGGAATTTTATTTTGTTGTTGTTTTTTGCTCCGAAACTTTTGGTCCTTTGTTCGGTCGTTTCCTTCGTAGACAGAGAAAGTGAACCTTGTTTGGAGGGGTTGGGGACGGGGGCTCTTAGTATGTACAAATGTGTGTGAGTGTGGGGTGGGGTAGGGGTCGATGGTGGTAGGTTCCTGGTAGCTGAAATGATGAAGGTCCGAAAGAATTGTTCAATGAAAAATAATTGATTCAGTTAAACAAAGCACGGGTTTTGACATTGTCGTAAGTGTCTTAGTGGGACAGGGTGGTTTTGTCTCCGTCTTTTTTACGAAAGAACTCGTTTACAGTGTTGAAAGTTGTTCCAAGTTAGATGGGATTTCACCTACACCAAATGATTTAGTGTAAGTATACCCATTAAGGAGCAGAAAAGTGTAGGTAAAGAATAAAAGTTTTGTTTTGATTGTTTACATTTCAGTCGATTCCAATTTTGGGTTAAAACCGTAAAGGTCACGGGATGTTTGTTTGGGTCGGCCGGTGTGTGTAAAGGCCCACTTCTAAACCACTCTAGGTGTTCAAAGTAACGAGGAGTCTGACCCGACAGGAAAATCAGAGAAGGTGACATTCTAGACTCCGTTATTGAAATTGAAATCTTTTCGGACTATTCTGTTGAAGTTCCGTTTTTTATAAACATATAAGTTCCTTTTAGTATATGTGTGTGTTTTATTTTAGTGGTTGACCTACGGTTTTATGGAGACCGAAAATTTTGGTGAGGTATGTGGGTCGAGGTCCTGTCTATCGTTAAGATTGTTTTTACACTATGAACAATAAAAACCAACTTGACACATTTTGACGGCAAAAACATGTTGACTTTATGATTGTTGAAGTATACCTAGTTAAGTTGATAAAGGATTTGTGCGGTGTTATGAAGGTCACTAAACTTAGAAATCACGTTTCTTGGAGGCAAGAGGTTTAGTGGGGTGAAAGTCGGTGTGAGACGGGAGGGGGAGAAAAACGGAGGAAGGCAGAGAGGGACGTGGAGGAGGTGCGTGTCGTAGTCCATCTCCGACCTTCTTTTTCCCCAAGACTCATTAATGGACCTTAGTCTAGATCCATACCCGGGACAAAGTTCCAGGTCTCCGTCTGAATGTACAGAGAAGTCTTTGCAAAATCTTCTTCCCGAGATTTTTATTGTAAAATAAGAGAATACGGAAGACGAGTCCCTGGAAGATAAGATTATTACCGTAAGTGAATAGGTTCCACCTAAATTCTGTTGTGAACTGTTGTATTGACAAATAGTATGTCACACCAAACTTAAGGCTTGAGACATGGCTTCGATTAGTGTCGAGTGAAAAGTGGAAAATGCATGTAAAAGAGGGTGACCAGAGTGTTGTCGGAATAATAAAAGATCGGTGGAACGAAGGAAGAAGATTCTTCAAAAAGTGATCTTGTGTCCTCAAAAGGTCTATATAAGTGTTTCACATTATGTCACTTTAATGACGGGACGAAAGGGAATGGTAAAACTCTGTCCTTATACGTAAATTCCCTTTATAAGTGTAGATTTCCTTTGGGTAGAAACGTCCTTCATCTTTTTATCCGCCTTTTTGGACATAAAGGATTGATGTATACATTATTCGTCCTTCGGGTGGATCATACCGTCAGTTTTCGTAAGACCTTGGAAGGCTATCTACAGTTTCCAGTCTCTAATCTCTCTTTTCTATAACTCACGTTATTACATCTTTTTATTTTTAGGGAACTTTAAAATTTCTTGGACACTCGTGTTGTACGACTATGTGACGACAGAAGTTATCTAACGTTCGGATTGTTCTTGATTTAAGTTGAGGGTGAAAATTCCTTTATATAATTAACTGTATGGTGACAGTAAAGACATCGAAAGGAAGGTACTTTTACGACTCATAGAAGTTAGGAGTCGCAATAGTAGTTTAAGGAAAACTTACATTAACTCTACCCCTCTGTCTTTGAAGTTCTCAAATCTGGTATTAATGATTCAGTACTGAGTCAGGTTTCTTTTGGTTCAACAGATGGATTATACGCGATTTAACATTCTAAAAAGAGAGAAGTCTATTACGGTGGGGATTCTTGAGTCAAAGATGTTACAATGAGGGGATCTCTGTGACATTTAAGACGTAACTTCTGTTTTTGTCTTTATACTCTTCGGGTCTGTGTTCAGGGGAACAACAGGACTCATTGTCCTCACAAGTAGATTAAAATATTGTATCAGTTACACTGAGATTTACTAACCGGAGTTCAGTGGATACTATGTATCGTCGATTTTTAATGTCACTACCGACTACACACGTCGTAGTCCCGAGAAAAAAGTACTCCCAGTTTAGAAGATGGAGTTAAGTACAAGAAATGTTGTTGGTACTCCACCTCTTAAAATAAAGGTAAAATACGTGTTCCTTTGATTCTGAGTCTTTCCATTCAGTGAACGGGTTTAACTGTTTCGACCAACGCTTTGATCTTCAGTTTGGGTTAAGAAGGGGTAGGGTTTCAGAGATAGACAAGAGGGGACGAGCAGAGACCGTCTTCGGGTGGCTCTTCACTCACACTCCCACAGTCTACTCCTGAAGACACACGACGTTTCGGGGACGGAAGGGATGACCTGTGTCCATACCCCAGTATCAATGAGTCGGGGGCGACCACACACGGTACCCTCTACTACCGAAACCCCTTCGATCTATAAAACCGAAGAAACCCATCTAATTGGTCTAAAAATACATTAATTTGTTTTTGGTTGTAACGGTCGATGAAGAAATTTGTGTGTGTATGTATGTGAAGGAACATTCCCGTTTGTCGTATAAACTCCCGACCTAGACCGAGACACCCGGTGGTTAAATATTATAGACGGTATGGGATATGAGTACAGGTAAATAATATAGGTAGTCTTTCGGTGTGTTGTCAGGTTCAGGTTTTCAAGGTTGTCTCGGAAATACTTAAATGTAATCCCAAGACAAGTCCGACGTGTAGGAATTTGATGTTTACCAGAGTGACCTGTATTCCCACCGTGTTCGAAATCGTCTTCGTATATAGGTAGTGTACAAGGCACGGACGTTTACTTGTACTTTTATGGTAGGGTCGGTGCTCCGTCTGTTCAGGTTTTTGTCACTGTCGTTGGGGACCCAAGTTTATCTAGACGTGACGCGGGCTAGATGTTTGGCCGTTTTAAAGGTCTTTCCATCTAGTGTTTTCGTTTTTCGTGGACGTCCTTAGTGAGAAGGGGATTGGAAAGAACAGGGAGAAAGGGGAAGTTCAAACTACTAAACCGTCAAGACCTTGAGAAGGCTCTCTTCAGTTCTGAGTGAGACGGTCGGGGTCGACAAGTTTCGAGTCGAGTTAGACAAGGTATGTCAACCGACATAATAGTGTTATTACACCGATGTCAAGTGGAAGTAAACGACGTTTCTAGTAATTGATAGGGAGTCTCTCTAGGTCGTAAGTTCTGTCTCGCACGGGCTCCGTATTATTTACCTCCAGAGACCCATTGTGTCAAGTTTTCTTCCATTCTACTACGGTCGGTCCGGTGGACTGTCAAGGACGTCAGTCTCTTTTCCCTTCTTTTGTTCCCGTCCTTCCTACCTTCTCTTTTTCCTTTACGTTCTTGCACGGACCGTTTGTACATACAAGTACACTTCTCACTTATTTCTCCTTTTTTTTTAAAACTTTATTTCTGTCGTCCTGTAAATTACAATTTAGTGTCTCCTCTGTACTGAGGTGAACAGACCGTTGACTTTGTAAGATGATACGAAGTCTCCCTGTCACTTAAACCTTCCTCTAACTCTTGTCTCGTTTACTTAATGTTAGGATATGTCCTTCTTTCGTTATGAGACCTGTTAAAGTCATGACATCTTCTGCCAGTTAAGTCAGTTTGGACAGTAATTGAACACATAGACTGGAGGACAAATATTTAATTTCACATAATGCCCATAGAAAGAAGTAAGTTAAGTGGGTAAGTTAATTTTAAAGTGTGTTCGCAGTAAACTTAGAATAAGTGGTTGGTTATTCGGTCGAGACGTTTTTGTGGGTCCCTAGTCCGACAGGGGAAGTTTCTTTCATGACGTCCTATGTTTATGGGTTTCAAGAAGTCAACTAGGACTCTCGTAGCTTTAGTTAGGAACAAGATTACACACACAATCAGTGAGTCGATACCCGTTGAGAAACGCTAGGGTACCTGACCCCGGGCGGTCCGAGGAGATAAGTACCTTAAGAGTCCGTTCTTATGACCTCCTCCAACGGTAACAGAGGAGGTCCCCTAGAAGGACTGGGTCCCTAGTTTGGGTTCAGAGGACGTAACGTCCGTCTAAGAAATTGTAGAATCGGTAGTACCTTCGGGAGTAAACTTGGAGCAAATGGTTGGTTATTCGGTCACGATATTTTGGGTCTCTAGTCCGACAGAGGAAATTTCTTTCATGACGTCCTATACTTATGGGCCTTCAAGAAGTCAACTAGTACTCTTGTAGTTTTACTTAGGAACAAGATTCACTCAACGTTGACAATATACTTAGATTTGGTTTACGGTTAGTTATTTACCAGTTATTTACGGTCAGGTTACCACTACCTGTTGACCCTCAACCACTACCTGTCCCTTCGGACCGTACGACGTCAGGTACCCGAGTGTCTCAGCCTGTACTGACTCGCTGACTTGACTTGACTTGACTTCCACTTCGTTCTTAAAATGACCGTCCGGAGTTGACTTTTTCTACACAACCCAACTGGTTTTTCAACAATGCCTTTTGAGCTTCTTTTAAAACCAGTTTGGTTATGAAAGAAACCTTGCTGTGCCCATTGTATAAATTTTTCGTTTTAGTTGTCGAGGTACCAGAGGTAGACCTCATAAAAGAAATGGAAGAAAAGGAGCCATCTTTAAATAGGGATTTCGTTACCAAGGGTTGACCCTCGTTAAAATAGGAGGTACCATGAAAAGGTCAACGTGCGGTCTCCTCAACTCACGATGACCGTTGACCACCCAGTTCCGGACCCGACTGTGATTTAAGATATTACGTGTCCTTTTTTGGGATGTTATGTCTTAATAGATCGGGGTTTACAGTTATCACACCCGTAATTGTAGACACGGACCCTCAACAAAGTCCCGAGGTTGAGGGGACAACTATCAGACCAAAAAAAAAAAATTGCTCGTCATCTCGTCCTCAGAGATTTATGGAAGAATTATAGTAATTTTAGGGAAGAGAAGTATATTATCATTGTAAATTGTATTTACTTTTCCTTCCGTTCCCCGTCTTTAAATTTTGATTAAATCTCATGTTACCTTGGACCGTTTAGGATAATATCGTGGTTTTACGTATTCCGAGTTTGGTCACTAAAGTAATGATTTTCACAATTTTTCATTTATTTTTATCGTGTCAGATTAAGTTAAGTAGATCCTCCATCGAAGTTTTGTATACCTGGGTTTATCGTTTTTTTTTTTTTTTCTCTCTCTCTAAATATAAATATTTTTCCTTTTGGTCAGAATCGGTAGATACACCTTTATGTGTTTCTGTGTATGTGTGTGGGGTGGGTGTTCGTGTTTTTATGTGGGTGCGGGTATGTCTCGGTTTGGTCTTCCGGGTTTTGACTTGAGTTCTGGGTTTGGTTTTCGAGGGGATAACCGAGACTTGTTTTCTTGGAGGGATTTTCACCTTTTTTTCAACCCTAAATTGGAGAAAGACTTGCTCCTCTTCGTTAGGGGGGTAGTGTGGACCTTTGTTTCAGCAGTAGAACCCACACAAGTAGACAGGAGTCGGGTTCTCGAGTCATCTCAGTCGGATTGTAGACATCACGAGCCGTCTTTTATTAAACGGCACTCCATTAAACCACATTCGAGTCCAGTTTAGGAGTGCAACGGTTTGCTTGTCTTGACGGTTTTTGGGAAAGGACAACGAAATCGGGAGTCTGACTACACCAACGAGTGGACCAACCGACAGAGGAACGGCCACTAAGAGTGAGTGAAGGAACCCCAAACTCCACACACACACACCGATGTCCTTCCGGACTGTACGAACCCGAGAAACCGAAAAGACCTAAGGAGAACCGTCGGCGTGAGCCTAAGGTGTCGAGGACCCTTCCTTTGTTCGTTTTCCCTCCATATCACAACTTGTCCCTATCTCGATACTGAAGGGTCTGCCTCCTCTTGTACAGGACGGGACGGTCCTACCCCTTTAGCGAAAACTTCACCGCGGGCCCGGAGGGGTCACGTCTGGTAGGTGTTCGATAACAAACCCACTTCTGAAGGTGAGCTGGTAAGTCTGCGTCCCTGTTTCCTTAAGTAAGTGACGGATGACTTACAAGTGGTATGTACTCCATGATCCCCGTCCCTTTTACCCGAGCCCTTTCCGTGCACAGGAGTCTCATCCTCTTTTATAAGGTTTCCTTTAAATAAACTTGTCTGAAACACCGTTTTACAAGGGAGAACACTCTTGTCTTATGTCGTATACTTAATCTATTAAATACTTCAACGAGCACACATTGAACTTAGACCAAAACAATGGCAGGATCGGTGAGGGTCCCAGATTGGGGTTCCACCGAAAACATTTGGTGGCTGTCATAGTTCCACGACTCTATTATCACTCAATAAACAGAGACGAGAGTTTTACCCTCTTTTGAATCCCCGTCGTCCTGGTCTAGTGAAGATGGTACAGGTCCAGTTCGTACCTTTAGAAATAAACGTTTACGTGACTATGGGTGGTCTTACATAAATTTCTGACTTTTGGATACGCCAAGTTAGGGTCTTCGTTTTGTATTTCTGTCGTCGTTATAAATCGTTACCTGTGTTTCATGAAAGTTCAGACCCGTCTTAAGATCTGTAATAACTTAGTCGGTTACCATGATGAAACTTGTCTTAAGAGTAGAATTTCCATTAATATAATTTTGAGGACTTCTAAAGGAAGAAATTTCACGAAGGGAAACTAGTTTCTTCTAATCCCAACTCGTCCTTCCTACACATCTGCCTCGATCTTCTGGTCCTCCTCCCCACACCCCTCCCAGGGGATTTAGTGTAGGTTTAGGTACTGAGTCGTCAAGTAAAACATTTAACTATCTAGTCAGTACATGAAAAAAATTGAGTATTTTGATTTAATCGAATAATAGGTTGTAATGTAAGTGACCTGAATGACTTATTTAATATTTTTAAATTTAGTGTTTACTTAATATATTGGTTTACACCCCAAAATGACGTACGGTTCTTACATAAAGGAGGAGGTCATTTTAAAAGACCTTATTTACGTTTCAATTAGTATTGTGGAGGTTTAGTAGAAGTTCAACGGGACTTAGTCTTGTGACACTTGTCTCCTTAGTTTAGATACACACACACACACACACACACATGTACGTGTTAAATAGAAGTAGAATGTGTTAGTACCAACCCTGTAGGTCGATCAAACGATTCGTTCCATCGTCAACCCTAACGAAATTCAACGAATTCATGTCGTCGGTCACAGTCCCGTTAAAATAAATTCTTATATAAAAAGACTTATTTATACCACCTAGATGTAAAAACCCTCGGGAGGACCTCTTATATTTGTTTGATAGCTACCCATGGGCAGTTAATTTAGGAGGTGATCGAACACCATAGACACTAAATACTGTCCTTTTAGTGTAAAGGGATCACTAGTACCTCTTCAGACGACTTAAAATATATTACATTAACTTCTCTGTCATTCAGTTTTGTATATTTCGTAGGAAGTATGAATAGAATCGGTAGACGTTTCAAAGAATATCCGTGTTTGATAAATTGTAGTACAGTCCGTCAAAATACTCAAAGGGTCCTTAAGATTTCATAAATTTGTACTCGTAAAACGACAGGGTCATGTTTTGGGGTTTCTTCGTTTAAAATCCATGAGTTGGCTCCTTCAAGGGGGTACCGGTGTGGTACGAATAGGTGCTACCGAGTGTTTTTTTCGACTTTTTCGTCACTATGTCCATGAAGACTAGTTTCTCTGTACGATTGCCTTATCGTCTTTTTAACTTAAAGGACTCTTTGTATACTTTTTTCTGTATCTTCGTTTATCGTCTTTTGGAATATAGGATAACATACTATCCTCCGACGAACAAACCCACAAAAAAAGGAAGGGAAAAGGGAGTCATTCTAATTCGGACTACACTCTTTACGGACGTAGATTGAGTTTAAGTAGTTGATTTGTCTTTTTCCTTCAATTCTTCCTTCCTTTTGTTCTTTCTGCCTTCCTTGTTCCCTTCGTTCGGGGTAAAATGGGTCATTACTTTCTTCTGACCGACCTCTCCAGGTACTTAGGTACCTGGACTCAGGTGCACCGTAACGGAAGTATCCTTTGGCCTCGACCGATATTACCAGTCCAAAAGATCGACACTCTACTACCACCACCAAGGACAGGAAGTGACGGGGTCCGGGAACGCGTGAGGTCGGAGATTGTGGGAGGGACGGGTGGAACCGGATGGGTCGGGATTGTGACAAGTATCGAAACCGAGTTTACAGACGACTAGTGGCAGTCTCCTTGATACAGGAGGAAGGAAACACGGGACCGTCTCGAAAGTTGAGACGAATGTGTCGTGAAGAATAGACGTCCGACTGGTCGACTGTAAAGGAGGGTGGTCTTAGGTTTACGGAACTCCTGTTTAAGTCGTGAAATAGCAAATAGAGGTCTCAAAACATCTCCCAGATATTATGTCATTCACAAGTTGTTTGTGGACGACTTATTCATGTGGCCACTTGTGTCTTTATTTTTGAATTTTTACCGATCTTTTATTTCTTGGATGAAGTGGATAAAGACGGGAGGTTTGTAAGATTTTCTCAAGATTTCTGTCCTATAAAAATTTATATTCCCTTTTATACAAGAGTTCTCTTTTCTATTTATTGGAGTACATTTTATAGTGTTCCTATCACCTGTGATATTTAATATTGATACTTTGAGACATCAGAAAACTTTAGATACATCCCGAAGGGAAATCAAGATGAGAAAGTAGAAAGGACTCTAAAGAAAAAGGTAGTAACTCACCAAGTTCGATTTCTGGTTTTACTGCGTCCCTGTGAATACACGTTTCTGTGTTTTAGAGGGGTGAGAAGTGTTTGTAAGTTCTAGGGTTTCGGGTCGTTTTTGAGACCTACCAACGGGTCTCTCGAAAAGGTTTGACAAGGTTTACTGAATTAGAAAGGGGTGGGAGATTGATACCGAACCCCAATGTAAACTGTTGCTGATAGGATTTTTCGCACGTAATAAATATTAACTACTTTTTATACTATCGGAACCTTTGTGTGTGTTTTGATAAAGGATACAGGTGACTCCGGTTCAGTACCGAGAGTTTCTCGGTGTCGACGATTGAGTAGTCCGATTTTCCAGTGTGACATCCCACCGATACCTCGGTCTGTCGAACGTAAATTTGTATGTGATCGAAACTCTGGACCCGTTCAATCCTTAGGATAATACGGAACTGAAAGTGGTGATTTACCTTTTTTTATTACCACCGAAGGGGTGTCCTCGTAAGACGTCCCGTCTTTTCAATTATGTCTATTTTGTTTATTCTATGTATGTACTGTATGTCATTCGTAAGGTATTATTCCGTTGATGACATATTAGTAGAAGTTTACAAGAACAGGAATGTACTACTGATAGTATCTTGTAAGGTCTTCTCTTCTTGTACGTGGAGTCGTTCTGAGACGATATCTCAGTGACGGTAAAATTCATATTCCGTATCTGTTGTCATATTTTTGGACCAGGATTTTATAATACATGGGTGTCCCATACTTTGGTCACTTTCAAAACTTTCCTTTGTGTTATTCTCGTGACCAAAATGACGTTAGATATGTTAATCTGTTTTATCTGACAAAACTCGAAGTGTGTTATCTCATTTGTTCCCTTTGGGATGTTACGAATGATTGTTACACAAGATTCGGTCCAAGGAACGGAGAGACTCGGACGAATAATAGGTCACTCTAATCAATAACAGTGGTAATAGAAGTGGTATCGATTACGAGAACTATTTTGGAGTTAATGTATATATTCTCGTAGAAGTTATATGTCTATTCGATACGTGAGTAATATAAAAGTAAGGAGGGTAAAAGATTTAGGTTCTTGAACGACGTTAAGTGTAGTCAAAAGGGTCTAAGAGAACAAAAAGAGGGAGAGGGAAGGTGTGACCTAGTCCAGACTGTCTCCTTTTTCTTTTGTGATTTTTGTTTTTCGTTTTGTCAAAACAAAGACTTTTTTTTGGTTAGTTTGTAAGGACTACTTACTCAAGGGATAGAGCGACTCGGTTCTCATAGACAACGTTATTCCTGCACTCCCTCGGTTTTTTTCACCCCCACCCCTACTTATCAATGGTATTTTGGTATATTTTTTTCGTCTGGTACCTTGTACTTAACAATTATAGTTCAATCAATATTTGTCTTATTTGTCATTGGAGAAAGGAGTTCAAACCTGAATCGTCTGTTTCCCTTTAATCCATGTTTCACTACGAGCAAAGAGTGAAACCTTTGTCTACCGCTCGTCATAGACTCTTCTCACTTGACGTGTACGAAGATCTAATAAAGACGCCCTAATCTATTCCGTTTTTTTTTCTGTGACTCGTATATTCATCAAATTATTTGTAGTCGAAAATACAAGAGGGAGGAAAAGTATTGACTCGTCGTATATTTTTTGATTTCTAACCTGTATTTAAAGTTTTTCTAAACACATGTCGGAAAATAATTGAGACTTTATCGAATAAACACAGGGGTCTATAATAAATTTTGTAGAAACATCGGTTTCACAAGACTATATTCTATTTTCCTTTAATTAAACGGTGGAGTTATCTACTGTTCTACCCACATAAAGAGTTTAAAGTTCACGTGATACACACAGATGACGTTTGTGTTTAGTGGTGTTATTTTCATCGAGTTTTTTATCTATATTTATAGACTAGGATATAGTATAAAAGAATTTACTACAGTGTCTACTTCCCTTTTCAGATTAAAAAAGAATCGAAAATCTTCTGATTTTAAGTCTCGCCACTACACTAAACTACTTCAAGTGTGTCGATTATTGACGTCGTTCTCCTCAACTCAGGTCTCAAAAGGTTTAGGTGGCAGGAGGGGTAATTTAATACGGAGGAGACTCTTATGTGGAAGTGTTACCTTTAGACACTGTCGGTACTTACCTTTGTGTCTGACCTCAGTTCATCACCACAGGTAAGTTACAGAAATAGAATAAGTCAGTCATATTGTTCTGTAACTTTGACAATGTCTGTCTAATTTTGTTGGTTTGTTTGTTGTTGTTTTTTTTTGACTTGGTAAGAGGGAGATTGTTACAAAAGACCAATCTACAAATAGAGAAACTAATGTACCAAATTACTTTCCAACCCTTTGTTTAGTGAAAAAGGTTGGAAGGTTTCAAAGATCTCATGTAGGATAAATAATACTAATAGAGGAGGTAAGTCTGAGAGGGAGGTTTCGTCTGTAAAGACTTGTCACTTTATATCAGTATAACTATGAATATTAAAATTAGAAGGACCTTTTTTACTGTCGTAACAAATAGGAGAATCTAAGTTAGTTGTTTTATATAATTACCTGTTGGTTTGAGGTATTCCAGGAGAACACGCATATAAATCAGTCCAGGTTGAGAGACGTTGGGGTACACGACATCGGGTGGTCCGAGGAGACAGGTACCTTAAGAGGTCCGTTCTTATGACCTCACCCAACGGTAGGAGATGTCTTTGTTGAAGTCCACATTCTGTTATTACTGTTCTCTCTCTACTCATTCTTTGTCGAGGACGAAGAAATTATACTTGTAAGTAAATTTCCCTTGTGAGCTTTTGTGTCCGTCTTTTAACTTCGGCGAAAGTTCCTTATGAGTGACTGACTCGGGACCAATACTCGTTATTCAAAATAGGGTACTGTTCCCATTTTATTTATCAAAACCGAATGGGGTTAAACCTTACATTTTACTATTAGATCTTGTCGTGATAGTCTTCTATACTTACGGATCGATCTTTAAGTCTAGTCTGTTTTTTCAGTTTCTTTTTCGAGGGTAAACTACAATATGTATTTGATTATATTTTGACTAAATGAATTCTGTATCACAAATACAACCTTTTCATGTGTTCCAATACTTGTCGAAAATAAGGCAACCAAGTTATGGTCACGTCTTGACTTGCCGAGTGGTCTTCGGTTGATGTTCAGATGTTATACAAATAAAATTTTGTTCTTGTTCCTGTTCGACCAAGTAACAAGGATGTAGAAAGACTCCTGTCCAAAAGTATATTTTGAAAGATGTACTTGTGTAGATGGAAGGTTGATGTCAGAACGACCGAAAGGATTCGTAGACGTATAAAAAGGATGTAAAGAGGACTTTCCTTAAGTATTTGATAGCTTCCAAATATAATTTCTGTTCGGAGACTTGTGACCGATTCCAACTCTGAGTCAGAAATCCTCCGGTTTAATTTTAAGCGGACAGAAGTCTTACTAGACTGTTAGAGTGAAAATTCCTTACTAAGGTTTTCGTTTTGTGTCGATCAGAATGTGAGACGAATCGTAAAAAAATTCAATCTCAGAGAGAAGGTTTCTGGGTTATTTTCCGTACTGTGGTTCACTAGAAGTGGGAAATTTTAAAAAATAGATAAAGAAATAAATTAAAATTGACAGGACCCAGAACCAACGACACGTCCGAAAGGAGATCGACACCGCTCACCCTGATAAGAAACAACGTGACACGTCCGAAGAGTAACGTCACCGAAGAGAGCAATGTCTCGTGTCCTGGATCCGACGAGCCTGAAGTCATGAACCTCGTGTACCCGAGTCATCGACATCGAGGGTCCGAGGCCTCGTGTCCGAGTCATCAGCACCACGTGTGTGGACCGACGAGACGTCGTGCACCCTAAAAGGGACCTTGTCCCTACCTTGGGTGCAGAGGACGTGACCGTTCTCCTGAGGTGGTGACTCGGTGGCCCCTTCGGGGTTGGAGTCAAAGAAGCCGACGAAAATACTCTATTAATGGGAACTGGTGAGAGGGGGTGGTCCACCCTGTCTAATCAGTCTCAACATCTTTTACTTTAAAAATAGAGATTACACAAAACTCACAACTTGTACAATTATCTTTACTGGAACTATGGTGTCATAATAAATCCATTGTCTTTGATGTTTATAACAATGGGAATTCTTTTGTTGATTTATATTGACCTTCATAATTCTGAATTTTTGTTGGTATTACGACTCTTTTCAGAATTACTATTCAGTCTGATTTTAGAAGAAAGTATTTAAGTTTGTATTTTATTAAAGTATGAACCTCTACTTCAAGTATTTTCAGTTCAATTTGAATGACATAGTGGAAGTGTCAAGAACAATCCCCCTTTTGGTTCTGATCGAGAGACTAGAACTAAGGACTGATAAAGACAAAATATTACAGTGACCTCACTTAAAAATATGATACAGATGGTGGCAATTAGTCTGGTGATTAAGTGAGGAAAGAGTACCGACCTACAATGACTACTATTGCCCGTAAGTCTTAAATGGTCCCCAGGACCATGAATGTCATACCCGAGTCTCGATCCGGTCCTTGTACTCTCTGAAATCTCTCACCTCCCGTAACCGACAACATTCCCTTACTCCCAGACGTCCTCCAATGAGTACATGGTGTAGGTGCTGAGCGTTGTACTGTGTCTACAGAGAAGAGAACATCATGACCAGACTTTGTTTTTCTCAACTTTTTGTTCTGCAAGTAGGGTGAGAAGGTACTACTCTTCCGTGTGTTTCGTTCTCAATGAGGACGATCTAATCTTATTCAGTTCTTACTACCCAATCTCAATTCAGTTCTTATTGTCCTCCATGTCCAATTCAAAAGATGTGGGTCTGGGTCCATTTCAAGGACCATATGGTCTTTGAACCTCGTCTCCATGTCGTGTCACGACTCAAGAGTCCGATTTCCTTTGTCGGTAACGAGGTAAAGAAAGGGGTCTCAAGGTTTAAAACGAGGGATCCGAGAGTTACAGTTTCTCCGGTTATTACCCTTCTTTCTTTGAGGGTCGAGGGTGTTGAATACTTCTGGTTGTGACCGTTGTGTCCTAAGGGTGTTTCCTATTTCTCTCTGAGAGATGACATCGGAGGGACCAGTCGTTTTGATCCATTTATAGGGGTTGACTGGTGGTGTCTCCCCTTCTCCCTCGTTCTTCCTACAACGGGAACGAAAAATGACTAGAAACGGAATGATTATCGTCCATAATCCGGACTCCGTTAGTGTCTACTGTCGACCAAATGTCGAGGGAGAAGTATTAAATCTCACGCCCTATCTTTTGTAAATTGAGTCCGATGACCAAAACACTTGGAAGAGGAATGGAGATGGTTCGTTTCGTTTCTCCCTATTTCTCACAGGTTGTCTAATGTTTGACAGTGTTTATGGCATAGAGAAGAGTGTCTTAGTACTGTTTTTCGTTCGTAACGTTTGTTGAGGTGAACTGTTTACTCCTTCCCTTTTGAGTCTCTTCAGTGTTTAAAGGGTCTCGAAGGATCGATTGACCTTTTCCGACCAAAGATTAAGTCTCAAGATCTGAGGTCCATGTGATTTGGTACCCGCGAGTGACTTCTATTGAAGAGAGAGGGTGAAGGTAGGAAACACACACACGCGATTCAGTAGAGTCGACACAAGCTGAGAGACGCTAGGGTACCTGTCGTCGGATGATCCGAGGAGACAGGTACCCTAAGAGGGCCGTTCTTATGAACTCATCAAACGGTACGGAAGGAGGTCCCCTAGAAGGGCTGGGTCCCTAGTTTGAGAAGACAGAGGACGTAACCGTCCGTCCTAGAAATGGTGACGTGGTGGACCCTTCGGGGGAAAGTAAGAACCGAATGTAAATTTTTCGACTTGTCATCTCTCCCAAAATAAAGTCTCTTAAGTATCTAAAGTCAAGAGGTACAAGAAAGACAGTAATATAATAATAACTATTACATTTCGATCGAAATAATAATAGAGAACTCAGAGACCTCCCTTTTTTATTAGATTAAATAATCTAAATTACCCTTATAGTATGTAAACCCACCCCATCTTCCTCCGCCTCCGATTATCAAAATAGATAGAGACGAGATCTTACTTCTCCCGTTTAATAGGTCACCTTTTCAGTTAGGACAGAAGGTTAGTTCATTTACTTCAGCAGATACAATTGGAAATATGTTGTCTATGTCTCTTACATGTGTTCTAGTGAAGAATTTACAACCCTTTTCTGTAGTGGGCAAGTGACTTTCGATTGATAAAGTCAAGGTGGATCCGAAACTCCTTTAATTATATTTGGAAACACTTTCTTCCCTATCCCTAGGTTTTATCAATTATAAGAAAGAGGAGGGGGTGTTTTTTTATGAGAAGACTATTAATCCTAGACTCTTACCATATCGAAAGGTTTAAAAGACCGTGACACTTGCACAATATTAATTGTAAGTGACAATTCTGAATGTTTCAGTAGGAAAACACTATAATAAGTCTTCAGAGCCGAGAAATAAAAGTAAATTTTACTTCTGATTTCCTGACTTGACGTTAGTACAGAATTACAAACACCCAAGAGAAGGGGTGTAGGTTGTTGAAAAGGATTTGAGGGTCGAAAATTTGACGATTTTGGTACCTTTGTAATTATTACTAGGAAGTAGTAGTTTGGAGTTGAAGGGAAGAGTGAACATGAAAACTGATTCAATGAGTGAAGTTTCGATCGTTGTCGTAGGACAAGTCAATGAGTCAGTCTGGAGATATAGAAGGGTTGTGGAAGTTGGTTTTCTTTTGGGTTTCGGTGTGTCTTGAAAGTACTAGGTTAGAGATGTGAGGAGGATCAGGTCATTCCCGTGAATACATTGGAGATTAAAAAAAAAAAAAAACGAAAATAAAAAATAAAAAAGTCAACGGTACCCTTTCCGACAAACCCGTCGAGATAGACGTTCTCCATTAATGACCGAAAGATTTGTGTGTATGTCGTTACGACGTTTCTTTTTCATATGTGTCAATTCTCTTAAAAGTTCCTTTGATTCGTTGACAATTGTTAAATAAAACGAAACGCCGACCACGTTTTTGTTTTCCGTCGACAAATAATGGGTGAGGTGAGGTGTAATCGTTAATTATAAAGGAATATTAACTCATAAATAGTCCGTCATACCTGATTATTTATGAAATGGATCTAATAGAAATGTACTTATCGTTCACAGTATTTTTATTTAAATGTTGAAATGTCTTTTATTTGCTCCAGTTCTCTCCCACTGAGTGTGTCCTGATTGAACATCACCTTCGTCCTAAGCTTGGGTCTCGGATTCTAGAACAGGGTGACCGGTGTCGATAGTCACGGACTGGTGTCGGACACCATACTCGTGGTGACCGGAGACCCGACCAGAGGACTGTCCGAATGCCTTGAGTCTGATGGTGAGTTGGGTAGTTCATTTTGTCTTTTTATGTTTTATACAAGTCATGGTTCTTCGTATGTCAGTATCTGGTGTCATCATTGTTACTGAGAAAAAAAGAAACAAGGTCATGTTTTATTTATACGTACACACTGTAAGTTTATGACACGGAAAAGGCAAAAGAAGTAACCAAAGGTGAAGGAGTACAATTGAGGAATTGTGAAGAATATGAAGAGAAGTTATTTTCAGAGACGAGTTGTGACTCGGCATCCTCTGAATACTCAACTCTGATGTCAACCAGACGAGAGTAGGTAAACTAAAAGAAGGGACTCTCTTCTTTATGAAACCGTAGAAGAAATTAAATCCATTAATTAATCTCGCAGTGCTAGGAATGTGGCACCCAGACTAAGGAGTCCCACCTTTCAAATATCTTAAGGGTTTCTTTAGAGAATTTTATACTGTCTCTCTAGTCAACCACATCTGATCAGACCGTTGTAAATTGCCAAGGTAGGAACTTGTGCAGTTGGATGTGATCTCCTCGGAGACCTTCCCAGTCTGAGTAGCGACTAAGGGCCGAGTTCAGGACAGATGAGAGGAACTGAGGTGGCTGGTCCCTCCTCGGACCGGTCGGACCTCGGTGCGCCGGAGGGGGGTAGGTGGTCGCGTCACACGGAACGTCAGTGTTGTGTCGGACTTTCTCAGACCATTCTGAGACCGAGGGTCGGGAACCGGAGTAGACTGGGACGGGAAGACGGCATAGTGAGTAGAGGCCCTTTCCTTGTATAAAGGTTCGGAGAAGGTGTAGTCGTCATCCTTTCCTTAAAGTACGGGGACTCACAATCCACTGGACCTATCCCCCGCCCCGCCCCCCCCCCCCCCCCCTTACAGGTCCGACCGAAGGAATCCTCCCTCTACTTTGCCTTCCCATCCCTTTATGTTACTACATGAAAGTGAAACGGTTTGAGGGTGGGGAAAAACCGGAGTCCGTTGTGGTTTCTCTGACGGTCCTCCTCCGCCCTCCGACTACCTTTGTCGAGGGGGAGAAGAGGACGTGAAGGACAGACTTGTGTGCAGAGGCGGTGGGAAGGGGCACGGCCCGCGGACCCCTCCGCCCGCCCGAACGGACTGGCGACCTCGGGGCGGTCGGTGTGTCCGTGGAGGCACTCAGGGGCTCTTCGGCCCGCACCTCCCACCAGTCCCACTACCGTCCCTTCGGGTAGTCTACTGTCGTTGGGGAGGTAGTCGTTGGTCTGTGAGCCCCAGAGAAGGATCTCCACTCGTCTCCCCACAGACCTGTCTCTCTTCGGTAGTCGTACAAAAGAAGGTAACGAAGAGGGTCGTGGTGTGAGGATTGGAAGAGGACCAACAAACGTCGGGTTTCCTCACTCCCCTACGAGAACCGGGCCCGTCGGTCAGAGGGGTCTCCTATTCACTCGCTAACCTGGACGCCCTTACACTCCGTCCGGGGTGTCTCGTCTCTCCGACACCACGACTTTGGAGTTGAGTGTCTGGGTTCCGGTCTTGTCTCGGACATTAATGTACATTTGAACGGTCGTCGAGAGAATCGTGTACTCCGTTTTTCAATTGTAGACTACCTGTCCCCGGGCACGGGTTGAGGTCGACTCACGGGAGAGGGGCTACTGATCGAGTTTCCTTACTCCACATTGCCGCCCTCCTGTGGGGTTCAACCTTCCGGGAGAAGACACTGTGAGATTCGTATAGCGTGGTGGTAGTACGGACGTAATAACTACACAGAACGGGTGATCCGTCTCGACTACCGACCGGAAAAGACCTGAAGTCCAAGAACCGATTTATACGATTCAGACGTAATTATTCCACCGGTGACCTGTGGACACTGAGAATTCGTGAATTTTACAATGGTTGGGTTTAATTCTTCACGACGTTTAAATTTCACGTGTTGTCTAATGTTTCTGAATCGTTCTTGTATTATCTCGTCTGGAGTTAAAAAAAGTATTAATAACGTACAACTTTGTTATTGTCCAATCTATATAGTTCAATTTATTTGACATAACAATTTTACTTCAAGTGGGTAAAAGGAAAAATATTGTGTCGATGATCTTTCAAATTTTAGTGTAATATTTAATTAAAAACATACTTATATAAACATAATACACAAATAACCTGTCGTACCGAGACCCATATGAAAGTCACGACAACTTACTTACTTTCTTGCAACTACATATTAGTCATTCTCATAAAAATTTAGTTGTATCTTTATCAGTTATCTTTACCAATTTTTCCTCACTCCGTGTCAACAAAAAACTTTATTGAAAACATAGATCCCGATGTGACGTAAGACTCAGTGAACGACCCTCTTTTACGAATCATTAGTGACTCCTGAGACTTTCCTACTCTCCCGCTGTCTGACAGCCGGTCCGGTGTGGTGATTCCGGTTTGTTGGGAGTCAGGATATCGCCTCTGAGCCGTCTCGGTTTCTCGTTCGTGTGCGTGACATTCTTTAGCGGCCTCCTTTGATTTTGTCGGTTAGACCCTTGGGGTGTCAAAAGGTTCGGAGAGAAGTAGGGTTTGTCGTGACAAGGGAGTTAGGTCGACAAACGAAAATTCTATAAGAAATTCCCACAAAATTCTTTTGAGTGACGTTTAGTTTTGGTGGTACTCTCTCTAGTGGAGTGTGTATGGTCCTACCGGTGATAATTTTTTATTTTATTTTATTTTTTACATAACCACTTCTACACCTCTTTAACCTTGGAAACACGCACTAACCACATTTACATTTTACTATGTTGTCGATACTTTTTGTCATGCCTCCAGGGAGTTTGTTAATTTGATTTTAATAGTAGCCTAGGTCGTTAAAGGAAAGGTCCATGCATAGGGCTTCTTTACTTTCGTCCTAGAGTTTGACTATTGACGTATGGGTGCCAGTAGTGTTGTAATTAATGTTTCGGTTGTCCACCTTCTCTTGGGTCTGCAGGTAGTTGTCTACTTACCTATTCATTTTATAGGACATATGTTTTTGACCTTTTAATAAGTTGGAAATTTTTCCTTTTGACCAGTATACGATGTTCTACTCGTTTAGGTCCATCTTGACTCGTCCGTGGCCGATCGGTCGAGGTGACGGTTCTGTACCCACCATGGACTGATATGTTGTGTCTTCCAACCTTTGGATTGTAAAATCCTCCCGACGAATGGTACAGTTAAACTTTCCAAAAAACAACAACAACAAAAATAAAAAAAAATTAAAGACTTTGGGACGGAGTTTGTCCTTTAGTTTTTCTTTTACTTAGTTGAACACCTTCTTCCAATTATTAGACAAGAGGATGTCACAGTAGGATTCAATACATAAATTCCTTCTCCCCACCCCCTCTTAGTCTCCTTTTGTGTTTTATCTAAGGTCATTCACGTTACTGGAGAGTACTTACTATTGAGGTTCAATGGACATGAAAGATTTTGTACAGTAAAAGATAGTCAATTCGGTACCGCATGTCCCGTAGTCTCCTGAACGCATGTGGTGCTTCGAGTCTGACTTGTTAGGCCACTTTCACCCTGTCTTTGGGTGATTCCCCGTCTTCAAAGGGTTTAGGAAAGATGAACAAAGAAGAGAGTCGTCTTTGGGTCTTTTAGTGAAAGTCTGTGTAGGATCCTAGTTTCGGGAAGGAGGGTTACTCTTCGAATTTTGATGTGTCTGAAAAGGTAAACGAGAGGAGGGAAGTGTCCATAATAAAAGACTTTTGAGGGTTGAGGACGGGGACTGTCGTTTCGGAATCGGAAGAGTGCGTGCTGGGACGAGGAGCGGTCGGGGTGTTAGCGAGACAGAGGTAAAAGATTCACAGACCTTTTGTGTTCTTCCCCCTTTGTTTCCCGTTTACGGTCAGACACTGGAGACAGACCTGGGTCGGTTCGTACTACACACTTAGTCCACACACCTTACCTCCAAAGGTACCGTTGCTCTGTCGTTCCGTCCGCCTCCTCAGTGTATGAGAAAGATGGTTACATTATCTTTGTCACTCCGGTAGACTCCCAGGTACGTCCCCTGTGTCCTTCGGGTCTCAAGAGGTCCCTGGGCTTCCCAGATTTAGGAGTCACTGAGGAAGGGGGTGGGGTGGGGGCGGGGCATTGAACCCTATAATTAGATAGTAGAGAGAAAACCCCCTCTTCCCCTCCCTTTTTAATTTCATCAAAGAGTTTCGACAACGGATACTCTTTTTTTACATCTTTCTGATGTTCTCTCTCACAGAAGAAATGTAATCCTTTTTTTTTTTTGTCGAGATAATCAATTTTTCAAGTCGATATGATTGGTTGACCTGAGTGGGGGAGGTGGACGGACTTTTACTTGACCTTCGTGTAAAAGTAGTTCAAAGGTACGAAATGGAACGTTTCACGAGCATGAACACTTGGGTCAGGTGCTACTTTCCGACGACTCGATGTAAAAGATGAAATAATTAAAAGTTCAAGATAAACGGAGTCTATCTCTTGTAATCAAAGTTGCAAATCCTATTGTCGAACGAAAAAAATCTAGGTATTGAGTCTCTATTTCTTATTTTTATGTGTTAAACTTACTTTAGTTTTAGTCGGAATCAATGACTCGACCTTTTTCCACCAGATTTACGGTCCAGATGTACCCTTAGTATTGAAAATTCGGCAAAAGGATTGAACTCTGAGTGTCCACAATGGTACTTGGCCTTATTTCGAGATCGTAGACCTAGGGTCAGTGTTCTGTCGTTTGAGGTGAGCGATAGGATAAATCGACGGGACCCTTTCTCCAGAAAACCTAGGTAGTCTAGGGATCAGGTCTCGGGTAACTTCTCTTCTGGTGCCGTATACTGGGGACGATCACCGAGATGAAGTCGTCTGGTGGGAAGGGAGACGTAGGCTGTTCTGAGATGTAGCGTGTGAACTGGTGAGTCCGAGGTCAGGAAAGTTTACGACGGGGTAACGCGAGACTCTTTAAGTTTAAGAATTGGTATCAAACGTTTTGGTATGCACTAGACCGAAGACAGATGGAGAAGTCTAGTGAACGGTGGTAAGAGGTTACATGTGAGGTCTGACGTCCGTTTAAAGTTGAAAAAATTGAGGGGTTACAAGTGGTAATGGGAGAAAGTGGAAGCCAGGAACTACCATGACCAAGGATGTTTCTTGTGAGTGGAAAGGGTTTTAAGGTCAGGTCCGTTGTGAAGGAGGTCCTACGGACGTAGGGACGGTGTTAGAGTCGGAAGTTGTGGGAAGATCCACGTCGGTGTGGTCGGGTTCGTAGGGTGTTGTAGTGGTACTGTTGGTAGAAATATAAAAACTGGGACCGGTCGAGTGTCTCCCTTGTGTGGTACACGGCACAAGTGGACACAGGGATTACACTCCAGGTCGTGTATCCTCCACCAGTAGTTCTAAGTGGTCGTTACGTACTTACCATGCACTTCCTTGTCTCGTTCGGTTGTCCCGTCTGTCCCGTACTGACTGGTGTCTCTCACGACTGGTGTAGTCCTCGACTCGGAGTGTCGGGGCCCGATTCCGAATAACGAAGGTACCGAAGTCCTCTCAATGAATTAGAGTCACTGGAAATCCAAGGATAAAAATTTAATCGGACTGAGGTTACCGGGTGTTAATATTAGTCCTAGTTTACTCTGTTACCAACCCTTTAAGAGGTACTTTTAAAATTAGTCAGATATATACTGCCGTGAAGGTCATCCTCCCTTTTATTCTCTTCTTTCCTCCCCGTCTTCGACCCTTCTTAGATTCCCTTTTACCACATTGCCCGGATCGTTCCCCTAAATCTGTAAGTACCAGCCGAAGGTGTTTCTTCGTCTCTGACTGAAGAAAGGGTCTCTATTATTACAGGGGGAGAACGAGTAAGACTCGGATCTACAGGTATATTAGAAGTTAAAGGTACATTTATATAAAGGTGTTTATGTGGTTCCTGGAGTATGAAGTCTCTTCGGTTCAGACCCAATCTTTTGTACCAACCCCCCCGTACCGACCGTCTCTTCCACTTGCCATTCCTGACATAATTCTCTTTCATTCTAACTGATCAGACGGTTCTTATGTTACTCTTAACAATACTCTTTTAATCGATTAGTTAAAGACTTCTGAGTTTCCAGGACACCATCAACTTGTACTGTGTAATATTTTTCCCGTGCCCTATTACAAAGTCTGTATCAACCCCGTTCGTTCCTTGTGAGAAAGGTTTTACATATGTGGTTCACTAAGAGATAATTCACTAAAAGATAACTTACTCTTTTAGCTAGTATTCTTTCTTTCCCTTTTCGTTTCCTCTTACCTCTGATTTCCCTTTTTCTTCGTGCCCTTACTAGTTTGTGGTCGTAAAGCGACTCATGTGTCAAGACCCTATACCCTTGACAAGACGCATAAACAAACCCAGTGTGTTCCACCTCTCGTTGCCGATGTCTTGATTTCGTAGGTACCAACGTTCTACCCCGTCAGGTGCATCCTGTTAATTTGTGCGTGCAATGGTAAATTAGTTTCTGTATTTAATCGAATACTTTTCATGTTTTGTTCTAATTCCCGGCTAGTGCTGGACCACTTCACCAGTGGCCACCTCTGGAAGAGTTTTTATTTGAAAGCAGAATTTTCTATTTTCGTACCGGACCCTATGATAACAGCTCACTACCTTTGGATGGTCTCTACCTTCACTGGAAGTTTTCTATACACCCACCCTTTTCGTCTTTATAGACCGATTCCGTTCTGAACCGACCCTCTCACCGTCCTGTACCTAAACCTTTTCATCCGACTTCTTCACCTTTCTGTCTGATGTATCCTCTCTAGTTAAGTTTCCTTAAATCCGTTGATTTAAATCCTTAAATCTCCCTTCTTTCTTCCTTGTTTTACTTTCCTTTTCTTTAAATTTTTTTCTTTTTACAATGTTTCGTAAATAGTGATCTTTATTCAATTTCAAACCTACAGAACTACCCTTAATTTACATTGTTTACGTAATAAAAAGGACTAATCTCTTCGAAAAAAAAAAAAACTCTTCGAAAAAAATTTTTTTTTTCATAAGTCATAACCGGTTTCACGTCGTTCTACCGTGAGACTTTATAATCACAACCCTCCTATGTAGAAGGAACCCTTCGTTGAATCGTTATACATGTCCCCAGGAAATTTCTGTGGCATCAAGAGGATATCTTACTATTAAATTATTTTATTAGTCCTTATACCTTTTTTTGGTAAGTACAGGTCTCTACGGGACATATCGTAACGAACAACGACAACCAACAAGTCAGTGAGTTAACACAAGTTGAGAAACGTTGGGGTACCTGACGTCGTGCGGTCCGAAGGGACAGGAAGTGGTAGAAGGAAGTGGAAGTGGAAGAGGGTTTAGAACGAGTTTGAGTACAGGTAGTTCAATCACTACGTTAGATTGGTAGAGTAGGAGACAGCAGGGGAAGAGGAGGACGGAAGTTAGAAAGGGTCGTAGTTCCAGAAAAGTTTACTCAGTCGAGAAGTGTAGTCCACCGGTTACATAACCTCGAAGTCAAAGTCGTAGTCAGGAAGGTTACTTGTAAGTCCCAACTAAAGGAAATCCTGACTGACCAAACTAGAGGTACAACAGGTTCCCTGAGAGTTCTCCTAACGAATGGATTGTGTCATTTGGTGTTAGTTGTGTTAATCATCTCATCTTTTGAGTTTCACTCCAATACTTTAACACTGTGTCAGTGTAGTTCTTAATGTTGAGTTACCCTCTAACCCTAACTGTACTTATGTGCTACTATATATGTTGTCTATTGACTCTCGGATAGCATATCGTGTCCCTTGAGATGAGGTACGAGACATACTGGATTTGCCTTCCCTTTAGGTTTCTTCTCCCCTATATACCTATGTATATCGACTAAGTGAAACGATATGTCGACTTTGATTGGGTTGTGACATCTTGTTGATACGAGATTATTTTTAATTAAAATTTTTTTTCTTAGTGTTGAGTTGGTAATTTATGGAACGAATAAAATAACAATGTCTTTCTTTCAGTCTCAAGTTTTACATGTATATATCAACTGGGGTGAATGTATTTTTACATATCTCTATGCTGTATCTTTATGATTTACCGTTATGTAAGTTTAGAGAGATCTAATATTTTAATATCCAGTTAAAATAAAAGAAAGTCTTCAGAATGGTATAAAAAGTTTAAAAGATATTTATTCGTACCTAATGATACATTAAGTTTTAATACAAATCTATAACTTTTTACCGAAGGGAACACTCGAGTCGACCATGTTTTAGGTGAACGTTGTACCCTCTGGACCCAAGTAAGTCAGGGACCCAACCCTTCTACGGGACCTCTTTCCTTTCCGATGAGTGAGGTCTTAAAAGCGGACCTCTTAAGGTACCTGACATATCAGTTACCCCATCGTTTCTCAGCCTGTGCTGACTCGTTGAAAGTGAAGTGAAATGACTTTTTTACTTTATTTATAAAATCTCTCTCGACAGGCACCTTTCACTTTTAACAGGGGTGAGACTCGAAGGATCACTGTCACGGAATTAAAGGTCTGTTCTCGTGTAAAGGGAAGATTTGGACACTGATACGTACTGACATTTCTGTTGTACATTCTGACAAGGGGAGTCTAAAATAACAAGTGTTCTTTACTGAAAATCTTCAGGAAAGTAGTAACGAAAAAGTGTTCTTCTCATTTACAGTTGAAATAAAATCTAGAACTGAAAAGGTCTTTCGGATGTAAGGTACCTTATCGGGTTGAGAAGAGAAAGGAGAGATGAGAGGAGGGTGGATAGAAGGGGGTTGTAGAGAAAAAGAGATTACACGTCCGCATAAAGAATTCATGACGGGAGTCTGGTTCTACCATCGTGACAGAATCTGAAAAAGATATGACATGTAGGACAAGGCTCATCGTGGGAGGTGAGTTTTTTTGTTGAATTTTCAAAGTTTTCGTGTTGAGCTGAAGTCAACGTGAAAATCCTATAAATGTTTGTAGTATCCTTTGTTGACGTTTCTTTTTTTCGTACCATCTTCAGTTGTGTTATGAGTAAATTTTACGGTGCACTACTTGACGAGAGACTCGTTTGGGAGTCAGGTGTCACCCTGACCCCCTCCTTCGTCTTTGACGTTGTCGGGTGGTGACCTTCCCTCCCTTTCACCACCATTTGAGATGTACTTTCTCTCTTCGATCTGTAAAAAGATGATGGTTTGGTCCGTTAATTTTGTAATTTACACTTTAGACTCCGTGACATTTAAAGGATTATACCATCTTCACGACTCAAAGGGTTTACTACAAAAGAGTAGAAAGTTGTATAGTTTCTCGTACGGTTTTAGGGGTTTCTTTGTAAAGGTAAAACTTTTGTTTTTATTTGGTGTGTGTCGGTGTAAGATAATTATCACAACAGAACGGAATTTCTGGAACGTAGGAATCAAATTTTTTTTTTTAGTCAATTTTTTTTATTTTAATGTATTTAACATTGTAATAACTTGTAAGGGTAGGTTTTATTTGACCGGTACACCTCCACCCAATCGTCCTTGACCCCGATTTCCTTAGTCTAGAGAAAACAGAAAAAGAATGACCTCTGGTTTCCGAGTCAAGGAGCAGTAGTGTGGATTTTTGAAACATTTATACAAGCTGTCGGAGTCGTCGCAAAGAATTCAAAGTTATTCCTTTCGACTGTATTCTATGTGTCCAAGTTTGGTTGAGGTGATCCACACTTCTGGATTCTATGTCCCTGTGTCGAAAATCTTTACTTTTAGGACCGTCTTCAACGGGTCGATTCGTTTCCTGTATAGTTTCTAGGGGTTTAGGTCTGAGAATTTAAGAACTAGGGTGGTGTCCCTTTTCCTTTTTTGCGAGAGGGTACCCGTAAAAGACAAATCTCTGTCCTTTTCGGTAAGTCACGCCGCAAAAGGAAGGAGTTGAAGTTATGGGTACTTGGTGACGGACAGACGAGTCGATTCAGGGAATGAGTCCCACTCCCGTGCCCCTCCATGTCCCGTGTCTTTAGACGAGGGTTCTAGGAGGGCAAAAACTCCCTCCAATTTTTTGTCTGTTTTATTGTTATCCCTCGTTGTTTCCTAGTGAATGAGATAGGACCTTCGGACTGGTTCGTTAATTCTCACAGTCAAGTTGGGGTCCAGAAGACCTCCTTCCTGACCAATAGTAGAAGGACGTATCTGTCGGAATTTGTAAATTCGAGACTCCTTTTGGGATCCTACGAAGAGGTTTCCTCTCGTTTTCCCTTGGGATCCTACAAGGAGGTTTCCTCTCTGTGTCCCGGACTAGTCCCCTCCACTCCGTCTTACTTCTCTTACTTGGGCCCTGTGGTTACTTTACATTGATTCTACTTTTCTTTTCTTCATACCAGTCACCGCTCCACTTTTCTAGCCGAGAGAATTTGGTCGTCTAGGTGCAAGTTTAGGAACGGGTCGATGAATTTATGTGACCCGTTCAATTGACTGGACACAAAGATGAAGGAAGTGTTTATAGGTTATGACAAACCACCTTCGCGAATTGTCAGGAGTTCCATAAATCGTGTCGAGGTTTGTAAACTACAAACAAGACAATAATAGAGGTGAAATGTTTACTTCTTCGTCTCGGAACCCCTCCAGTGCACGAAACTTCCACCACTGCGACACTAAGTTTAGGCCCATCATACCGAGGTCGTAGACTCGAGTCTTCGAGATGCCACGAAGTAGGTATTTTGTGAAGGAGAAGTTCCAGTACCCTCCCGACGTCCCTGTACATACCTGTCGTGGGTCGTGTCACGGACTGTAAATCGTGTCCGACTTAGCAAGAGGGAGGAGGGTGAGGAGTGACGCGAGAGGGGTGTGACACCCTCCGACCTCCGGTCTAAGACGTGTGTCTATTTCCGTCGATACAGTTAGCCGTTTCCGAGTCCCCGAGACCCCGTCCGATCTTTTATTGGGAGACAGTAGTAGGGGACTCCGGACCTTGTTCTCGAGATTGACTTCGTCTCTACAGGTTCTATAGGTCTGTCTCCGTCGGAGATAAATACTGGTAGACGTAAGTTCCGTGTCCGTAACCTCTGCTCAGAACCCCTTCGGCTAAAAACGTGATCCTCGACATATATGTGTGTGTATATGTGTGTGTGTGTATGCAGTCTGTGGTGGTGGTGTGGTGTAGATTGTGAACGTAGCATGGGTGTTGCCTCCCTTTTACTAGCTGAAAGGTCTTGAAAGGTACCGGATCTTTGATCGTTTCTCGGTCGTAGTTCGACGTCGAGTGAACTTCCGTCAGGTCTGTGACTACCTCTCGATGCCCTGTCTCAGGGAAAACTTTTAATAATTCTTGTTTAACCCGGGACCCCTCGACACAACATTTTGTACTCTTTTAAAACAAAAGGTCGGGAAACCGTCATAAAAGTACTTGACTACTGTCATTTTCTCTTCTGTCTCTGATAAAAACACAGGACTAGAACCAGATTTCATAGTGACTCTTTCTACGTAGACAATGGTCAATTCAGTAAATATATCAACTCGTTTATCACTGTGTGTTTCCGATCCCTAATACTATATAAACTTGTCGAGGTTCACGAGGAGGTCATATACAATGATTATGCTCTTCAAATATGTACGATGGTCCATCCTTACGACAGGTGTACGAACAAGTTAAAAAGAAGGTAATTGTTTTGCAGGATAAAAGACGATTCTGGTGTATTCTTGTACTAAAATGACGTTATTTTTTATAGTGAGGTTACTTCCTGACTTCGACAACAAGACTGAGCCTCGATTGTAGTAAATTTTGCATTAATTCTTCCTTTCGTCTGAAGGGTGCAAAAGACAGAGTCAGTCACTCCGACGTCCCAAGTGACGACGGACGGTTTCGGATGCTGACTGTCGCGAGGAGTGGTGCGCCAAAGATTTTGGTATTCGAACGCGACACTTATTCGAACTAAAAGACGAAATCTTTAGGGAGTGGACGGTCGGCCGCGAGTCCCGTATGACGATTTTCCGAGGTACTTTTCGGGTCCACGTGCGTGACCCTTAGTTCAGGAAGTAAGCAAAATTAATGTCCAGCCGTGTTCACTCTCTCCAACCACTTCTTTGACGGAAGGATTCTACAAGTAATCTTTGCCGTCAAAAGCCCCGTCTCCCACCCCGCCCCCCCACACCACACGATGGTTTTACGTAGGTAGGAAGTCGACCTTCGGCTCAGGGGCTGCACTTGCTACGAAGACCTTAGCGTGTGGTCGGTGGAACTCTGAACACCGAGTCGGGTCTTATCCATTTCTCGGCTCCGTCCCCGTCTTTTCGTTTCTCAAGTGTTAGCTTCTCCTTCTGCTCGACTGTAAAATTCGACACTGGGTGGGGCGGGGGGGTTGGGGCCGAGAGGATGGGAGGTTTGTCTCTCCAAACAATAGAAGAGACAGCAAAGTTTATGGTAATTTACCCCGAGTTTCTCCGTTCTTTTCCTCACTCTCTCACTCACTCACTCACTCACTCACTCACTCACACACACACACACACACACAACACTCAGTCGTTTTCGACCTTCGGAATATTTTTCTGAAGTCTGTTGTTCGACCTCTCCTCCTGTTATCGAGGGGGGGTGGAGGGTGGGGGTCTGTCACTCTTTAACGTAACAGGATTCCCTAGTACCGGTGGGCACAAATCACATCTATTCACTCTTGGAAGAGGCGGAACCGGTTATCCTCGCAGCGTCGGTGTCGACGAGTGTCTTCGAGACCCACCGGAGTCGAGGTCGGCGAGGTTTACCAAAGTTCCGTTTCTGCGACGTCGACCCACCACGAGTGTTCGCACCCCCACCCTTCCCTCCGACGGACGGACGGGTTCACCTCCGACCGTTCGACGTCGGGGAGTGGTCCACGAGATTTAGGGACGAGGGTCGAGTCCCTTTCGCGTGTCTCCAGAGCCGACGAAGGCTTCCGTCGACTCGGACGGAGTGGTGGTAAAGTGTCGTCATTTGACTTTGACCCGGAGCCTCTGTTGTTGTTGACACCCCTTTGAAGGGACGGTGCGTCACGAGTCGCAAGCGTCTGGTTCTCCTATTAATTACGGTGAACCGGCTTCTCTCCCCGTAAGGTTTCTGTCAGTCGTTCCTCTGTCTTCCGAACGGTGTGTGGGATGTGGCGTCTGTGTTTCGGAGAACTCTGTCAGGGAAATTTCTGAGTCCGTTTAGACTAGTTCGTGAATGTCGACGTCATTAAAAAAAAAAAGTAAAACTAAAAAAATTTGAAAAATACAATACAACGTCATATCTACTAATTACTACAACACTATCAAAGTCCATATGTCGTTTCACTAAACCAAGATGTATGTGTTCACAGATTAAGAAAAAGTTTAAGAACAGGGTAAATCCAACAATGTATTATGACCCGTCTCAAGGGACACGATGTGTCATCCAGGAACAACCGACAGGTAAAATTCATATCGACGTAATTTTAAAATTTAATTTTTTTTTCATAATTGATAGGGATCACCTTTTTTTTTTATTGTAAACTCCTTTTCCTATACTTTCGTTGTCATCCGCTAGTGAAACCCCTATAACAGTAAACGTTCCTTTTTGATAAGTTTATTTTTTATAAATGAATAATTACTCATAAACGGTGGGTTAAAATAGTATAAAGAACAGTACCCAATATAAAAAATTTATAAAAGTATAGATACCGACTATAGAGAATTTATACGAATTGACTGTTCTTTCAATCAGTTTTCATAGTCTATTCGACCATGACTTTAGAGTAAAAACGTACGTCAGTGGTCTGGTTCATTGTAAAAACGTCTTGGATTAAAACATATAGTTAAGAAAACTTTCTTTATGTATGTATGTACTCACTAAAAAAATAATTTGTGTATGTGTTCGTACGTAGGTACAATTGGTTATTCTTTTCCATTAACATCTAAATCTTTTCATGATTTTAACCTCGTGACTGATGAGACATTCACGACTGTTATCGTAAAGTACGTTTTTGGTTTTACCCATCATCACAATTTTTAATTTTAATTCAGTAGACCGTAGATCTAGTGCCTTTACCTTCAACTTTTCTGGGCCTCTGTAAAAGGTGACTCAGACACTAAACGATACCCCGGATGTAGTTCAACACGATACGGAGACAGTATTGTAGACGTTTTACCTCTATTGTGAAGGGTGAGGGATGGAGTCTCTCGACAATTTTCTAATCTATGGTTTTTCCTTTTAGGAGTTTCGGGAAACTCAAAGAGTATTTATATTCTGTACGTTAAATTATTTTATGGTCGTGGGAGATGTGTTGAGGATTCTCCGAGTTCCGATATCTTTATCCTTTGTCTGTGGTCGTTACGTTGTGTCGGCTATGGAGTGTCCCGTCTTATAAATTCTAGACCCTCCGTCACCCGTTGAGTCGGGGGATCGAAGATTACTTTTCCACCCCTTTTATTGAGTTTTAGTCTAGGTGAGTCCTTTTTGTTTTATAAGTCTCTTTACCCTTTTTTGTTTTTTGTTTTTTTCCAAGACAAAGTTGTTTCATTCAGTTTTCTTCGTTGGGACTGTTCGTCTTAAGGTGCAAGAGCGAAGTTCAAGTTAGTTATTCTCCTGTTAATTTGTTGTAATGCATCATCAAAAAGTCAAAATCATTTCACTCATTTTCAACGAGTCGGCACAGACTAAGAAACGCTGGTGTACCTGATATCAGGTACCTTAAGAGGTCCGGTCTTATGACCTTACCCATCGGAAAAGGGAAGAGGTCCTCAAGAAGAGTTGGGTCCTAGCTTGGGTCTAGAGGGTGTAACGTCTGCCTAAGAAATGGTCGACTCGGTGTTCCCTTCGGGTTCTTATGACCTCACCCATCGGATAGGGAAGAGGTCGCCTAGAAGGGTTGGGTCCTTAGTTTGGTCCCAGAGGACTTAGTCCGATGGAAATACCGAGTCGACCATTTCTTAGGTGGACGTTACTCCCTCTAGACCCAAACTAGGGACCCAACCCTTCTAGGGGACCTCTTCCCTTTCCGATGGGTGAGGCAATAAGACCGGACCTCTTAAGGTGCCTCTCAGGTACCCCAGTTTTTCACAGCCTGTGCTGATTCACTGAAAGTGAAAGTTAAAATGATTTTAGAGTTTCATTTAACAAAGGTATTTCCTCAATTACATTACTACAGGAGTCCAACTTTAAATTTATGTCTTATGTCTCTCATAAAAATTAGGTAAACATTACCTTTATTTTTTGTTTTCCCTGATATGTATCGGAAGATACTTTTTGTTAAACCCCAAGTATTCTTTTGACCCTCTTTTCAATACTTATAAATATATTTGATTCTATGAGACTTACCACCCTTTAGGTTTAAACTCAACTAAGTTGTGTATAAATAATAATCATAGCATAGGTCGTGAATGACACCCGGTACACAGTCCAATTTTATTTTCTCTCTTTATTACAGAATAAGGACCGAGAGTACTTGGAGTTGCAGATCGGTCCTCTGTCTTTGTGTTATTTCATCTTATGTTACACCATTCCCAATCCTAGTTCGTATTTGTCTCGTGACTCTTCTTGTCTCCTTTCTTCATTAATTAAGACGTACTTTCTCACCCCCCAACCCCAAGTCCTTTCAAAGTCTCTTTGACTGTAAACTTGTCCTGGAATATTTTACTTATTATGATGTGACCTGTGTCTTCCCGTTTCTCGTAAGATCTATTCGTTTGTCGTCGGGGTAGAGTCCCGCGCAGACTTATACGGGAACAAGTCACTCCTTGTTACCCTTGGTAGACCTTTCTGTACCTAAGGTTCCAGAGGCACCCGTTCTCCTTCTCGTAGTACCTACCATAAGACTTTTTTCCTGAACCATAACAGATGTTGAGTTTTACATTCTGACTACGTTCTACCTGTCGTCGTCGCCTCTGCCACGGCCCGGGACTGCACTCTGTCTGGACCCTTTGGTTGTCGTAACGACTCCGGTGAAGAGCTCCACCTCCACTCCTCCTCTTCCTCCGTCTCTTTGGTTACTCGAACCGTTTGGAATTGGTACTGAACCGCTACCAGCCCGGTCCCAAACGTCTCTCGCGTCTGGGTTTGACCCGCCCCCCTTGTGTCGCAGTGTCAAGTTTATTTTACTGAAGGGACCACCAGGTCCCCAATTCTAAGGTGGACGTTTACGTCCCCAGTGTCCAAGCTGGGGACGAGACCTTTCTCAGGTGTGCGACACCTCGTCGCTATGGGCACGTGGGAAGTCGGACACGAGACGTTGTTATCCGGTACGTGGCGTCGATCTCTTCCGGATGCGTGTCGCCACCTCTGGTTCGTGTCGGGTGTAAGAGTTTATCGATTTGCCATACTTATTGCTGGAGGTTTCTATTGTCCAGGAATCGGGACCCTGGACTTTTACGATGGAAGATACCGTTTGTGAGACGTCTATGTTAATTTGTTCCTTAGAACTTTATCTAATAAGACCTAATAGGTCAGCTCGGGATTTTCGTTAGTATTTATAGGAATATTCTCCCTCTATCTCCCTCTACACCGATGTCTGTCTTCTCCTCTCTGGTGCACTGATGACCTCAGTCCATCGATGACCTCACTACGTCTGTGTTGGGCTCCCTACAGTCGTCTGTGGTCTTCGACCCTTTATGTTCTTTATCTAAGAGACGGTCCGGAGACCGTTCTCGTACCGGGACACTTGTGGATGTAAACAACGAAATTCAGTGGTACAAACACCACTAAACAATCAGTTTCCTTTACTTTGTGTCACTCGTTTCTCGGGGGGTGGGAGGTGCGTTATCGAGGGCCAACACCGTTAGTGGTCAGAACCATCCTCATTAAGTCTACTCTCCATGGATTTGTTCGTTCTTCAACTCCAGGTTCGACTACGGAATTTCTTTCAGATCTAATGATTGGACTTATTGATCAGTTTCCCCGAAGGGTCCACCGAGTTACCATTTCTTGAACGGATGATTACGTCCTCTACATTCTCTGTGTCCAAGTTAGGGACCCAGCCCTTCTAGGGACGTTCCTCCGTTACCGTTGGGTGAGGTCTTAAGAACGGATCTCTTAGGTACCTGTATCCTCGGTCGTCCGATATGTCGGGTACCCCAGTGTTTCTAAACCTGTGCTGACTTGATGACTCATACGTATGTACGTCCATCAGTTTTAAGTCCATTATCCTGAGACCCTTTGGGGTCTGACCCAGTTTTGTTCTACCCTCCTTCTTGACTTTTTGTCTCGGTGGTTTACTACTGGGCCCCCCACCCTTGACCGGTACTCACCGTCGTCCCTGCTGTCCTCTCTATGTCGCTGAGTCCCCAGTGGTGGTGTAGTAGTTTAAAGACCATACCCTGTCCACGAAGTGAAATTCATGAGGAACCTATATCCTTCTCGACTCTACCTTTTGTACCTGGACGTGACGCCTAGTCCGTCCTGACTGCGTCCCTGGGCTGGTAGTTTCTGTAATTACCTACGTCCACACCCTAATAAAACCGTTCCTCTACTTGGTCCCTTACCCTCTTTCGATTCACACGCGAAGGGAGCTAGTCCCTTCATTGAGTTACTCTAGATCAAGTTCTCCCACCCTCGTCCCACCCCTTAAGTGTTATCTGATACCTCGGATCGTTTTTCACGAAGTTGATCGATTCCGACTTCTACTACCTCCGGTCTACATTCTTGTCCTTTTACCACTACCTAATCTTTTTATAAACCACGTGTACCATTCAATGAAGTTATTCCGTACTCACTAACCATCCCGTACGTTCGCTGTCCAATTCACTGTTGTTGTCAGAAACTTCATGTTTTGAGTTTCCTTTTCCAATATCGTCTCGTCTGTCTTACTTAGATAGAGACCGATATAAGTCAAATTCTATGACCACGTAGTCTGGTCCCCACTGTCGGTCTTCGTTACCTTACGACCCTAGGTTTTGGGTCTTACAGTTTTTATAAACTTTTTCAATAGGTATTACACGAGAAAGGTAGAAGAAGGAGGACTAGATAGACATCCATTCTCTAGGTTTTCTCCTAGGATTGTAAAATTATAGGACTTTTGTTGTAAAGATTTGATATCAGTATGGTGGGTGAGGGTTCTTTTGGGAACGTGACCGTCGTGAATTTTCCTTTAATATTTACAAGGTACTCGTCCTCCTTTAGAATGGTGGTCGGTAAAGGACCCAAGACAATTCAAAATTCCTGTAGATCATTTTACCTGTTGTCTCATAGATAGAGAGTCGGTACCTCTATACCGACTACTCAGTCCCAGTCAATTCCTACGAGTCACTACTACGCCCCTACTAGGTTACTACCTTTTCTTCCGTGTCCGAAATTTGAGTGTCTCTTGTAGTTCAATCTGTGGCGATTTCCTGACTTATGTTTAGGATGTTTCTCTTTGGTCATATAAATGGTTATACCTGGGGACCCCTTTCTCTACTTCTGTTTTTTTTTTTCTCTCTCTCTCTCTCTCTAGATGGACCTCTTCTTACGTGGGATTAGAGTGTGTGTGTGTACTGAGTAAACGTGGGATGTCGATGTCCATGATGCACGGAAAAGTGGTCTTACGAGCCACGTGTCACGTGATACCGCCTTACGGTCGTCGAGAGGAGACATCGGACACGAAACAGTGTCGACCATGACCCGTTTTACACCTTTACCGAATCTCGCACGTCGTAGACTTTAAGGTCTACTCCTTCAGGCCTTCCCCACTGTTGCATCATTCCGTCGTTCCATACTACGTTCTTACGTTTTCTGTAACTAAATTGGGGATAGGAATTCGTTGGCACACACAAGTCTACTCATTCCAAGAACCTCTCTAGTGTCCTCATGTCACCACTGTCAGTTTTTCGTTGAGATAGAATCATTAGAAAATGTCCGTTCTGTCTGGTCGTTTATAGGGATTCACTTATTTGTCTTCTGGATCATTTTTATATGCACTGATTAGTTTGTACTGGTTTGTCCCAGAATAAACATTTCTGGATAATGCCTTTGTGTAGAGTGACAGTGGTCAATTTGAGACTTCCAGTAGTCTTCACGTTCGTCTCGCGACGATAAGGTCTTGTCTTCTGCGATCGTCGTTTGTAGGGGCATTGGTGTGGTGGAACGCAGACGTGTCCGAAGATACTTACGACGAGGTAGTTATTGAGAAGTGTAAGGACCGTGTCGACACGCACACAACTGAAGGTTCAAAACTGGTGCCTCAGTGAGGTATAAAAGACTCTAAAACACGGATGACATAGGTAGTGTGACTCACCCGTATGGGTGTAATTCATTATTGTGAACGGGGATCTTTCAATTTTTGGTTAATTTACCTTCTATGGTTTGTCTTTGTCTTGCTACCTTTTGTATTTTACCTTTGTTTTCTACCTGTCGATTGTCAATTCACAAGTAGGTCCCGTCCTTTACTCTCCTTTTTTTACGTTCAATATTCAGAAATTCACTCCCCATACATACTTCCTCTTCCCCTTCGAACATTGCTACCCTACTTTCTATGTCCTTACTTTTATACCCACTTCCGGTAAGGTTTCTCGACCCGGTTTTCTTCAATTCTTACTCGGACTACACTCTTCAATACTGTGACTCGAATTTTATTTTCAGAACTACGTCTTATCTTTGAAAATTCCCGTTTACGACCATTCCGGGTCACTTCTACTCAACTAACTCCCCAGACCCGGAATTGGATGATATTACTCAAAATGTAATCCTCACTTCGTACTTTATGTCCGATCCGAAATCACTCTTTCGATGTGTCCCTTCTGTCGATTTGTGAACACAGAATCCCTGATTATCTTCCGACAATTTCATTAGGTGTCATTTAAAATCATTAGGTACGATATATCGTCATGTCATTCCTTCGACGATATAATAACCCCCATACTTCGGACTCAAGGTCTGGTCCCTCCGTCGTTCCTGTTTCGACATTCTCCCTACACACACACAATACACACGGGTGGGTACAGGTTGAGAGACACTGGGGTACCTGACATCGGGCGGTCCGAGGAGACAGGTACCTTAAAAGGTCCGTTCTTATGACCTCACTTAACACTAAAGGATGGGATCTCCTAGAAGGACTGGTCCCTAGTTTGACTGTAGAGACCTCAGAGGACGTGACTATCTCCTTAAGAAGAAGTGGTGATCACGGACCTATCAAATTTATCATTTTTTTCTTTCTTTCTTTCTTTTTTTTTTTTCAGACGAACGTTACGTCCTCACTTCACTTTCAGTGAGTCAGTACAGGTTGAGAAACCCTAGGGTACTTAACACTGGACGGTTCGAGGAGACAGTAACCTTAAGAGGTCCGTTTTTATGACCCCACCCACCTAGAAGGGGTGGGTCCCAGTTTGGGTCTAGAGGGTGTAACGTCGGTCTAAGAAATGGTAGACTCTGTGGTCCCTTCGGGACCCAAGTTTGGGACCTAACTCTTCTAGGGGACCTCTTCCCGTACTGTTAGGTAAGGTCATAAGAACGGTACCCCAGCGTTTCTCAGTCTGTGTCGCCTCGAATTGTGAAAATCACGGTGAACCCTTCCGGACCTTCTCCCTTCCACCTTCTGTTTTCTTGATTATTTCTTTCCGAAGTCACTGAGGTACCTAGTCCTCCTATTCTTCTCTCCCTTTTCAAATTTTAACGACCTCTAATACGGAGTCATTGGTTTAATATAGTGACTTTTCGGTAACTCTTCTTTCCTCCACCTGTATCAAACTTTTTACTGACAAGACTTCTGTACCTTAAACTCCATGTTTATGACATTGTGTCTATTTTATATAAGACCTCCTTTTTCCGTTTATACTCGCGACATCTGTCTTCTGTATCCCGATCTACCCTAGTGAGGTTGTCCTTCAACTTTGTCATTTATGTCCGAATTTCTTTGGTAGGACTGTTTCTTAAGTCCCAGACACCCTACTTTTCCACACCCCTAAAGAGTTCGTGTGTAGTGTCGAAGACCAAAATCACCGTTTGACAGTCCTTTTCAAGATTTAGTTTCTTGAACCTTTAAGAAGTCTCTACTCCAACCTGAACGTGTTCCTGGTATAAAAAGTTGATAAAGGTTTCTGTTTGTAAATTGTTCGTTTTCAGTAGGATTTTACAGTTACGATGTTACTTAAGTCTTGAGTGATTATTGTTATATCGTTCAAGATACCGTAGATGGATGTATTTATTTAATGCCAATTATTAGACCAAAATTAGTCAATTGTGACACTCGTTTCTTTGGGTTACAGTGGTTGTCCATACATACAGACCATAAAAATCACGGGAAGGAGAGAGCGGTGACTGTGAGTACGACTACCAAAGAGTCCTGGGGTTTGTAGGACTCGACAGTACAGACTCTCGGTGTCTTCAAAAGTCTTTGATCCTTTCATGTGGTCAATAAGAGAACCCAATAAAAACTAGAAGACCATCCCTTGAGTTTCGATCTTCACTAAAGGTGTCGACGTTTCTGATGTGTGCCTCGTAAGACCTCGAACTATAAGTCAAGTCAGCGAGTCAGTACAGGTTGAGAAACGTTGGGGTACTTGGCGTCGTGCGGTCCGGAGGGACAGGTAGTGGTTAAGGACCTCGAACGAGTTTGAGTACAGGTAGCTCAGCCACTACGGTAGGTCGGTAGAGTAGGAGACAGCAGGGGAAGAGGAGGACGGAAGTTAGGGAGGGTCGTAGTCCCAAAAAAGTTTACTCAGTGGAGAAGCGTAGTCCACCGGTTTCATGACCTCAAAGTCGAAGTTGTAGTCAGGAAGGTTACTTATGGGTCCCGACTAGAGGAAATCCTACCTGACCAACCTAGAGGAACGTCAGGTTCCCTGAGAGTTTCTCAGAAGAGGTTGTGGTGTCAAGTTTTCGTCGTTAAGAAGCCGTGAGTCGAGAGAAATATCAGGTTGAGAGTGTAGGTATGTACTGGTGACCTTTTTGGTCTCGGAACTGATCTGCCTGAAAACAACCGTTTCATTACAGAGACGAAAACTTATACGACAGATCCAACCAGTATTGAAAGGAAGGTTCCTCATTCGCAGAAAATTAAAGTACCGACGTTAGTGGTAGACGTCACTAAAACCTCGGGTCTTTTTATTTCAGTCGGTGACAAAGGTGACAAAGGGGTAGATAAACGGTACTTCACTAACCTGGCCTACGGTACTAGAATCAAAAGACTTACAACTCGAAAGTCGGTTGAAAAAGTGAGAGGAGAAAGTGAAAGTAGTTCTCCGAGAATCAAGAAGTGAAAGACGGCATTCCCACCACAGTAGACGTATAGACGACGACGACGACGATTCAGTGAAGTCAACACAGGCTGAGACACACTGGGGTATCTGCCGTGGGGTGGTCCGAGGGGGCAGGGACCCTAAGAGGTCCGTTCTTATAGACTCCAATAACGATAAAGAGGACATATAGACTCGAACAATAATTAACCCCCGTTCACTGTGCCGAAAACGTATGTATGTTTTTGTAAAGTGTTAGTTCAGGATAGAAGGTCAGTTTCTACAGAGTCACTAGTATATTCAAATTTTTTTTTTTCATGTAACGGGAGGATACAGTAAAGAACGGGGGAAGGATGTCATTGGGTGGTTTTTATTATTTAGTGAAAGAAGTTGTTCTTTTGGTTTTTACTGCGGATTGCAAACCATAATTAAATCATTACTTACTAGTTGTAAAGAAACAATTTGAAATATACGATATAACCTCATACCGATTAATTGTTGCAACACTGTCAAAGTTCACCTGTCGTTCCCTTGAGTCGGCATCTATTTGTACATAGGTCTGAGGGTAGGGTAGGTCAGTTGATGTATTATAACCCGTCTCAAGAGGTCCGATATGTCATCCTGGAACAACCAATAGGTAAAATTTATATCGTTACACATGTGTAGGTAGGGTTTAAGGGATTGATAAGGAAGGGGAGTAGGAAGGGGGGTCGGGACGATCAGACACTCAGAAAGATAAAACATTTATTCAAGTAAACATAACACAGAAAAATCTAAGACGTATGTTCCCTAATACTTACTGGTTGTAAATCAATTGTGAATAATACATGGACCATGATCAGATTCGAGAATTTATAGGTGTTTTTACCTTACTTCATTTATGCCATCATCTATGATTGGGGTAAGATATATTCCTCTTTGGTTCCGTGGGTCCGATTTAACTGGTGTCAATGACTTCGCTGAATCGTGTCGTGTCGTACAGAAATTTTACGTCGTCTCAGTCCTGAACATAGATTCGTTCTAAGGTCACAGAGTGTGGTTTATACACTCGACAGATAAGACAAAGAGTTAATGTGCTCGTTATGGGTAGAGGACAAAATCTTTTTTCATTTGATAACAAATTTCTGTCATTTGTGACAGATACTGGATTCACAAAAAACTAATAAAGTTTTTAGAGGGTCTCATGTTTATGTTTGTTTGGTTTTCTTTTATCGTTGTGTATATGGGTGTGAAAGACTCTTGTGAAGTTAATTTTTTTTTTTAGGTGAACCTACGTCTCTTTGAAAACTGGTAAATCCCAGCGTCACTTCGCCTTACTCGATTGGATTTTCTGTTCGACCTTCGTAGGTGAGGACCTTTTTCGGTAAGAGGGAGTTCTGAGTGTGAAAAGATGAAACGTTTCATTTTAGACCTGATTTACGTCAATAAAGAAATTCTACTGTAGTTCTAAATAAAACGTGAAATGAGATTAAAAGGAGGGTAAAAGGGACTAACGTCCGATTTAGATTCAAATTTTCTTAATATGTTCGTAGACCGTGTACTAGCGACCATTCGTACTGTCGAAAGTAATTTTTGACTACAAAGTTGGACATAAAGATTTCTTATCTAAAATTAACTTCCGGAAATGTTGATTGTTAGTTCGATTAACATAAACCTAAGAGGAATGCAAAGAGACCTAGTCTATGAGAGTGAACCTTTAAAAAGTGATTCTGTAACTAAACGATGGAATAAAACTTTGAACCTCCTCCTTTACCACGACTACTTTGAGTCTTCTTTCGTTGGTCCCTGCAAAACTACTTTACGGTACAGGAGACACTAAGATAGAGTTTGTATCCATTCCTTCCTTCGTTAAAAACCTAAGTTGGAAAGTACTCGGACACTATTAGGTCTCAACTGTTGTGTCTTGTGTTCATACCTGTCCACCGAACCACCATTTCTTGGGTGACCAGTTAAGTCCTCTTCTTCCTTCTCTGTTCCCAAGTTACGGACCCAGCCCTTTTGTGGGACCTCTTCCTTTATCGTTACCGTTGGGTGAGGTCACAAGAACGGACCTCTTAGCGCACCTGTCTCCTCAGACCGCCCGAATATCAGGGACCCCTACGTTTCTCCGTCTATGTTATGACGTTGACACACGTGTGTGCGTAGACGATTTGGTCTAGTAGTCTTACCGTAAAATCTTCGTCCCACGACCTTTACCGTAATTTTAGAAATAGTTGTCGACGGTCTTTGTCACCTATTCTGTCTGTTCCAGGAATGGGTAATGTGCTCTGGGATCAGTTAGGAAGGAAGTTGTGGTGTCACCACACCTGTCACAATGTCCTTCGTGCCCACCAGTACAAAGAGATGGAGACTGGTGTGTGGAGAGGGTCGTGGGTTACGGGTCGTATTGTGATTAGAGTCACCTATTTATTCTGGTTGTTTCTTTTTCAGGAAATTGGAGTCACAGTTATTACTCTTGTTGTCTTCGGTCTTCAAATCGTAAGTTTAAAAATTTTTAGAATTGATTTAAAATTTTTATACCGACACCATGTATATGTGTTACCTCATAATAAGTCGGCAATTTTTCTTAAGTAAACTTAGTCAAGACTACTCTACCCACTTTGACCTCGGTTAATATGTCTCACTTCATTCGGTCTTTCTTTTTGTGGTTATGTCATATGATTGTGTATATATACCTTAAATCCTTCTACCNATTTAAAATTTTTATAGAACTTTACTCGAGGATGTGTCCTGAACCCCTAAAGTACTTTATATTCCTGAGAAAACATGATAAATTTAGAATTGACGGGTCTAAATGTGGGGACTCTTATTTTATTTTATTTTATTTTTGACGTCCGTCCGAATTCGTCATACTTTGAATTTTAGTAGGTAATAATAACGAGAGAAGTCTCTACCGAGAATTACGAAGTAGCCTGCGTCTTGTGAGACTCGGTCAAAAAGGATTTGTCGGATTTTGTCTTTGGATCGGAGGTCCCATCGACAAGTACCCACAGGACCCTTTGATTCTAAGACATGAGGTTCACACTCTGTGTACCGTCCGAGAGTAGGAAAGAGGAACCCTTCCGTGTCATGTGTAATCATTTAAGTTCTGACTCCTCAGGTGTCTTGGAAACGCTTCACAACGGATGTGCATATACTAGTACCTTACGTAAAATACCCTATGGGCCCAAAGTATTTTACATCAGACCTTTTCCGACGAAAGTCGAGGACTCGAATCATGAGTTCTGAACTATTAGATTAGGACTTAATGGGAATTAGGAAGAGTTGTTGCATATGACTGTTGCCTACTGGTTACGTCCAGAGATAGGATCTAAGGGGATATCTTTCGGAGAGGAGGTCGTTCAAGTAGCGGAGAGGGACAAAAGTCAACTGTAGACGTGATGGTAAAACAAGTATAGCAAGGGGTCCGATCGTAAAGATGGAAGTAAAATAAGTTAAATTAGGGAACTGTAATCTCTATTTTGAGGTGGAGGACCCAGAGAAAGTGTATTACAGTAAAAAGGAAAGGGGATTTGTCCGGTCGAGTTTTTTTTTTTTTTTTTTTTTCTGTGAAACAGTCTTGAGTGGATATGAACCTAATACTCAGGTATGAGCGACGTACGGATAGACCAGAGGGTTGATGGATTGTTGACCGACTCTTGTCCGAGATTTAAGGATCAAAAATTTTATTGGACTATGTATCATAAAACGAGGTTATCTCATCTGTGTGTATGTACAGCTACTTAATCTTTCGGGTGCCGTCATTGGAGAGTGCACCATAACGTTACGATGTGTACTAAAAGTCGTAATTTTATGGTCAACTGGGATCTTACTGAGTTTTGTGAATTAACCCGTATAAACAGAAGAGACCTTTTAGAAAACTGGACCAAATCTTCAATATTTGGTCCTGTGCTAGTTGCAATTCAGACGTTTAACTGTGGAGTGTCCTTACATAATCCTTACGGAACTACTTGTACCTTGTACCAACCTGGAAATTTTTGTCTTCACTCATCGTAACGGTAAAGGTACGGAAGGCACTGGAGTTTCGGATGGGGAATGAAAGATATACAGATGTAAACATTGAAGTTTATATAAATACATCATGTCTGTGTCCAGAATAAAATAAGGGAGATATCTTATAGGTGCACCGAGAGGTGGAGAGTCCCTGAGAGTCTACTGTATCGGATAGAGTTGTGGTATCATTGATATGTCGTATGGGTAGAGATACCTCTTTTATTCAAGTATGGATCAGACTTCATTCGTGTAGGCATAGACTAAGACCGTTTAGTTTGGTTCTTTTGTCTTCAGACTTCCACGTCTCATAATCTGTTTCTTAAGACCAGAAGGTTCATTGACATACTATGAGGACCTCTCTTATGTTGACTGGGAACTTGTTGTTCTCCCATCCCTACGGCTGGGAGGGGTGTCAGTTTTTAGTCGTACATTGAATATCAGCCAGAGATACAGATATACATCGAGAAGGTATAGGAGTAAAGGTGTAAGCTCGTAAGTCGGTTGGAAGGTAGTACATAATGACATCATTAATCATACCCGCCCCCCCTCTAAGTGTTCACCTGGGTACGTTAAGTCTGAACATAACAAGTTTCCAGTTGACGCGTTATGTATAAGTGGTCGCATTGTAGACTTTTTCGGTGAGTCCGTCCTTTTACAGGTCAGACTATCAATTCATCATACAAAAGAATTGGTCCACTCTTCTCGTTATATGGTGATTTATATCTTACCGACTTTGTGATGTTTTCGTCAAGTAATACATTAAGATCTTAATCTCAATGAGAAGACACCGAAACTTATCCTTCGTAGGTTCGAACAGGAACCCTTGGTGATTTCTCCTGACTAATTTTCGGGATCTCGTTTACCGGATCCAAATTTTGGGCCGAAGTAAAGAATGATAGACTGTCATGTAAAGAAGAAACTCGAAGTCCGACAAAGGAGTAGACTGTTTACCTACGTTTTGTCATAGGTGAGGAAACACAATGACACTGTAAAGTTACACTGGTAGGGTACTACGAGAATGTAGTAACGAATCCTGTTTCTTTCGTGCGTTGTGTGTAATTGTGGCAATATAGGGAGACTAGATTCATTTTCTGAGTAATACTTCCGACCATGTCGTTAATGTTCTAATTGTGTGTGTGTTTGGAGGTGACACGAGGGAAGTTACGATAAGACGCGACGAGATACCTAACTAATAGAGTTCTCCGTTTCTTTTCCGAACGACACCCTCAATATTAATAGATGTCAGGAGTCGGGATGGATAGAGGACGTCTGCACCATTTTAATGTTGAAATTCGTTTGTTATTAGTACGTACCCTTTAGGTAATACGTTAGATTTAATGTTAAGACTATAGTCGGATGGACATCTCCAACATACATATGATGCAACGGTAAATAAACGTATATACATTGGTGCAAAAGTGGACGTCCACCAAAATCGTAAGACATTTTAGTGAAAGTTGTCCTTTCTATGGTAAAAAGAGAAAGGAACTAGTTTCCTTTTTCAGTACTTTCTTTTTGAATCCAAAATACACAAAAAAAGGTAAAGTAAATTGTGCAATTACTTCCGAAATACCTTTTCTTTGTCTTCGTGTGCAAAAGTAGAATAACGACCTTTTGAGAATTGTGTAAGTCTCAAAGAAAGTAATAGTTTATTTACAGACATTTTACTATTATTTAATCAAATTGTTTCAGAATTCTCCCTAGTAAACTCCTTGCTAGACTTTGAGTTTGGATGAACCATTGTAAAGACGACACTAAATGACAGGAAGTAGAGTTCCAAGAAGTTAGAAAAGGACATAGACTGTGAGTTATTTATAACAAACAAAATAAATGTGGAGTATTAAGAAAGTCCGGATTCTATGAAAAATACAAAAGTAATCCATTAAAGTAAGAGTATTAATTAAAGTGTAAATAAAAGTCGCGAATGAATAAATATTCAGAGTAAAGAGGGAAGAATGGGACGAGAAAACTCTTCTTGACGAAAAACTGTCACAAACTGTGACTATATTTCACCTTCACTGTCTCACATTCGACGTTTGATTTAGGTCAAAGTTTAAGCGAACGGGGTCAGATGTGAATAGGACTCTTGTGCTAAAAGAGGAGGTAACTGCTACGTTTCTGAACTAAAGGTGAGTTTTGTCAAGAGGGGTATTGTCCCTCTTTACACAATTTGTATGTTTACTTCTGTCAAAACATAGGTCGTGTATGACTTAAAGAGTGATATGTTCGTCTGGAGTCTCTATAACAGTGAAACCAAGGTCCGGTGGCGTTATTTCGCTCATAGGGTTATTACACTTAGGGTGTTTACAGACCAAAGGGTCACATATATTCAATACAAATGTGACATGACACCAAATTATGTACGTGTTTTTATAATACAGAAATTTTAATGTGTATGAACTCAATTTTTATATAAAACCACGATTTTTACGATTGGTAGTGGACTGTTACGTCCCAACGGTGTTTGAAAGTTGAACCTTTTTTACGGCATAGACGTTTCACTCTATTTCGTTTCGTGTCATTTTACTCCGTACGGATGGGCACGTTACATACTTTGTAAATTCAGAGAGAAATATATATTTTACTTTATATTCATAACATGTGTATACATCTTTTTTAAAAATGTAGAAGAGATTAGAGCACCGTTAAGATAATAAATTTTTATTCTAAGACTTTAGAATAAAACCGGGTTGATCGTGTAAAAATTATAATATTTTTACGGACTCAAAACGTATTATGTACAAATGGATCATGTGATTACACGATTTTTGAGGTCTTTAAAAAAATTTCGTACGAAATGAAACACTATAGTAATAATAAAGATGTATCATTATAAAGTCTTTCAATTACAATTGAAAGGTTGGATACAAATAATTTTTGTTTGTTTGGAACCGTGAAGATGAATCTGATTCTTAATATGCAGATGGTTTAATTTTCTGTCATATTCTATTAAATCGGGTCCAAAGACAGGATTTTGACACAGTTGGTGTCCTCTTGGACCCTTGAGATGAGAGAGAGAATTCTTAAATTACAATTCGACCGAGTAGAAACTTACGAGGACATTCGCCTTGATCAATTACTCTTGAATTCTCCTGTGTTGTTGCGTCATCAAAACAAAGTCGTCGCCAAATTTGTGCCCTTAAGTCGTAATAGTTCCTCCCAGGGGGATCATTCACTCCTTGCCTCCAGTCGAGAGAGTCCGGTAGACGGACGGGGAGCCGAACAGACAAACGACAACGGAGTGCACGTTCGGGTTCCGGGGTGTAAACCGGACCTGGGACGGTCCTCGATTTACCTTTCCCAGACTGTGGTGAAGTGGAAAGAAATGTCTTCAGTAACTGGAGTTAAAGGTATTACTTAACGAAAGTTTTACGTAAACAAAAAAGTTTGTTCGGTCTTCTCTCTACAATCTAAAAGGTCACTATCGAGAAGGTAATAAATTATGAGTGAGATCTCAGGGTCAACATCCAGTTTGACGTTTCAGTATGTTCCAAATCTTCCTGGAAGATTTTAGACAAAGACCAAGGGGACATAGGTTGGTCCTGTGGCTGTGTTATCGGATGGGTTAGAAGAAGTGGGGTGTTCGTAGATTAGAGAGTAGTGGCGGGGGAGGGAAGGGTTCCAAGAGGGTCCAAGGGAGGAATATCGTAGGCGGGACAGGGTTGTCAGAGTCGATGTGTAGTCTGGTCGTGAAGAATTTGACCTCATTAGATGTTTTCAAAGGAGTATACGGGGCACAGCTGGATTCAATAAAATAATCTAAAAGTTTTATCCATGTGTACGGGTTGATCCTTATTCGAGGAATTCAAACATTGAGGATTTGTTTGTATTACGGTTTTATGTGTATTCTTTATAAATTCTTTTCTAGATGTTGTCTTGTGTTGTTGTAATTACCTTACACTGTTTACTTTAAAGTGATACTGACAGTGAATGTCAGATACCATGACTACGGTATCGGTTCTAGGAACATGCTTCTCGTGAACGTAATGAGAGTCGTCGTCCCATCAATCTAACCTGGTGGGGGAAAAGATAATTGGACATAGTCTCTTCCTACGGTAGGTCGGAGTTGGACGATCTTTGAATAGTAAATTTTTGGTCAATAATAGGTCCTTGTTTCTGATTCTGAAACTCCGTCCCTGTTTACATTTGTGTCCACGACCTCAAAGTCCCCAACGGGAACACTTTTGTAATGGTGAGTCTACTAAGTCTTACAAAGATAGTCAAATAATAACAATAGTTGCCTTTGTGTAAGAGACCACCTCTTCGTTTCAGAGGCTCTCTTATACGAGACCTGTCTCGGGTCGGTTACCTGGGGAGAGGTCTATACGTAGGTAGGATCAGAGTCAGGTCGATGGTATACCCTTTCGTTATACTCAGTCAGAGAAAACACCTTGTGGAATGAACGGTTCTTATAAGTAGTATCCTTTTATTTAAGAACCTTCTCTGTCATTGCAGACATTAGGTTTGTCATGGAAAATTTGAGATCTTAGGGTCCGTCCTACCCCTCTCTCTCTTTCTCTTACCCTCTCTTTTCGTCACCCTCTTTTCTGGATGAATCCCCTTCTTACAAACCTATTTAACAAATTAAGGGTAACGATTATTGTCGTAGGAGGTATATGTGAAGAAAACTGGGGAGTTGGTCATCGTGAAACTGTTAAGTATAGTAAGCGTGTCGTTTACGGTTAAATACATACGGACCACAATTCATACCCCGAAAGGACCACCGAGTCTGTCATTTCTTAGACGGACGTAACGTCCTCTGCGTCCAAACTAGGGACCCAACCTTTCCAAACTAGGGGACGTCATCCTTTCTCGTTGGGTGACGTCGTAAGAATGGACCTTTTAACTACAATGCATATGTGCATGTGAAAAGTATGTCAAGTACTCCAGGAGTGCCGTTCATATGACTCCACCAAACGGTAAGGGAGGAGGTCACCTAGTGCGAAACAGTCTTGAGGGGTGATACTGGGGTAGGTAGAACCCACCGGGGTGTGTCGTACCGAACATCGAAGTGACTCAATACGTTTACGACTGTTTCCAGGCATATCAGTTCCGACAGCAGAAGGGTCACCAGTACATGTCAACACTCTCGACCTGGTAGTTCTTCCCTCTCGTGCTTTCTTAACTACGGAAGTTTGGTACCACGACCTCTTCTGAGGGCTCTCAAGGAACCTGTCGTTCCTCTAGGTTACTCAGTTAGACTTTCCTTTAGTTGGGAGTTATAAGTGACCTTCCTGACTACGACTTCGACTTTGAGATCATGACACCAGTAGACTACACTTGTCGACTGAGTGACCTTTTCTGGGACTACGACCCTTTCTGACTCTCGTCTTGCTCTTCTCCCGTAGTCTCCTACTCTATCGACCTACCGTAGTGGCTACGTTTGAGACCCTCTGCACTCCCTGTTCCTCCGGACCGTACGACGTCGGGTACCCCAGTGTTTCTCAGTCTGTGCTGACCCGTTGTCTTGTTGTTGTTGTATGTACACGTGTGCCGTCAGACACACGGTGAGTGCAAGTGGTTAAATCCAGGTTCATCGAGTCTTCACGGACGGGAGGGAGGAAGAGGAGAGGACTAAAGGAGACCTTTTTCATGTCTACATCGGGATTTCCGTCATCAGGACCGTGTTGTTGAGACACAGTGACAGACACCGACGACGGCTGATTGGGGGTTTCCGACTCTTGCCCTAAGTACTACCTCCGTCTAGACAGGCAGGGGTTCTCTGACCGGACTCCTAAGTGGGGCTCTACCGGGCTCCTGAGGGAGTCCGGTCGCCCTTTCTCGACACAAGAGTTGTTTAAATTGAGTGGCGGAAAAAGGGTTCCCGATGATACCCTCTAAGTAAGACCTCAGATACGTACGTTCTTTTCTGTCATGACCATTACTTTGGATTGTATAAAACACGGTCCGTACAGAATGTTCTCGAAAAGGATCTAACAGAGTAAGTCAGAGTGTTGGAACTCCATGAATTTTAATGGTGGTTAGTGTCCCGACAACGTAAAATTTATAAATGGGTGTCGATTAGTGCATTCAAATTTGTAGTTTGGACCTCAGGACCTTTACCGTAATCGTCCGACTGTGTCTTCTCGTTGTAAATCCGAAGTATAATATAAGAGGTACATAAGTAAACATTAACTGTATTCTATGACCTATCTTTTTATGAATTCTGTAGATTCTTATTTCAAACAAAAAAAAAATTATACCTGTGATAATCAGACGATCCCGATGACATTGTCTTAGTTCTCAGTGTGTGACTCCCAGTATTCGACTAAAAGAGTGTCCAGACTTCCGACTTTCAGGCCTTAGTTCCACCGTCTTCCAAGGAAAGAAGTCTCCGAAGAGAGGAATTGGACGTCCGTCGGTGGGTGAATGTCCGAGAACCTGTCAGAACAGAGATACGTGAAATCTAAGGGACAATGGAAAAAACGGTTTAAAGGAGAAGAACATTCTTAGGTCTCTCCTACTTCCGGGTTAGATTCTCGGAGTAAAATTGGAGTAGTGGAGAAATTTCTTGGATAGACATTTATTCCACTGTAATACTCCATACTCCCCAAGTTAAATACTTAAAGTCCCCTTGTGTTAAGTTAGGTATTGCCTGTGTCCGTGAGTGTAAGGTTTATTCAATTTCTTTGACTTATAAACGTAAGAGAGAGACACCCAGGGAGGGTATAGTGTTGGGAGAAGGGAGTTCCCGATGGTGTGTTGATTGAAAATGAAACATTAAGAAGTATCAAAATAGTCGATATAAACTACAAAAATTTTGGAATTTCGATATTTAAAGGGAGATTCACTTTGAAATCGACGTAGAGAGTGTCTGAAACTATATCACCATGCCGTACGAAATAATGGTAAAGTTTTGTAGAATAAGAGACTGGATTTCCAATAAAGCTTCATACGACAAGTTGAAGGTTTATACACCCCCTTAAAAGATTTACCGAAAGACAACACAATTGGAGATCAAGACGACAATAGTCTCTTGATAAGACTTACTAAAGTTAAGGAAAATTTAATGTCTCTGAATAAACTACAGAGTCGAATATCAGGGGGTAGACTTTAATTTGATTTTATCGTATTAAATCGACATAAGTAACACCGTTACAACTAAGTTTTATAGTGAATATTCTAACGAAGTCATGGTCGTGCGATTCTTGTGTAAAATAAATTAATCCACTTTCAGACTAACGATGAACACCTTTTACCTGCACTATGAATAAAAATCACTTAAATTCATAAAATAGAAAAAAATGGGTTTCGTGACTGATTTTCTCCGACTTTTATCATATTGGTATAGAATCTCAATGTGATAAAATTTTTGTCTAGTACGGTAAAGATTTGGTCTATGAGTAGTGAATGAGATGGAGATCTTCGGTTCATGATCCACTGTCTGGTTCTTTAGAATATTGAATAGGTTCCCTTTTGACTTGAGCTGACCTTAAAGTCTGAATTCTTTATCGGTTATTTCATAACAGGTTGTAGTTTAAAATATGTATATTCAATATATGTTATTTTACATTTGTAAAAGAGGTTTCCAAAGGTTTACATAAATATCCTCTTTGTGCGTACGTTTTGATGAAAATACGAAGATTTTTCTTACCATTGAAATAACTCTTTTCTTAAGAAAATTTTTTTAGTTTGTGAGTTACGAATGACAGAATGAAATCCCTTCCGGTAAATCAATTCGTCTCAGGGGGGTTTCGATAAATTTGTACCCCTATATCTTCGTTTGGAATAAATCTACTCAAAGATCAGCTCCTGAACTGGATATTTTACATTCAATATGTTTAGTTTTTTAGCTCCGTTATAGGAGCTTCCTTCCCCGATTTACACCAAATTCTAAAAAGTCGGGCCCCTATTTGTACTTTATCTTCGTATCTACAAAGAACTCATGAAATATCGTGTCAATTCGTCTCTCCTAAAAATTACAGATTAAAAATTTGAAGGAATTTTTACTTAAAGGTATTCATGATACCTTTATCGTACGGGATTAAACCCGGTATTAGTACCATTGATGAGTGTACAAACGTTAGTTGAAAATTTTATTCTACGATGTCTATGTCGAAGACTCCAACGACGTACGGTTTGACGACAATCATTATGACTTACGTCTCTCGACAACCAAACAGGCGTGAGTGTGCCCAAGTTTGTAAGGAGACCACTCGGACACAATTACTTTTAAGAGGAAAGGTTTCTAAGAAAACCTGGTGAGAAGGTCTTTGGAACATAGTCTCGGTCGCTTGTCAGAGTACTTCTAGACGTTGACATGTAAAAAGTCCGTAATGTGATCTAAAAGAATATGTTCAAGGGATAATTTTACCGAATTTAAGGTTTGGTTCGGAACCCTTTGTCTCGTGCGTGATAAAGTTCGGAAAGATGTCGTAGACCGTTACCTTGGTCTCACCACTTTACTTTTTTTGTTTTCATCAAAAGTTCAGAATACAATCTGTTTAATTAAAAGTGGTACCCTTGTTCCCCGTTTCGGAAAACGACGATAGTAACTAGAACTTTAACAGAATTCTGTTAAAACTAAAATGTCTTAATCCAAAATCGGAATCGGACATCCATAAAGGGATAACGTAAGACCTAATTAAGTGGAAATATCGATGAAAGACAGTTTTACTGTTTCCTCTTTTAACTAAAGAAAACCACTCCATAGGAATAGTTACCTTTGAAGATTCGTAACTAACTACCCCACAATCTCCTTTCTTGGTAATTAACTAAACATTATTTATTTCGTTTTAGAGGTCAATACTGGACGCTAACTATTTCCGTCGAGGAAAGAGTAACCATGTAAAGAAAGTAGATTTTAAATATTTCGTCGAGCTTCAGTTGTTAGTGAGTCGAATAATGACATTGTGTCGAAATAATGTCGTTAAACGTAACCGTACCGGGTTCAATTTCCAGTGAGTCGTACTAGTAGTATTATAATTTATTCATTTTTAAAAATTCAATTTACCTTTTATCGCAAATTTCAATGTGACACCACATTGCCTTTTTGGACGTTGAAACGTTAGTCTACTAGATTTAAGTCTAAGGTCGAACCGTGAATAATTCGTAAAACGAGTTCAACGAACTCAGACAAAAGAGTAGAGGTTTTAAATCTTTGGGGGATAGAACGTCTTATTAACATGATTTACTCAGTTATGTACATTTTACAGTCTTTATATCGTATCTTGTGTAATCGACTGACGAATTAACAGAAAATAATAATAATCTTGTTTCGGAATTCTCGTTTAGTAGAGTAGTAGACAAGGTTCAGGTGTAGTCTGTTTATCCCGGTTCATTTTTTAAGTAAGTTACCCAAAGAAAGTCCTAAGGAAGTGAAATTTTTTTTTTTTTCAGGTTAAAGAGTTGTTATTTTACATAATAATTTTGTGGGAATTTCTATATAACCGAAAAATACAACAACCAAAGTGAAAATATTCCGCTTGACTTTCGTTGTGAACTAAAAATTTTCCGTAGATATTATAAATTCTTACGTAAAGGTTCCAGAAAGTTAATGGACCCGAAATTGATTAGACTTAATCAAATGTTGTCGTCTGTGTGGAGTGACAACGATTTCCAAATGGTGTTATAACCGTTTTTACTCTACTCGGTAGTCTTTCCGTTACATTTACGTTAGACCTGGGTTTTCAATTAACTAGAACTTAGAAGGAAGAACATTTGCGACTACCTCTTTGTCTTAACCACGGTTTTCTGACCTCTACTTGCTTTATTTTAAGAGTAAAAGTTTTTCTGTCCTTTCTTTTTGCGTTTCTTTTTTTAGGGTTATAAGATGTCGTGGTCACGTGACTGACAACTAGGACCTGTTCTAACAACCTTTTTAGTAATCTTCTTACCAAACACTGTCGAGTTTTTCGTTGTTAGGACCGTGTGTTGCACCCAAGTTGTCCCTGTTCGGTCTGGAGCAAAGGAAGGGACTGTTCCGACCATCGGACCGTTTAGTCCCGTGTGTGACCTGTTTTGTGTTGACCTTACCTCCTGTCTTAGACTGTTTTCTGAGGACTTTGGAGTTTCCTGTTCTACATTTTTGTGTCCGGCTTACGGTCCCGTGAAACAATCTGATGATTTGGAAACTTGGTTTTACCACAGTCGTAGGTTCTATTCCAAAACGGGAACCAGGGAGACGAAGTGGTAAAAACCAAAAAGCAAACAAAAATTTGGTTAGTGGACTTACTTCGTTTTCCTTACAAACGGTATAAAAAATTAACGAGTTATTTGTTAAACACAATATGTAATAAAAAATCGGTGGTTGTGAAGATAGATGTGATAGTGGGAAACGGAAGTGTTGTAAGACTACTCCCTCAATTTTATAATAAAAGGTAAAATATTTACTCCTTTGACTCTGTAGAACTAACTTAATTACTGAAGTTTATTGTTTCGATCTTTTGTCTCGATCCTGAATTAGAATTCAGAGAACTGAAGTGTAAAACTGGTTTCGGACCCTGTCATTTGTTGATCTCTACTTCCTATATATAGTTGTCTAGAGTTGTTCGTCTTCAACTCCCCTTTATAGACTCTTTACTGTAGTTTAAACTGGTCACACAGGTCTACCCACGGTAAAACAATGTACCTACAGGACTTTATCGAGGTACTCGAAGTACTCTGTCAGCTAAGTGATTAAGTCGGTTCGACGTAAGGTCTAGGCCTCTTTTTTCCTAGTAGTGGGTAGAGAAGCGAGACGGTCTGGGAAGTCACGAAACACTTCTGTCACCTGGTGCTCTCTTGTCAATAGTTCTACTACTCCCCTATTCTTTGGTACTATACACTTCTGGTAGACTTCCTTAATGACCATAATTTGATCTCTTTTACATTGATACCTGTCCTTCTTTTCTGGTTATCGACAGAGATTTATGTATACACAATCTGACAGTACTCTCCCTTCTTTGTCTTGTTCAGTTACCACATAATCTCAAACTAGTCCTTTATTATGCTTTTTATTCCCTAAATGATTTCCTTAATTTTGAATGTGTACCATCCCCGACACAGATGACAAACCAGACCTTAGCGATATCGAGTACCTTCCGCTCCGTCAACTCTTTCCTCTCGACCTATACTTCACCCCCCGTTGTTCCCTTTTGACTCTGGGCACAGAGAACGGCAGAGGTTACTCTTACTCCTCCGCCCCGGCCGTCCTCTGCGACCACGGAAGTGGTGTCTCTTCGCGTGGTCGTAAGTGTGAGCGTCCTGCACCTCTCCGGTTACCTCCTCCGTCTCCTTCTCCTCTGGGTTTGGTCGTGTCCCCCGGTCTCTGCTTCCCGTGCCACGTCCTTCCCGTGCCACGCCCTCGGCGTGTCACGGACTACGGGAGACAGTTGGACGTCTCGCACTTTTGACTGACGAGAAAATGAAGGTGGAGGTTTTGGGACGGGCAAAGAGGACACCGGTTCGGATTGGTTCTTGGTGCTTACCCCTGACGCACTCTTTCCTTAAGACCCTGAATGGTAAAGTCAAATCGTTTCGTTCTTGTCATGTTTCAGTGGTTTTTTCCTTTGAATCTGAGGACTTGGCATGTTCACACCCTCCATGAGTTTCTAACTTCCCTGAGGTCTTGCATAGTTGAGAGATACCAGTCGAGATGAGGTAGAACCGAGTCTATAGTAAAGACGGTTTACAGTACCCATCTTTTTCACTAAGTGGGTAGTCTACACCATAAATTGTAGGAAAGGGTAGGTCCTTCATCGTAATAGTTTCATATTCTGTATGTTACCGAATTTCTAGGATACAACTCTCATTTACGAGTGTCGGACCCGTACGTCAGTGATGTCGTGATATGTTCTTTTCTTTAGTATCTTGGACTTTAATAAAAGGTACGGTAGAAGGTACAGTAAAACTAACAATATGAAGTTTTTTCAAGTGTTATCGGTATTTCCTTACGTAAAAAGGTAAGATCATAAATACACCAGGTTTGAAGGGTTGGTGTGCCTTTTGTTGACATTTTCCATATAACGGAGAACTTATACTTTTTGGGTTGTCATAGAGGTTGTGTTTCTCCATCTTTACCAATGTAGAGAGATCCGAAAGTTGAATGACCCTGATCCCAAGTTCCAGGAGAGGAAGGAGAAATTGAAGAAAGTCACTTCGAGATAGTCCGTTGTACCAAAAAGAAAAAGAACGATCAGAGGAGACTTGATCTGGAACCTCTGACCATGTTGTCCTCCTTCTCCGTACTTCTCTCGAACGTGGATCTAGTAAATGTAGGACGATTCCCTAGACGAGGAACGAGAGTAGGACTTGGTCACGGTTAGTTGGACCTGAAGATTCTAGGTTCCGCCCTCTATAGTGTTAGGTTCAGTTGGATTGCCCCCCAATACCGTCGGATGTTTTTGTTGTTTTTGTACCTTTTAAGAGGTTTATCGTTTCCTTTTTAGGTATAAACCCGTGTACACGTTGAAAAAAACGGTTATTTGAAGATTAAAACGTGTTGAGATGGACGGGAAACCGTAGATTTACAGGATAAGAACCAAGTTGAAAAATAGTCAAAGAGGAAAGGTTCCTTAAGTTTCGTTGACTTCAAGAACGGAGTATCATTAAAGGTTTAACATGTTTGGTGAAATGTATAATCTACGGTACAATGAAAATAGCAATATTTTCCATGAGCGGTAGAAGATAAAGACTGAGTAGGGTCAAAAGAAACAAGATTAAAGGATACTAGTTGTTGGTTTTCGTTGTGAGTAATCCCTTTGTCTGAACCACCCCGTTGCCCCGTGACCAACCCCACCCGCCCCCCGTCAATTAAATTTGTGTAGTTATGGTGACTTCAGATCATCAGCTCGCAAACACCATGAAAAGGTACTCTACGTCAGATTGTCGAATGTGATCTCACCAAGTTTACGGAGGACGATCGCCGTGACGTGGTCGAGTATGGTATACATGACCTCAGTGGTCGGCTACGGTCGCTCTTAGACGTCTAATTACTTTACGAGGTGGTCACGACGTCTGTACGGGTGTCGAAATAAAGAAAATTGTACTATAATTACGTAAAGTCCGAGGCTCAAATACCAGACACGACTAAAAAAAAAAACTACCGGCTCAATGCGGGTGGTTCTGTTGTATTGTAGGTCTGTCGTTGGGGTTCCCGTTTCACTCCTCCTAAAAGACTAATACAGTAGTTTGTCCTTTGGAGTACCTCTGAAACCCTAATTACATAAAAGGTGACCTCGACTTTCGTCCGTCCTACATCAGTGACCTTCCCTTTTCTCCCTCCTCTTTTACGATCATCCCCACCTCCATCACAGAAATTTTACTGTAAATTTCTTTAGTGAGTAAATAAGTGTAGATTTTGGAGGTTCGTTTATTTCTGAACCTTTGAAGTCAACTGAGACTATTATTCGTTTAACGTCTTCGTGACCTGTGCTTACGTGGGGTGTTTCTTGAAGAGATTTGGTACCGTGGTAAGAACGAGGTCTACCGTACCTTTTATTAAATATTTACTGTTTTCAAGTTACCTACACACCGTCGACAAGTCAAGCTCGAGAACCCGGTGGGTGAAGTCATCTTGACTCTCGAAAGTTAGTTGAGAACGGAGAGTCTCCCGGAAGTTTGTCGTAGTCTTGTACACATGTTATACAAGAGTTTTTCATCGACCGGTTTATACTTTCTAATCTTTTAGTTCAATTTACCTTTGCCTTTTATGTTTATATATGGCAGAAGAGGCTTTAGGTATTATGGTTCGTCCTTGATTGTTTTCTGAAGCTCACAAGTTTTGATTTAAAACGTACTGGAAGGAAAAAACGGGAAGTATACATGAATGTTGAAAGAAAGTGTGTCTTCTCTATATAGAGGATAAAACCGTCCTAATAAAATTATCATCAGTCATGACACGAACAGAGAGAGGGAAGTAAGTAAGGATGTTGGGGTATACAATTTTTTTTTTACTTTCGTAAGGTCCAATTGTAATAATGTTAAAGATGAAACTTGTATTGTAGTGGGTAAAATAGAAAGACGAGACTTGGAAGTTTGTTTTGGTTGTTTAAGATTCCTTGGTGGTCCAACGTTTTATTTGTGAGAGGCGGACACTTAAATCCTTCCCAACGAGTCAACGAAAATTCAGATCCATTTAGTAAATGTTTTTGTCTTTCCACTTGTCTCTATTAAGATAATTGATTTAAGAAACTCAATGAATTTTGGTTCCACGTAATATTTTGCTTATGTTGGAATTGTTAAACAGTGAAAGTTTTCTTGGTCAAATTCGTACCGTCGGTATTGTCCTTTCCAATATTAAATTCGTCCCTTTTGAAAATCCCGTCATATACAACATTTCGGTAGACAACCCTTCCTGAGAAACCATACGCGAGAATTGACTGATGTCTTCGAAAGATTCACAATTAGACTGGTCCAAGTTTGACCTGTCTTACACCTTCCTACTATTTGTCGACTGTGGGAAACATTCGATGGGTTGTGTCGTTCGATTCTAGGATAGTGACCTCCTCGGCGGATGGAGAGTAAGGACGAAGTCCGGACAGGTATTTGTCTACAGAATTTACTCCCCAACGGTCCCTGGGTCCTCCACTCAGTGGCGAGGAAGTGGGATTATCATACGTACTCCAGACCACGTTTTTTTTTTTTTTTTTTTTTGTCGTCTTCTTGTTGTAGAATTGTTTCGTTCTTCATATAATTCGATTGAATATCACTTATGTAAATTCACTTTAATAAGTGTTAGTGTTCTCTAGAATTTTTTGGTGGTTATGGTCGACTTTTACCAGCACAGGAGGTTTAAGTACAAATTAAAGTATAGTCGGGAACCTCATACGAACGGATCAGTAAAAAAATGATGGTAAATCGAGTAACACGTCAAACACTAAATAGAAAGTATATGACAAGATGAACAAGTAGATATTTACTGTTTACATTCTTAATCACCTTTAACCCGTTTATAACATACGGACCCCCCTCATTCTAGTTCTCTTTGTAATGTTCGTTAGTAAAAAACATAGAAAAAAATTTTTGTGTAAAAGATGTGAAAGGTCGACAATGATCCCTACTTTTCAGTCTTTACACCATAAAAGAAAAGTTTATCATTTCAGTAAACCTGTGGATGAGTCTCAACCCGTTATCTATGTTTCTAGACCGTCTACAACTTTAATAGGACTTCTATGGTATTCATAATTTAAAGTATGGTTTCTGCAAAATAAGGGACACGTCTTATAGAGGTCAATTTGTTTAATAAGTTTTGAACTCTGACTTATATAAGTTATTTCGACAGCTTCTTGTTCCTAGGCAACAGAGGAAAGAAACGGAGTTCCTTGAACCTGTCTGTCGGTGGTCTGTCAGACGACTTGAGAGACGCCTGGAGCTCCCACTTAAAGACATCCTGTTAGAGCTCTGATGTTTTACTTGGCTTCGTTCACCAAGACATTGTATTCTGAGAGACACAATCCTAAAATATGATTTAATCAAACTCAACCACCGACGAAGACTGGTTCAGGTGAGTGGTTTCTTTCTTGACCAACTTTAGACATCGTGTTACCTAAATTATGTTAATCTCTAGAAATCTTATATACAGGACTATGTTACAATTTAATGTCATCGGTTGCGATAAATGTATCCCTTTGTCACCTTTGTCACAGTCTGAAATAAAACCCCCCGAGGTTTTAGTGACGTCTACCACTAACGTCGGTACTTTAATTTTCTGCGTACGAGGAACCTTCTTTTTAATACTGGTTGGATCTATCGTATAAGTTTTCGTCTCTGTAATGAAACGGTTGTTTCCAAACGGATCAGTTCCGATACCAAAAGGGTCACCAGTACATACCTACATTCTCAACCTGACACTTCTTCCGACTCGTGGTTTCTTAGCTACGAAAAGTTGACACCACAACCTCTTCTGAGAACTCTCAGGGAACCTGACGTTCCTCTAGGTTGGTCAGGTAAGACTTCCTCTAGTTGGGACCCTAAAGAAACCTTCCTTACTACGATTTCGACTTTGAGGTCATGAAACCGGTGGAGTACGTTTCTCAACTGAGTAACCTTTTCTGAGACTACGACCCTCCCTAACCCCTGTCCTCTTCTTCCCCTACTGTCTCCTACTCTACTGACCTACCGTAGTGACCGAGCTACCTACACTCAGACTCACTTGAGGCCCTCAACCACTACCTGTCCCTCCGGACCGCACGACGCTAAGTACCCCAGCGTTTCTCAGTCTGTGCTGACTCACTGACTTGACTTGACTTGCCGTTTGTTGTATCAGGTATCGACGGATTCATGTTACTCTGTATAGAGGGGCTCAGACGTTTCGTGTGATAAATGTGGTCTTGAAGAAGACCGTTGTTCTAGACCGATGGAAAATACCGTTATTACGTCAAACTTTACGAAATTAGGTTTATTTGTCTAATAATTTTCGTCTAGTAACGATGTACTACAGTTCTGAATGGTATCTCGATGTCATTAGCTCTGTCACCCTATGATCACTTTCTTATCTTTTGTGTACTTACCTTGTTTTATTCTCAGATCTTTGTCTGGGTGTATTTATGGATGTTTATGACCAGAAACGTTTCCTTGTTTTTCCTGTGTTACGTTGTTCCTATCATAAAAGTTGTTTACCACGACCTTGACCTGTAGGTGTACCTTTTTTTTTTTTTTTTTTTGTAAT